>OZ025301.1:43724646-44254184 GCA_964019185.1 Maratus speculifer
ATTATTATATGACGCTGATTAGTTTTGAGAGTTCATTCGATAAGTATAAGAAGGGGAACGGGGCTATTATCCCTCCCCTTAGTTTATATAAATGGGTATTTCGTGCAGAATCAGTAGATTTCGTTCAAATCTTGGATGTAGGATCATTCTAATGCGGTGCCTCCGTGATTGGTATTGGTTGTTCATTGGATAAGTTTAAAGAGTGGGAATGGGGGGTAATCCCCCCGTCTTAATTTAGGTTTTTCACGCAAAATTTACCGATTTGCTTCAAATTTTGTACATAGGTTTATTCTGAAAAGGCGCTTCCCTCATTTGGTTTTAGAATTCACTGGATAAGTATAAAGGGAGGATAGGAGAAACTACCCCTCATAATTCATGTAAATGGTTTTTCATGCAGAATTAACCGATTTGTTTCAATTTTTGGATACAGGTTCATAGTAATAAGAAGCTTCGATCATTTGTTGTGGTGTTCTTTTGTTAATTATAAAGGGGGTAAAGGCGATTACCTCCTCCTTAAGTTAGCTAAGTAGAGTTTTATGCAAAGTTATCCGATTTGCTTAAATTTTCGATGTAGGTTTTTTCTGATAAGTTGAATTTCTGAACCGTTATGGAGGTTTAATGGTTAATTATAAAGGAGGGAACGGGGGACAAGGTTTCTTAAATTATATAAATGGGTTTTTATGCAGAATTATTCGTCTTACTTCGAATTTCGAATACAGGTTTATTATATGATAAGGCGTATCCCTTATTAGTTTTGGGGCTTCAATGATTAAGTATAAAGAAAGAAAATGGGGGGTAGGTACTTCCTTACTTTTTTTCGAAAGATATTATTATATAAGGCTGTAATATACAATTAGTCTGCATAGCCTGTGAGCTTTATGTCATCAGTTTAATTGCGCATCATTTTTTTTATTTTGTTTTCGGATGCAAGGTTCTTCGTCTTCCACAAGCTGCACATATTTCCGGAACAACCGGTTTTTTGTGATGATTTTATGTATCTCAAATATTTCTGTGCACTTTTCTGCGGCGATATCACTAAGAGGGTGACGAGCAAATAATATAAAGGGATTAAAGAAAGCAAATTTCTCTTTAACAAGATACTGGTAATTAATGCCTTGACTATATTTCTCCCTGATCACTCGCCATTATGATTTAACAACTAGTTTCAATAACCGTCCTGGGATGGCCGGTAAGAATCATGTTTTTCATTTAAAATTTTTAATAATTGATAAAAATATTTGTGTACTGTTATTCCGTAATCGAGCTTCTTTGTTTAAAAATGATGAAAAGTCAGTAAAATTAAATTGAGTTTTTAAACATTTTACATTTGAAAGTGCAACTTTCCTGTTCAACGGAACCAAATTTTTAATTATGCGATATGGAGATTTAAGTTTGAAAAAAAATATGGATTAATGATTCATCAAATCAGTTTTTCCAAAATAATTTAAAATGCAAACTTGGAACAAACAAAATGAAGATTACGTTTATTACCTAACTAGTAAAAAAAATAGAGTACTTTTTTTGTTAGCGATGGAATAAATCGCCAAATATTGTTATAATTGACGTGATTCATATTGCATTAATTTCAATTTAATTATAAAACTTTAACCCATTTCATTTAATTCATGATAGCTGATGATGTGCAGAAATGTTTCCATGACGTAGCGATTTCGAATCACGCAGGAGTGGAAGTATAAGTAATGTAAAAGAAAATGTTTGTTTATAACCCTGATTTTATTAAGCATACTTTATGAATATCTCTGATATATTTTCAAAATAATTTCTGGAAAGATTTAACACTATCAATTTTTATTTCTGTAGCATCTGAACAAAACTTAATTAGCTATGACATAGTTCAGTAATCAAATGTAAGAATTCTTCTGGTAATTACTTCATAATGATATAGACTCAAGTGAATCATTCCACATAATGGTAATATAATGATCTTTTCGAAAAATGTGCGATATTTTTATTTTCTGCTATTCATTATTATTAAATTATTTTTGCAAATGTAATTTATTAGGAGTGCTAATTATGTTCCAGGATCACCATAAGTGTCTATAACACGTACTTTTTTTGAGATTGTTCTGTGTAATTATTGGAAAAATGAGATAAATATCTATAAATACTTTTAAAATTTTAGATCGATGCATTCTAGTATTTAGCATCTAAAATTATTCACAGATAGAGAGTTTTTTAGAAATTGAATATACTGTGTGTCTTATAAATGTGCCCAAAATTTAGGGATAGGTAAGGAATACTAAAATCAATTTTTGAATGGGAGGGGGGGGGGAACTGTTATCTTAAATTTTGCGCAAGATCTACTGGATACATGATTCAAATCTCGATATAATCTTTATAACATAGCAAAAATTAATATTTTAAAATATTCCAATAAACTAATCTTTATTTTTGTGAAACATAGTAAAATATATATAAAAAATGAGGAACAAAATACAGAATTTCCACAAGCAAAACTGCATATACTATACACGACATTCTGAAATAAGGGGCATGTAAATCTAAATTCTGAAAGAGAGATTCTAAGAGAATAGCGATATCTAGTCATTAAAAAGTGATTGGACGTGAAAATTTAGGGGAAAAAAGCACATAAAGCTTCATGTTGTTTTGAACTACATTAACCTCCTGTTGCCACCAATATCCGTTTTGCAGCTCCAAGTCAAAAATAGAATAATTCATTATATTTGTATTTGAAATTACATCTAACTTTATTTCAACGTAGTACATTTAAAAAAATAATGGTTGTTTTAATAATTTGCATGCTATTAAAGAAAATGGAAACCGTAAAAAAATTAATTTTGAGAGAATATTGTATCTTTGTAAAATTATTTTCTTTATTCAAAACATTTTTATAAAATACTAAAATAGGTGGTTTAAAAAATTAGAATACTTATGAAGATGGCACTATGAATACTTACTTTATTTCCTAATTGGTTCAGAAAGTTGCATAAATTAAGTGTAAAAGTAACTTCTTGAGTTATAAAAATGCTTTGAATCATCATTTTAGTTTTGTGTGAAACATTGGTCTTTCGTCGGAAACAACGGATATTTTTGGCACTTTCTCTGTGCCGCCCCTGTATATACCGACTATGTTTTTTGGTTAACCTCTCTTCCCTCCTTCTAAACTATCCCCTTGTTAATTTTTAGCCTACAGACTATCAAATCCTGAGAGTTTATGTGTCCGTCCGTTCTGTATGTATGTACGTTCGTGCGTACGTGCGTAACGCCATAACTCACAATAAAAATATCCGATTCACTTGAAATTTTGGATACATGTAAATTCTGATAAGGCGCTTACCTGATTAGTTTTTGGAGTTCATTCGATATGGATAAGAGGGGTAACGAGGGCAAATTTCCCTCCCCTTAATTTATATAAATGGGTTTTTCATGCAGGATTATCAGTTTCCGTTCAAAATTTAGATATAGGATCATTCTGATGAGGCACATCCGTGATTAGTATTAGATGTTCGTTGGAAAAATATACAGCGGGGGATCAGGGGGCTAATGCCCCTCCCTTTATTTGATGTAAATCGTTTTTCATGCAAAATTATCAGTTTTTGTTCAAAATATAGATATAGTATCATTCCGATGAGGCGCCTCCGTGACTAGTATTGGGTGCTCATTGGATAAGTATAAAGAGAAGGCCTCTTGATTTCTAAAAATGAGTTTTTCCGGCAGAATGTATCATATTTCATTCAAATTTTAGACATAGCATCATTCTGATGAGAGAACTGCCATGATTATATTTCGTAGTACAATGGATAAGTATAAAGAAAGGAACGAGGGCTAATCCCCCATCCTTTATTTCAATAAATGGGTGCTTCATACAGGTTTACCAGATTTCATTGAATTTTTAGACATAGGATCATTCTGATGAGGAGGATACCTCCATGATTTGTTGTGCGAGTTCATTGGATAAGTCCAAGGGGGGGGGGGGAAATCGGAGGTAAATCCCCTTAATTTAGGTTAATGGGTTTTCACGCAGAATTTACCGATTTGCTTAAAATTTTAGATATAGGTTCATTCTGGTAAGATGCTTCTCTGATTGGCTTTCGGAATTCATTGGATAAGTATAAATGCGGGATCGGTGGGATTATCCTTCTTAATTTAGGTAAATGTTTTTTTTTGTACAATTAATCGATTTGCTTCAATTTTTGGATATATTTTCATAGTGATAAGATGCCTCTCTAATTAGCTGTGGGGATTTTTTGTTAAATATAAAGAGCTTCCCACCGATAGCTGGACTTGGAGTTTGTGGCGAAAAATAAATGTGTGGTCACAGGTATGTTTTTAAATTCATTACAGTGTGCCATATTATTTTAAGCGTAAAATATTGGTGATGTTCATTTGTTAAAAATTTGATTGGTTTGGTTTAAATTATATAGCAGCCGCAATATCTAGATTCGTATGTTATATATATGATTATCATAATGTGTAAATATTAAAAAGAATGTTTGAAACAAAGCTGGTTTAATAAGAATAGTTAGTTACTAGAATTGAATTCAAATTAAATCGTTTTAATGGTTGAAAAAAATCAAACTGATTTTAAAATTTGTAGTGTGATTTGTATTAAAAAATATGGTGTTTGAAACCAACTGGTTTATTGATTAATTGAAGTCAAGCTGATTTCAGGTTTAATGTGTTGCGCATCGAAGAATGTATTTTTGAAACCAAGCTGGATTACTGAATAAATGAAATCAAACTGATTTCAGGTTTATCTCATTTCGTATCGAGACATATCATGTTTTAGACCAAACTAGTTTGGTAGAAATCTGTAATTTTTCAGAAGTTTTAAAAATTTATCAAAGTTGTGTATTATTCTGTTAAATAGAAAGTAATGAAGCATTGATGTTGAACTGGTATATATATATATTTTTGAATAGTTAATTATAGTTATTTGTATAATGTATAAAAATAGTATCTAAGGTTATTTTTAAAATTGTGAAGTATATATTTATCTCTTGCTTGGATAATATTGATTTTGTGAATAAATAGGTTAAGAGTGTATTGATTTAAATTTGATCAGTTGGTTGGGTGCCTGTTGCTCTGATAAAGTGTTTGACTTACCCGTCGGTGAACGTAATTTGAAAATGGCTTTCCTGGGGAAAGGTCGAAGAGCAGATTTGAAAACCGTTGCAGTGGAATTGGGGGAGGAAGTCGATGATAGTATGAGAATAATTGATTTACGTAATTTAATTACAAAGAGTGTTAATTATGAAGAGGAATTTGTAAGAGAGATCCTTTCAACTGTGATAAATGAAAGAATAGGTCGAGAGGAAGTGGCCGAGAGAGAGAGGGTGGAGAAACAAAGAATAGAGTTACAGTCGAATGGGGGAAAGAACTTAGATTCTATTCAATCTAGTATAGGGTTTGAATCGAGAGTGGACATTCAGAGATTGATGCCCAGATTCGATGTGAAAGAGGATGATATTAGTTTATTTCTGGAATTGTTTCAGAGACAAGCGAAGGTCCTTAAGATCCCCCCCCCCCCCAAAATGGGTTACTCAGTTAATTGGTGTTTTGCCAACTGAAATTTCTCAATTGATAGCTCGTGAGCCTGAACAGCAGGCTAGTGAATATCAGTATGTAAAAACAATGTTACTGAAACGATTTAAATTGAGTCCAGAGAGGTTTCGTCAGAACTTTGTGAAAATTCAAAGGGCACCTGATAGTACGTGGCAGGATTTTTATTATGAGATAAAAAATTATCTTGAGGGCTGGTTGAATGGGTTGAAGATAGAAACTTATGATCAGTTGAAAGACTTGATGATAGTTGATCAATTAAAAGAAAGAGCGCCGCCTCATTTTAGGGAAAGTTTTTTGGATCGGTGGATAACGATAGTTTCACCCACTGAGCTTGTTACTAAAATGGATGAATATGAAGATGTAAGAAATTGTATTCGGCGTAAAACTTCGATAAGTAATAGGGATAGAGGTGATAGGAATCAGTGGCAATCGAGATCATGGAAGGGAAATAACTCAAGAAGTGAATTTACACAAGATGTGGAAGATAGGGAAAATTATTTCAGGGATAGAAAACCTGATCCCAGTTTTGAGAGGAGGAAACAGTTCCGTTGTTTTGAATGCGGGGATTCGACGCACTTTAGGCCCGATTGCCCTAAGCTTAAAAATAAAAGCGGTTTAGGCATTGTAAATCATGTTAAAAATAAGGTTGATGAGGAATTATTGGCACCATATACAATTTTTGGAA
The DNA here is from genome assembly GCA_964019185.1 of Maratus speculifer. Taxonomy (NCBI): domain Eukaryota; kingdom Metazoa; phylum Arthropoda; class Arachnida; order Araneae; family Salticidae; genus Maratus; species Maratus speculifer. Next base: position 43,730,879 of record OZ025301.1, read on the forward strand.
AGATTAATGGAACTAGTGTCCCTATTTTAAGAGATACCGGAGCAACTATCGATGTGGTGTGTCAAAAGTATGTTCCACCTGAAAATATGATAGGAGAATATGTGTGGGTGCAGCATTTGTTGGACCAGCGGATGTCATGTTTGCCTATGGCCGAAATTGAGATTGAGTGTGAATTGGGCCATGTTATCGCTAAAGCAGCGGTCCTGGGAAATGAATTGGATCAGGGGAGGTATATCCTTGGAAATAAAACTGCCGCTCTATTAAAGGAGATGGAGGATGACTGTGAGAGGAGAAAAGAAATTGTGAATGTGGTATTGAAACGATCTCAGAAGCGGATACAGCTTGCTGAGGAGGAGGCGATAGATAGACAGGAAGAAAAATTAATATTGACTGAAAAGTTGCGGGAGGAAAAAAATGATTGTTCCGGTGCAGACTTTAAACTTTTGCCAGAAGTTGAGGAAACTGAAACTATTTTTGATTTGGTGAAAGTGGATTCGGATAAATTTGCGGAGGAGCAGCGGAAGAGTAAAGAATTGGCTCCCTTATTTACCTTGGCTAAAGGGACAGAAACAAAATCTAAGGATTTTAGAATAGTTAAAGAAAAAATATTGGTTAAGAGGAAAATCAATAAGATGGGAGAAGAAATGGATTTACTTGTGGTTCCTGAATGCTTCAGGGACCAAATTAAAAGAATGTGTCATGAGGAGACCTCAGGTCATTTAGGTGTCGCCAAGACAAAAGATCGCTTGGTGAAGCATTTTTTCTGGCCAAATTGTTTTAAGCAAATTGAGGAGTTCGTGAAAACTTGTGATACTTGTCAAAGAGCTGGAAAATCTAATGACAAAAAGAAAGCCCCTTTAACTTTGGTGCCCATGGTTTCTGAGATATTTAGTAAAATAAATGTAGATGCTTGTGGACCTTTGCCTATTACACCAAATGGAAATCGGTATTTGATCACGGCTATGTGTATGTCATATAGATATCCTGATGCAGTGCCAGTGATAAAAGTTGAATCGGCATCAGTAATTGATGCATTATTACAGATATTTAGCCGCATGGGATTTCCAAAGGAAATACAGACTGATCAGGGACCTTCATTTATGAGCAATTTGACTGTAGAGTTTTTTCAGAGATTTGGAATCAAAACGGTTAGAAGCTCTGTATACCATCCTCAGAGTAATCCTGTGGAAAGATTTCATAGAACTATTAAAAGAATTTTGAGAGTGTTGTGCATTGAGGCGGCTTCAGAATGGGACGGTGACTTTTTGTTTTTTCAGTGTCTGATTTTAAAAAGATGATTTTAACGTTTATTTTTTTGTTTGATTTGTATGTGTGTAAAGTTTTTTTAGTTGACAAATTTTATAGTGTAATCGTTACTGCCGTGTGATGAAATATTAAAAGATAATTCTCATGAAAGTGTGAATTTATCGTGCTACCTTACACAGCGGAACCAAGAGAAAGATTGAAATCGTTACAGACTTAATATTTTGGATTATCCCACCTTTTAAATTTTATAAATGGGTTTTACTGCAGAATTATCTGATTTGCTTTTAATTTTAGATGTTGGTTCTTTCTGATGAGGCGAATCTCTGAATAGTTTTGGAAGTTTAATGGTTAAGTATATAAGAGGGGATAACTGTTTTTAAATTATATAAAAGGGGTTTTATCAACAATTTTCCTATCTGCTCTGAATTTTGGATATGGATTTTTTATATGATAAAGCATATCCCTAATTAATTTAACGGGTTCGATGATTAAGTAGAAAACGGGGATATGGAGCGTGTTGTTTCCCCACTTTAATTTGTTTTCGAACAGAATTAACCCTTGAAAATATATAGCTGTAATGTACAATTAGGAATACCGTAAGCTCAATGCCGTCAGTTGAACTAGGCAATATTATTTTTATTTTTGCTCTTACTATAATAAATTACATGGTTTATTCAATACCAAACATAAAAACACTTTTTTTAATTAGTGACTTGCAAGCGATATTTTCCCGTTTTCACCCAAAATCTTGTTGCTGTTATTTTCAAAGTTCATTACAAATAATTAATTATCTTATGAATGAAACTTGTAGACAATATCATGATTTCCAAAGTTTATTATGACATTTTTGTCTCTAAAATGCAAAAACATTAAGTAGAAATGTATTATTACGAAAAAACTAACGCCATTTATTTACTTTTCCACTTTTTCAAAACTGTACCTTATTTTCCCGGCGTCGTGTCTCGCTTCCTGTTTGAGCAATCTACAAACATAAATAGTGAAAGTTGTAGGAAAGTTTATTTTCTACAAAATTGTAATTGTAATTTTTTCTGTAAAATGCACTGGAACCGAGTTATTTAAGAAATATCGAAAAAAGAGCCAAAAAAATTGTTTTTTTGGCTTTGCGTTTTTGGTAAAAAAACGCACAAGATATAGAAGGTTGAAAACTTGGTTTTTTCATTAAAGATTCAACCTATACAGTAAAAAAAATCAGAGTTACCCAAATTTTTGCAAGGTAAAATGCTATTTCTTCTGGATTAACTTCCTTCTCTCTAAGTTCATACACGGCATTCGGAGACATCCTGTATATAATGTGTATTAAAATATATTTCTTGTTTCAAAAGTTTGCTGCATTAAGATTCAAATAAGCATTACTTAAATAGTACAGAATTTAAATAGATATCGTACATTTAAATAAGATACTTATTTTAAAAGTTTACTGTTATTATCATGCCTATTTTAAAAATAACAGAAACTATAATATACTCATTCAAATTCAATCTACAGTTTTCAGGATAGTTCGTGGACAAAGATGTCCTATGCATTCAATTTTTTTTCTATTCAATATATTTAAATAATATCGCAATACTATCGAAATCAGAATTTATATTACAATAAAATATGCATCAATACAATTTAAACTGACATTATTCAAACTATGCAGAATTTAAATATATAATACTTCCTTTCGAAAATAAGTCTTGAACAAAGCATTCCATTTTTCTATATTGTCAAAATGCATTCAAGAATACAGAAATATGATAATGCAGGAAAAAGGCATAAAACATAAATTTTTCAGCAAGTATTCAAATGAAATCCGTTCTTTAAAATTTGATTTCCTTAAAATATCGCATAAACATTAGACTTATTTTCTTTCGTTTGTGTAAAGTGTCGCATATATTTTATGCATATAAAATTGATGCGACAGAAACAGTTTAAGAGATTGTTTTGCATTAGCATCTTAGAACTTAAACATATTCATCTGTCGATGTTTTATTCTGATTTTGCCTTTTTCCTCATTTTATCTGTTTAGCATTTAAATATTTAATTGACGCATAAAAAAATACATATGAGTGTTAGTAATTTCATAACACACGTAAAATAAAAAAGGCTTAAAATGAATTTCATAGTAACTATCATATTAATCCTTTTATAAACCGAACCTATACTTTTGTGAAAATTTTCTATAGGAGGATTTTTAAGGTTATTTACTTAAAGCGGAATCCCAGGTTTTATTTATATGCATATTTTCATTTATATGTATACTATTATTTATATATGTCTATCTGTTGTCTTCCTTTGCTTTAACTCTTGTAAATATACTTGAATAGTTATAAATTTTTTATATTTTATTAAAGATTACTGTAGAATGTTTGGTACTAAAAATGAATTGAATATCATTTATACGAGTAGTTCGAATCCAGAGACACTCAAAAGAATAAAGTTACATTTTTATCAATGTGGGGAAAATCACCTGCGGTGTGTTTTAATGATATTACACAATTTCAAATATATGAAATTGATGTCTCTTAGTAATATGGACTAAACATGCCTTCTCTGGAGAATAGAATAATTAGTATTTATAGTTTCTTTACAGGTAAGCACAAAAGAAATTAGATTACATTTTAATGTATGAGTTAAGATTTGGTTAGTGTCACTTGGAGAGGCATTAAACATCTACCTCCGACGCCCTAGTTCTCTGCCTTTTTTCTCCAAGAGGGCCAAAGGATTCTCTCCAATAAGTTCTCGTTCCTGCTCACCTTACGCACAGTAGCGGGCCCCTAAGGACAGTAACCTAGCCAGGTTCTTCCTCATCTTCCGCACCGAAGGGACCGAATGAAAATTACCAGAAAGGGCACAGGCCCCTAAGGGCAGTAACATAGCCAGGTTCTTCCTCATCTTCCGCACCGAAGGGACCGAATGAAAATTACCAGAGAGGATACAGACCCCTAAGGGCAGTAACCTAGACAGGTTCTTCCTCATCTTCCGCACCGAAGGGACCGAATGAAAATTACCAGAGAGGGCACGGACCCCTAAGGGCAATAACCTAGCCAGATTCTTCATCATCTTCTGCACCGAAGGGACCGAATGAAAATTACCATAGAGGGTACAGGCCCCTAAGGGCAGTAACCTAGCCAGGTTCTTCCTGATCTCCCGCACCTAAGGGACCGAATGAAAATTACCAGAGAGGGCACGGGCCCCTAAAGGCAGTATCCTAACCAGGTTCTTCCTCATCTTCCGCACCGAAGGGACCGAATGAAAATTACCAGAGAGGGTACAGGCCCCTAAGGGCAGTAACCTAGCCAGGTTCTTCCTCATCTTCCGCACCGAAGGGACCGAATGAAAATTACCAGAGAGGGCACGGGCCCCTAAAGGCAGTAACCTAACCAGGTTCTTCCTGATCTTCCGCACCGAAGGGACCGAATGAAAATTACCAGAGAAGGTACAGGCCCCTAAGGGCAGTAACCTAGCCAGGTTCTTCCTGATCTCCCGCACCGAAGGGACCGAATGAAAATTACCAGAGAGGGCACGGGCCCCTAAGGGCAATAACCTAGCCAGATTCTTCATCATCTTCCGCACCGAAGGGACCGAATGAAAATTACCAGAGATGGCACGGGCCCCTAAAGGCAGTAACCTAGCCAGGTTCTTCCTCATCTTCCGCACCGAAGGGACCGAATGAAAACTACCAGCGAGGGTACGGACCCCTAAGGGCAATAACCTAGCCAGATTCTTCATGATCTTCCGCACCGAAGGGACCGAATGAAAATTACCAGAGAGGGCATGGGCCCTTAAGGGCAGTAATCTTGCCAGGTTCTTCCTCATCTTCCGCACCGAAGGGACCGAATGAAAATTACCAGAGAGGGCAGGGGTCCTTAAGGACAGTAACCTAGCCAGGTTCTTCCTCATCTTCCGCACCGAAGGGACCGAATGAAAATTACCAGAGAGGGCACGGGCCCCTAAGGGCAGTAACCTAGCCAGGTTCTTCCTCATCTTCCGCACCGAAGGGACCGAATGAAAATTACCAGAGAGGGCACGGGCCCCTAAGGACAATAACCTAGCCAGATTCTACATCATTTTCCGCACCGAAGGGACCGAGTGAAAATTACCAGAGAGGGCACGGAACCCCGAGCACCAAATACTGGTAGTCTGTTCCAAATTACGCACTCACTGGTCAAACTTTGATTTCTGATTAGGAAACACTAGGGAGCGGGCGGGTAAGCTTGGGACTTCACAAACAATCTACTGCATTAAACCTACAAAGTCAAAATGAATCCATTGGTTAAGGTGTCTACGTCATTAATATCATAAAACACATTAATGCAAATTTTGTCATTAATAAGAGAAAATTAATTAATTAAAAAATTAAAGTGTAATTTAAATATAACAGTAATAATAAAGTTGACAAAAGTAAATGTGAATAAAAAATATATTAAAAATTAATACTACGTGCAAATATAAGTTATAAAACCAAAATAGCAATTCCAATTTAAAAAAGTAATAGTTATTAATTCCCCTTAATTCAGTTTTAATATTTATTAATTAAGTTCTTTAAAAATATCATAAGAAAAATAAAGTATTAAATAAATTAACTAGTGTATTTTGCTCCCAGAAAGTTTAACATCTTTTTTCTAAATAAATTTTTTTTAGTTAAAAACATACTAATGAGTTTTTAAAATTTTTGTTGTTGTATGGTGCGGCGATGCGTATTAACGTAATTAATAAACTCACATGCTTTAGTAGACTGTCATCCTTTATTTTAAGACATAGCGAAAGCGTTGCTTACTCTTAGCAAATCAAAACAACAACTAACAAAAAACAGACGATTTTCGTTTCTATAGTTACATACATTAAACATTAGCGAATTTATGTGATGCCACATTTCAAAGATAAAATACAAATAACTCTAACATACCCCCCGACATTGAAGGGTCAACTTCAATAAATTATACAGTACAAAATATTAACATTACAAAAGCTTAAGTAATATGATACAATACAACAATTTTCTTTTAACAATGAAAAATACAATTATGAACATACAAAAATAGGAAAACTAAAAATAAAAATACATAACAAAACCTTTTTTTCTTTTTTACATTTCGTAATTAATTTTCCGAGACTTGTTGTGGCAATAACGCAATTTTTGAAATACTTCTTTTAAGTATTCCCCTAGCGGTGTTAACTTCGACGACCCTAATCTTACCATCTGCACCAGGGAAAATATTTATAATGCGTTCTAGTAAGTATTTATTTGTAGGGAGGTCATCTTCCTTTATCAACACTAGGGTTCCTATGTTAAAATTATTTTTTTTCAAATTGCCACTTGGAGCGTTGTTGGAGCGTGTTTAAATATTCTTTATACCAACGATTCCATATCAATTGAATGTATTTTGAAATTCTATTCCATCTAGATAGTCTATTTTCGTTAACATTAATTAATTCCGGTTCAACGATGGCTGTCATAGGCCTTCCGATTAAGAAATGGCCTGGTGTTAAGGCCTCCAAATCATTCACGTCTGGAGACAATGGAGTGATTGGCCATGAATTTAATATAGACTCTATTTGAGCAATTACAGTTAATAACTCTTCGAACGTTAGCCTTGCATTACCTACCGTTCGCTTTAGATGATATTTTACCGATTTTATTCCTGCCTCCCACAACCCGCCAAAATTAGGTGCTCTGGGTGGAATAAATTTCCAAATACTATTCTCTTCCGACAAATAATTCGCTAACTTCTTCTCAGGATGTCTTATTAAATTATGGAGTCTCTGTAACTCGGTGTTAGCACCAACAAAATTCTTTGCATTATCTGAAAAGATTACTGCGCACCTTCCGCGCCTAGCAATGAACCTTTTTAAGGTGGCAATGAATGCATCTGTAGACAATTCTGACACTAGTTCGAGATGCACTGCTTTAGTTACAAAGCAAACAAAGATTGCCAAATACACCTTATTAAGAATTCCCTTTCTCTGTCCCTTATATTTTATGAAAAAGGGGCCACCAAAAGGCCACCAAAATCTGTTCCTACGTAATTAAATGGTGCGCTAGGACGTACTCTCTCTCTGGGTAGGGAACCCATGATTTGTTGTATGGTTATGGGGTTGCTTTTACTACAAGTTACACACTCACGCGTTATTTTTCTAGCTAAATTTCTTCCCCGTAGCGGCCAGTATTTTTGCCTCAAGTAGCATAACAATGCTTGTGCACCTATATGAAGATATTTTTTATGATAGTAAATTGCAATTAGGCTACACAATTTACCCTTAGCTGGCAGAATATATTGATGTTTTTCAGCAAATTTTAGATCTGCATTATCTAAACGCCCTCCTACTCTTAGCACATTATCGGCATCTAAAAAGGGGTTTAACAATCGCAATTTACTCTTCTTAGAAATTTGCTTACCTTCTAACAATGCAGTATATTCTGCCTTAAATTCAACCTTTTGGATTTCCCGAATTAAAAATATTTCTGATCGTGATAATTCTTCTATACTTACGTGTCCCTTTCTTTTTTCATCTAATTTTCTTGTGTTATCTAAGAACCTGAAAATATAACTTAAAACACGTAATATTTTAGTATAATTATTGCTGATACTTAAAATTTCATTTACAAATTCACTAGAATTTAAAATTATTAGTGCTGTACTGTTTTTCAATTTTAATTCTGATGAAAAGTCTATATTGTTTTTCACTTGTTCTAAATCAATGCTGTGTTTGGATTCACTGTCTCTTTCTCTCAAGAAGAGAGGGCCATGCCACCAAAGTTCACAATCAATTAATTTGTCAAAGGATAGTCCTCGAGATACAAGGTCTGCTGGATTGTCCTCTGAGCGTACGTCTCCATTGAAAATTCTGGGTCAATTCTTGGATTTTGTAAACTCTGTTGGCCACAAAGGTTTTAAGTAGATGAGGAGGAGTCTGAATCCACGCTAAGACGATGGTTGAATCACACCATAGTATTATTTTACTGATTTTCAACTTTAGTACAGTCACTATCTTAGATACGAGTTGAGACAATAAGGCAGCTGCGGAAATTCCAATCGTGGGATTGTCAAAGGTTTCAATGGTGCAACTCTAGACTTGCTGCACAATAAATTTAAAGATGTATTAAATTTTGTGAAACAGCGTAGATAAATGGCTGCTCCATATGCGAGCTCGGAGGCGTCGGAGAAGCCGTGCAGTTCAACTTCCGAATGCCCTTCGTTTAAAACAAATCGATTGATTTTTAAATTATTTATATTCTGAAGCGTTCTGATAAAGCGTCGCCATTCATCTTTAATGTCATCTGGAAGTGGATCGTTCCAATCTAGCTTTAACAGCCAGAGTCTTTGTATGAAAATCTTAGCCTTAGCTATTCCAAGACCGAGTAATCCCAATGGATCGTAGATACGCGCTATGTCGGATAAAACAGTTCTTTTTGAGTATACAACTGGTTCCTTAACTGAGGAATTAAACGAAAAGCAGTCACGAACTGGATTCCATAACAATCCTAGAGTTTTAGTGCTGTGGTCCGCATACGATCATTGAATGTATACTCTTGATTGCTAGTTGCGATTTTCAAGAGTTCGGGGTGATTAGCACACCATCGGTGCAACTTCATGCCACCACGTTCAAGCAATGCGATTAATTGTGCTTGCATTTGTTGAGCCTTATTTAAAGTGTTAGCGCCTGTTAATACGTCGTCCACGTAGAAATCTTGAAGAACTAGACGTGATGCTAGCGGAAAATTATCTTTTTCATCAATTGCAAGGTGATTCAGAGTCCGCGTGGCAAGATAAGGTGCATTCGATGTACCGTATGTAATCGTCTTTAACTTAAATATTTTGACTGGTTCTTCTTCATCAGTTTTCCACAAAATTCGAAGCAAATCTCTCTGATTTTCCGAAATTAATATTTGACGATACATCTTTATGATGTCAGCAGTAAAGACGTATTTATGAGTTCGAAATCGACAAATGATATCGAAGAGCTCATCTTGGACTAATCCTCCGTTTAATAAAACGTCATTTAAACAAACACCACTGGTAGTAGCTGCACTAGCATCGAAGACAACCCTTAATTTCGTGCTTGGTTTCTCGGGTTTGTATACCCCATGATGCGGCAAATAATATGAAAATTCGGGCTTATTTTCCAGCAAGATTTCTCCTAAGTGTCCCAAATCATTATATTCGTTAATAAATTCTTCGTATAACAATTTCATGGCTGGATTGTGCGCAAATCGCTTAAGTGTGTGATTTAATCGTTTAAGTGCGTTTTCCTTTGATTCTCCTAAACATGCAAGCCCACCAGTTTTAATTGGCATTTCCACACTATACCTACCATCTGCTCTTCTAGTATGTGTACGCAAGAAATGTTCCTCACAATACTGCTCTTCTTTACTTTTTATTGGGTTTTTATCATGGACCGCTTCAATTTCCCAAAATTTTTGCATAGCGTTGGATAAATCATCCACAGATCGAACGAGACCACAATAATTATTAAAATTCTGTTGGGGCATAGACGTAGAACTACATGCAACATAGCCAAAAACAGTTTCTTGAAAAACCAAATTTTGCATATTTATTTTATTTTGTCCGATTAATTTAAAAAATACTTCGTTTGATAATAAAACATGTATTGGACCTGGTTTATCAAATTGTGGATCAGCTAACTGAAAAGTTTGTAAATGCTTAATAGGCATGATGTTTATATATGTAGCTGGTGTTATGCGCGTAATTTTAGGAACAACAAAAAATTGCAATGTTTCATTAAAACTTCTGTTTTTATTTGCTATGGTTGTTATAATACTTTCCTTTATATTCATAACTGAACCATTTAGCCCTGAAACTGATGTGTTTATTTTTCTTCCTTTCAAGAACAATAACTCAGAACATTCCTTCGTTATAAAGTTATTTTGCGATCCTGAATCTAACAATGCTCTAAGAGGAACTAATTCTCGTCTAGCATTTTATACATATATTATCGCAGTTGAAAGCAGTACTTGTTTACTAGAAGAAGACATCATACTCATTACAGCATTGTTAATAGTTGAATGCGTGTTATCAAATGAATGTGTATTTTCATCCAAATCGCCAATGCGTTTGCAGTTGGCGATAAATTACTACTAATATTATTTTCATCTTGGATTGCTATAGTCTGATTAGTATCAATATTTTCCTCACCGCGTTCCAGGTGGATCAATGTGTGATGCCTTTTGTTGCATTTTCTGCACGTGCTTGAACTTTTGCACTGGCTAATGTTATGAACTGATGATAAACAGTTGAAGCATAATTTTTTCATTTTAACAATATTAAACTTTTTTTTTGCAGGTAAATTTAAGAATTGGGAACATCTCATTAAAATGTGATTGCCTTTACACATTGAACAAATGTGTGGACTTTCTGCTAACAAGGTCAATGACTTAGAATTAAATGAACGTTTCTGATCCTTACTGAAAGGTTTAACAGACGTGACAGTATGAATATTTTCCAAATATTGAGATCGTTTTTCTATAAATAAAAGTAATTCATCTAACTTCGGAACTTCTTTTGAACTTATCGTCATTTCATAATTTTTTCGGGTATCTCTATCTAACTTTTGGAGAAAGATGTTCAATATTAAAACATCTGAAAGATTATTTCTATTATAATTCAAAATTTTCAAGGCGCGAATGCTTTTTTTTACATTATCGACTAGATTTCGAAGATCTTTAGTGGAAGGTTGTGTAAGTTTATCTGCGTTTAAGAGTGAATTGATGTGTATTTCTGTTACTACTCTATCATTTTCGTATCTGTCTTTTAATGCTTGAAATAAAGATGAAAAAGTGTCTTCTGTGCTAATCAAAGCTCTTGCATCACTTATTAATGCTGCTGATAAATAATGCAACTTTTGCGCATCTGATAGTTGCTCATTTGAAGTTATTAAGTTGTTAAATTGCAATTTAAATAGACCCCATTCATCTGGTTTTCCGGAGAATTTCGGAAGAGATATGTCGGGTAATTTAATATTTATCGCGTTGTTTATTTGAGTAGAATTTGGTTGAATTTCATTGGAAACTTTACTTTGTTCTAAATGTTTAAGTTGCTTTTTAATTTGAAATTTGGCCTTTATAATTTTTTCTTGGTATTCTTCGCTAGCGTTAATATCGATTTCATATTCTTTTTCTAAATTAATACCAGATTCTATTTCTTTATTTAGGTTTTTTAGAGTTTGTTCTCTGTCATTTAATTGTTCTGAAATTTCTAAATAATTATCAATATCAATATTTTTATCTTTAATTAATGCTTCTAATTTACTAATTAACTTAGTAATTGAAGTGCGTAATGTTGCACGCTTCTTTTTTAATTTATCAATATTTTCCATGTTCAAAAACTTATAGTAACAGCAAAAGGAATAATAAATTATTCATTACCTTAATTGCTGCGGCAGACGATTTTCTTTCTTTCTTTTTTTCACCAATCCAGCTTCCGGAATAATGTTCTAATAAAATTCAATGATGAAAACAGTTGATTATTTTCGAACTTTTCTTTTCGAAGTGAAGAAAAAAAATATATACTCTCCGGCTCGACGGACCAGATGTATGGTGCGGCGATGCGTATTAACGTAATTAATAAACTCACATGCTTTAGTAGACTGTCATCCTTTATTTTAAGACATAGCGAAAGCGTTGCTTACTGTTAGCAAATCAAAACAACAACTAACCAAAAACTGACGATTTGCGTTTCTATAGTTACATACATTAAACATTAGCGAATTTATGTGATGCCACATTTCAAAGATAAAATACAAATAACTCTAACAGTTGTGATTTTTAAAATATGTCTTTAAATTTAATTTTTCTATTTCAACGAGATTTTAACTGTCTAATGTTGCAAATAAATAAATGTTAATTACATTACCACCTAAAAAAGGAATACATTAGCAATTAAAAATTGGTTAGACTTTTTCTGGGCATCGTGAATAAACCTGTATGCAAATGTAACAGGCTGCTGAAAAATCGAATAATTTAAATAACATAGAAAAAAACAACTGAAGCAGTTCATTTTAATCTATCTAATCCTTCTTTTCTTTCAATGTCATTATCCCTAACCACATCTCTTATCATTAGTGGATATTTAACTGTCAAGATAAAATTTCTGGTTGTTTAATGTTAATTACAGGAAACCTTTAAAATGCTAATGTTTTGGTTTGGATAGAATTGCCTTTTAAATTAATGCAAAACAGAAAAAACTTAATATAAGCTATTTTTAGAGTTCGTTATATTGGAAATAAGTTAAGGAATTTTATGTTGAAAAAGATTGTTTAATGTATGAATAATTTAGTCACTTAAAAAATGTTTAAATAAGTTGAATTTAAAAAATATCTTGATATTTTCTTTGACATATTACAACTTTAAATCGCATCTATTGTCATTAGAGGCAGTCTAGTCTTATCTTTATTCTGCTGATAGTATAACATTTGTTTCTAATGCTAATGAGTACTTTCCTACGAAATATATGAATACAAAAAGAAAAAAAACTTAAAAACCAAACTAGTCTTAAGACATTATAAATATTAATGGAAGAGAAAAACCAGCATTTAAATTTTTGCATATTTTATAATAATGTTTCAGAGAGATTTAAAATTTAGTTTAGGGTTCTTGCATGTATTTTGAATGTATTCGCATACAAATGTAAAATAGTATTTGAAATATAAATAACTTTGAAAAAATAATATATTTGAATGGGTTTTAGTGAAAAAGGCTATTAATTTTTCTTTCACCCCGGTGTCATTAACGTATATCACATCCATTACCATCAGAGCGAGTTTTTATGCGACTATCTCGATAAATATCTTAAGCGTTATATATTGTTTTACAGTCCGTCAGTTTGGATTCTATTACAAATGTTTGGAATAGAATGAGATGTGTTTCATGCTAAAGAAAACATGTATCACTGCACAAAAGTATGCTAAATTATACGAGAATCACATAGATATTTTTTGAGTTAGAAACAAATGATACAAAATAAATCAACTCTTGGAAGAGTTTAATATTGTTTTCACCATGATCGATCATCTTTTGTAGGCGGATGTTTCAAAAGTTAAATGAATAAAGCCAACTCATTTCTTGAAATATTTCAAAAATATGCTTCTATAGCCTCATCAATCTTATCTTCGAAATAAGAACGACGCCTACGTAATTTTTTTTTTAATTTTAAAGTGACAAAAAACAAAATCAGGTGAAAACGGTCGATGTTTTATCAATTTTATGCTTTTTATTCAAGAAAATTCTGTAATCTTTGCTGAATACGAAGAATGATTACATTACCCTAATGTTAAAATGTTAAAATCTTAAAATCTTAATGTTGAAATCTCCTGTAAGAAAGCTTTGTATCAGTTATCTGTAACTACCCTCTAGTTTTATGTTTTTGATCAGTCCTGAACTTCTCAAATACGGCATAATATACTTTTTTTACTGTCAGTAGTCTTTTTTTTCCATTGTTGGTTTGGATACATTAAAAAAACACTTGCTTTATTTTCTGGACATGTTGGAACATCAAAATTGTAATAGAATGTACTTCAAAATGTATGCTTCATCACCAGCTATGATTGCAGAAATAAAGTGGTGCCGATCCTCATTAAATCATTTTTTTTAGTTTTTTTGGTAATTTTAACACATTCCGATTTTATTGTTGTGTTAAATTATGGGGAAACCAATGTCGAATCTAATGTTAATTCTGTTTCATGTTACCACATCGGATAAATTATTATCCCTTAGTAGGATCAGCACTATTTCTGGGACCACAGTTAACAAATATGTTTCTGTGTGATCTTCGTACTGGAGAGAAATCCGACACTCATGTTTATAAATGAAGAATAATTCATAATCACACGAAAATCGAACTCTAAAGTAATTTTTTTATCAGTAGAATTAGGTATAGTATGGAGGCAGAATTTCGAAGAATATAGATAAATCACACTTGAAAATTAATGTTGTTTTTGACTATCATATCGATTAAACAAGGGATTATTTGCAGTTGAAAGATAACTAATTAGATGAGTGAAAATGATTACATCGTGGGGCAAGAGCGATCTGTCTTCTTCGAAAGCTAGTATGAATGGTTTCTTTCTTTATGCTGAGACCAATATACATAGAAGGATTAGGTTCGTGGGGAAAAAATGAGACAGGCTGCTGCTATGTAACTGCTATGCTTACATATATATTGTTTTCACCTTCATAATATAACCAGGAAAGCAACTGTTTATCCAGCTTTTATATTAAGAGGTCAGTTGGTCTTATGGAGCTGTTTCAAAAGGCTAATGCACACTTAGGTAAGAAGTAACTACAGTTTTATTGCAGATTCTATAGCTTAACAAAAATAATTTTTTGATATGATAAATATTAACAAAAGAATAAATGTTTTATTTGAATATTTCATTGCTTACTGGATAGATTTTGAGAAGTTTTATTGGTTCACTCTGATTATATACTCTGAATGCGTTGGAAAGTGCTTCATAATCTATGCTTGACGCATGATTTTTTCTTTCCTGTTACATTTACCTGAATTATAAATCTGAATAAGCCTGGATACTCTAAGAAGATAAGCTATTTTTAATTAAAACATTCCACAAAAGAGCGTTATTACGTGTAATGAAATTTTAGAGAATAACAAACATTTCCAGAAAATGTATCCTGTCATTCCACATCAACTAAACCATGTGAATTTAGATCTTATGCCTGTACTTGATTAAGCTTCTTCTTCGATTAGATGATATGCACCGTTATACTTCGTCTTTATTTAATTTACCTCAAAAGTGCCCTATTTCCCGTGACGTCACTTCAGTTTATAATAAAAAGTATATTGTCTAGTTAAACTGATGGCATTGAGCTCACAGGCTCATTTGTATAATTTAAGAGTAGTTATCCCCCTCTTTTATACTTAACCATTGGACTTCCAAACTATTCAGAGATTTGAACGAAATCTGATTATTCTGCATAACAAACCCACTTATATACATTAAAGGGAGAAGGTTTAGAACCCCCGTTTCCCCTTTTTATACTTATCTAATGAACACCTAATGCCAATCACGGAGCCGACTCATCAGAATCATCCTATATCAAAAATTTTGAACTAAAACTGACAATTCTACATGAAAAACCCATTTATATCAACTAAGGGGAGGGGCATGATCCCCCGTTCCCCTTCTTATACATATTGAATAAACTCCAAAAACTAATCAGTGTAGCGCCTTATGAGAATATACCTATATACAAAATTTCGAGTGGATCGGATATTTTTATCATGCGTTTTCGCGTTACGCAAGTACGCACGAACGAAAGAACGTACGTACATACATACAGAACGGACGGGCACATAAACACTCAGGCTATGATTGCCTGTGAGCTAAAATCCTCCAGATCCAATACCTAGAAATAATATTCCAATCGAGACGGGTACAATTAAGAATTGCTTTAAGGATAGGACTTTGTATAAAAGGAAACCGCGAAAATGTATTTTGTGTAATTTATAGTAACAGTCGTAAAACGATTCAAGATATATTATTGTTTTCTTTTGCTTGTATTCTTGAGCATTTTATATTAATTAATGAGATTTATGTAAAAGGTATTAGCTATATGTTTATCAACTTCTTACTCAAATTTTAAAATTGACGAATTATATTTCATAACGAAATATAATTTAAAACATATAAAATTACTAGTGTAAACGTGCGAAATTTAATATTTATGTAAGCAAAATGACACATAGAAATTACAAACAATATTAATTTGCAATAAAGTTTTATTTCCATTTTGTTAAAAACAATTAAATATAACTATTCTCTGAATTCATTAAACCTACAATAGACATAAATAAAAAATATTGAAAATTAAACTAATCTAAATTAACAGAAGTTCAATAAAATAAAAGCATAAAGGAAATTTATCCTCAAAAATTCACTTTGGAAGATATAAAATTAAATCAACCTCTGTAATTTTTCTAAAGTTCTCTTTGGAAGCAATTTGTATAAACCTCATTTAATATTTTCTTTTGAAAACGTAAAGTTTTTGTTCTCTAATTAAATTAAAATGACATAATATTTGTCGGTGACAGGTTCAAAAGATTAAAATATTAATGCAGAGACTGCAAATTGGTAATTTACTTAACAAATAAATACTCTTAATTAAAAATTTAACAAAGCTATATACTTTATTTATAGAATTTCTTATCCTAAAGAATGTAAATATGCCAGATTAAAAAGTACATTCGCAAAAGGTATCAGAAGAGATTTTACAAAAGTATTAACATAAGTGTTTGTTGCGGTAAATTTGAATAAATTTTAATTTATGAAAATAGAGTAATGGTTTTTGAATAGAATTTCTCGTTCGTTTCCAGACAAATTAAATGAACAAGATTATGCATATTAAAAGTAAATTATATTAAGTATATAACTTCTATTTAAAACACATTTCAACTATGGGACATATTCCCCCATCATCAAATCAATGCTTAAAAGTCATATGTTATATGTAATATTTATTGAAAGTAAGGATTAGCAGAAAGCGTTTGTTCATTCAAATAACATTCTATTAACTCTCAGAAGAATTATTTAATGCATTGTAAATAATTTAAGAGGTGCTGCCAGGTTTAACAAAAAGGTTAGAGAAGTTTTATTTTAACATCCAGAATTTTTATTACACTTCAAAAATGTCTTTTACTTTTCAAAGCAATAACACATAAAACTATTAAAAATTACCAGAAAATTATGATTTTTATGTCAAAAAACTATTGCTCATGTAAATGTTCTGACTGCTTTTTAAATAAGCTAATGTTTTTTTCTTTTTTTCAATTTTGGGATGTTTAAGGAAATGTATGAAAAGTTTTTATCATTTAGTACCTGGGAATGTGATGAATATAAGCAAAAAAAAGGTGAAGTGTGCATAAAAAAATCATGAATGTGTTAGAGAACGTGGTGTGACACTATAAAAAACAATTAACAGAATATTTAATATTAATTGACATTTGGAGAACATTTAAAATCACACTGTTTTACACAAATTTTTAGATCAGTAGTCCCATACACTACATGACCATTGATGAACGTCCACTTGAAATTTTAGATGTTTTGTTAAATATCTAGAAAAATACATGAGGAATTATCCTGAAACTTTAAGTGTATAAATATAATTGTACAAGCCATACATTTCCGTGAAGATTTTTTCCGAAACTCCATAGGGAACCGTCAACAAATTAAAAAAGAATGAATATATTTTGGATTACCCTGTCAAAACATATGTAGCTAAAGCTCTCAAACTGGAGATTAAGTGGCTTATTATAATAAACTGTGTTCATTTTTATGTCGATATCATGTATACTCGTAGACAAATTATGTTTTTTATAAAAACAGTTTCAAATTTCTCCAAGATTTTTGCTTATAATTAGCAGAGTTCTTAATATAAAATAATATTATTTTCTGAAATTATGACAAACAACATTGTACACAGTATTCTGTGATAAGATTTAAAGAATAATGGAAATCGCATGAAAAATGAGTAGGTTTACTAAATAATTTTTCACTGCGCATGTGTTAACGATATCAAAATTTCATTTGTATATTATGTTAGCTAAACGTATAGAGCAACTTTTGTGAAAATCTCAAAATCATAGCTTGAAAATTCTGAAAATAATCGTCAATAGAATAAGTTAAAAATCCGTTATTCCCAAAATGAAGCAAAAACAAGAGGGGTTGTATCCATATATTCATTGATTAGTGTCAATATAGAATACACAATACGGAACGTACTACTAAATTTGGTTAAAACCCCTCATTTTTTTTGCTTCATTTCGGGAACGACGGATTTTGTGTTTATTCTATTGACGATTATTTTCAGAATTTTTAAGCTATGATTTTGTGACTTTCACAAAAGTTGCTCTATACATTTAGCTAACATAATATGCAAATGAAATTTTGATATCGTTAACGCATGCGCAGTGAAAAATTATTTAATAAAGCTGCTAATTTTTCATACAATTTTTATTATTTTTTAATTCTGATTACAGAATATTGTGCGCAGTGTTGTCTGTCATGCTTTCAGAAAAAGAATAATGTTTTATATTAACCTTCCTACCCTGTTGAAAATTACATAAACTGGATAAAAACATTTGACACCAGTATTTTTATTTAAAGCTATTTCACCTATTTATTTAACTTAGTTCTCTGAATCTTTTATTTAACTTAATGTATAAAGAAATTTCTTGTTCAAATCTAATAAAATATATGATAGAAACGGGTCGAATCGACCCATTCAGGGTAGGAAGGTTAAGAACTCTGCAAATTATAAGCAAAAATCTTGAAAAAATTTGGGACTGTTCTTATAAAAACCTTAATTCTTTTACGAGTATACATACTATCGACATAAAAATTATCGCAGTTTACTATAATAAGCCACTTAATCATAATCTACAGTTTGAGCGCTTTTGCTGCATTAGTTTTGACATTGTTATCCAAAATATATTCACTCTTTTTTAATTTGTTGACGGTTCAATTTGTTGGAGTTCCGCAAAAAAAAAAAAAAAAAAAAAAAAAAAAAAAAAAATCTTCGCGGAAATGTATGATTTGTACTATTATATTTATACACTGAGAGTTTCAGGATAATTCTTCATATATTTTTCGAAATATTCAACAAAATGTCTGAAATCGCATGTGGACGTTCATCAATGGCCATGTAGCAGCAAATATTATTCTTGGATTTATCAGCTCTGCTTTTATAATTTGGTATGATATTTACTAAAATAAAATGTTTTTAAGAAAAAAATTTAAAAAATGATAAATACATATTTTTCTATTTTTTTTAATCAGTTTTCAATTTTTTTTTTCCACAATCAAAAAGGGCAACTTTGTGACACATGCTTTAATTTATTTTTGTTCGGAAATGCCTGAAAATAGCAGGTGTTATTATTCAAAAACTGTCTAATTGTACTCAATTTTCTGTTTTTTTTTAAACAGAATATATTTTTCATAACAAGCCTTCAAAGTTGACACTTTTGAGCACATTTCCCGACGAAAGTAGAAAAAACAGTCTAAAAGCAGGAATAAAAAGTGTGATAACTTGATCGAAATTGCTTTGAATTGGATAGATAATTTAATTATTATAAAATGGAAAAATAAGTTCGATTCAAAATCACTTCCACAGTCAGGCATTCCGATTTTATATGTTTCTGTTAAAAAATGGATTTGTAAATGTGTCAAAATGTTTTGCGGTTGTTGAGCGGAGCAGTTGAGAAGACCCTTAAGAAATTGATAATGAAAATATTCAACGCATGGCAAAAGTATAATTATGATAATTTTTCACAAACAACCTTCTTTGTTCATTTTTTCTTTAGTTGTGATATGCGTTATATGTCTAAAAAATGACAATCTTAACGTTTTTAATAATGAAATGAGTTTCCTTAAAAGTACTTCTTAAGCTTAAGTTTAAACTGAACTACTACTTTCAATTCAAAAAAATTCGAATTCACTTCAGAACTTTTGAAAGCAGAATTTTAGTTTTTGGTTTATCAAGAAAAATCTGTCATTAAGTAAACAAAGCAATACTGTGCAAAATTTATGGTATAAATGTAAAATTTCAGAATAAAATAAAAGGTCATGCAATTCTGGATTAAATTTCTTGTAATGTAATTAGTTCCCGACAGTAATTTAATTCTTAAATCATACTTCTAAGACATAAAGTTATATCCAATTACCATTAAAAGCTTGTACAAAAAATTACTAGCTCTAACATTTAAAACACTAAACGCATTAATCAAATTGTGTAAAAAAATGAAAAAAGAAAGTGTGTTACAATCAATTCGTTTCATATTAAGAATTTATTTTGATTCATTTGTTTAATAACATATTTTAAATAAGAAAATATGGAATCAATATTTAAAATAAAAGATTCAATATATTGTTTTCGAATTTAATAATTGAAATAGTTTATTTTAGTTAAAATGACACTAAAAAATCCGCTGTTTAAAATAAAACAGAATATGGCTCGTTAATTATTCAATAACATTGAAAATGGCCGGATAAAACTTGGAATATACGAAAATCATATCTCGGTAAATAAAAACAGAAACCCCACTCTAAAACTTTCAAAAAAAGTTGAAAAGCTTTTATGTATCCCGTTTTTTTTTTACTTTCGTAAATAGAACTGAATTTTCATGCAATTTTAAAACGTTGATCAACTGTAGAATATTTACTATTGAAAATGAAATTGCTAGCATTTGTAGTTCATTTACAGCGACACGCAAAAAAAAATCATTAGATTATGGTATATTGGGAAAAGCCTTTTGGGGTGCATTTTAGTGATGTTATGTTAAATCAATAATAAACATTATTGATCAAGATCAAGAGACTGATAAGCGTCACTGAAGTGAACAACATGTTTTTCAGGAGTTCACGCTACTGAGCGTTTATACATCAGATTACAGCACGCACAAAGTAACTGCATTATATTATGATGCACAGCGAAAACATTTTTGAGACTTATATTAATGATGTTATGATATTTCAAACATACTGACAAAATAAAAAGTAACTGCGAAGTTTTCTTTGCATTATGAAGTGTGTAATATTTTTCTTTCACTTACAGAGCGGCAAAAACTTTACTACAAGAATGACTATTGTCTGATTGGGCAACAAGTGTTACTAGTATAGGAGCAGCAAGTACTGAAATTGGATTTTCACTGATTAAGACATTTCATTGACAAGCATGCTCAGAACTTTTTGAAAAAAAAAATACCGCCAATCAAACTACTTATGTAAGTAATAAAGATCGGTACTTTATGAAGAAGTTTATGAAAATCCATGCACTTGTTCTTTACATATGGCTAATATGGAAGTTGTAAATAATGACGCATAGCCGCGATATGCACCAAAAACTAATCAGATCTAGTATACATCGCTTCTCATGGAATCTAAAGTTTTATAAAAATCCGTGCATTAGTTCTTGAGATACGTCGAATATAAAAGCTGTAAATAATGCAGCATAGCCGCGATATGCAAAAAAAAGTAATTGGATCTAGTTTATATCACGTCTCAAGTTACCTATAGTTTTATAAAAATCCGTGCATTAGTTCTTAATATAGATTTATAGTGAAAAATGTAGCATAGCAGCGCCATCTGTTGAGCCATTTGCACCAAATGTAATCAGCACGATGTTATATCAAGCACTGACTAAATGTAAAATTTTATGAAAATCCATCCACATCCTGAGATATGGCTATTGTGGGAGTTGTGAATGATGTAGCATAGCAGCACCATTTGTGGAGCGATATACACCAAAAACTAATCAGATCAAGTTTATATTAAGGTCTAATAGAATCTAAAGTTTTATGAAATTCCGTACATTATTTTCTCAGATATAGCGCCCTAAAAGCTTTGTCACATACAGACAGACACACATACTCAGAGACAGATATTTTGTAAAAACATGATTTTAGAGTTCTCTGATCCCTAAAACGCGTCAATCCGCCGATAACCAATTTAAAAAAAATTCCGAATACATTACTTTTTTCTTCTTAATATAAAAGAAAAAAAATGTATTTACAAATATTCTATATTGTATAGACATATTTGAAACTGAAATGAAAATGTTATTCTCTTAATTTTTACTTGAAAATTCAATATTGCTTTACACAATCTTTGATTTTCTAAAATTTTTATACAGTTTCCTTTAAAAGAATTTCTACTTCATCTATATTTTGTGTACAAATTCGAAATAGGTTATCAATCCGTAAAATTAATTTCAGCCTGAAAAGTGTTCTATAATCTAATAAATCTCAACCATTCCTTACCTCAAAAAATTCTAATCTATTTCGCAAATTGTAACTAGCTGATGTACTTTAATTTAAAACGGAAAAGAAAAAGCATATGATATGCTTATTTATGAAATGTCATGTTCCCCTTATTTCACGCCTGTATGATTCCCGATTTTTCCTTTATTGACATTTCCACATTTATTTTGGATGTTACATGACGATTCATTCGGCCATAAATATTAGACATGTTCATGCATATAGAACAGATCTTTTTTTAATTTTTGACATTTACATCTTGTATGAGATTCATCTAAACTTATTTTGTCAGGCATTAAATTATAAACAGAAGTTCTCTTATACGTCCATTAAAACATTTCAAAAATATATATATATTCTAAAACACACTCAAAATATATATTAAAATATTTAATTGCTAAAAAGGACGTCAAATGTTAATAAAATACATTAGAAGATCTTAATAATTTGACATGTTTCGATTGAATTTACTCAATCATCATCAGAAAAAAAATATATACAAGTAAACACAAAGATGGAAAATGACAATAAACTATTACAAATGAAATATAAAAAATAAATAAAAATCACGCGTGTTATATTTTAACTATTTTTCTCGTTGCTTTATTTTTATTTTCAAATTATCTAATAATTCAATCCAAATATTTGGGATTTGAAATGACAAGGAATCATTGCAGACCATTGCAGATTATTGAAATTTACGTCAGAACCAGTTACGGGGTTAACCATTATAGACAGAACGGAGTACTGGGAAATGAAAAAAGTGAAACAAATATGCATTTAATATTTTTTATTACTAATGGACTCTGTATCATAAGTAAAATTATTTAAGTTTTCATTTTTGCACATTTCGTAAATTTCTGCTGCAAGCCAATTTTCTATAGCACTAAGAAACGAATTGCTTTTTTTGTATCGTTCTATTATTTGTTTGACACTATTCAGAGCAATTTTTTTATTTTTAACATGATTTATATGTAAGAAAAAAATTGTAATGACGTTAATCCTATAGGATACGCTGGGTCTGAAGAGGTGATGACGATCTTGCCTGACATGTCTTTAGAATAACTCTACAATGTCAACTACAAATCTTCACCGCATGCGCTCGTACTATAAATGATAAACTTAGCCTCCTGGCTACTTTCGTTGAAATGGAAGTTCTTTTGATCTAGTTATCTAGTCTGTAGTCCGAAATCGAATGTTATTCTACCTGCTGTTCGATTAACTGTTTACATGTGAGAATTTTCGTGTATTTTAATAAGAATAAAAAAGTAAATCTATAAAACTAGATTCATTTCAACTCATATACTCTATCTGATTAATAAATAATGTAAGATGTAATGTTTTAACTTAGTGAAAAAAACGCCCAAGTAAAGATTTGTATCAATGATCTTTGACTTAAGCTGACAATGCTCTGACAACTAATCTATGCTGACCAACAAGACACAGCCCAATTCACTCAGACAACCTTTTGATATGACAATTTTGGCTGCTATCTAAAACAGCTCAATAAAAAAAATCGCAGGTAATGCAACTCCAAATAAACGCTGAATGCGTAATCACATTTACTTAATTTTAATGCAAATAGTCTAACAAGATAAATAAATAATATAACTTGCAATTTTCCAACTAAGGTAAAAAGTGTCTAGGCAATGATTTGGGCCGATTACCATTGGCTTAGGTTGACATTGCTTTGCCTTCTGAGTTTTGGACAAATATTTGGGCACAATTTACTCAGATAAAAATTTTATAAGAGCATCTGGTTTGTCATCTATATAATAAATTTATTCATCAAATATGAGATGCTCAACCCCATAGTATATTAAGACCATTTTGAAAAGAATTATGCCACTTTTCAAATATTTTGTCTTGCTTGCCATTTATTTAAAGACTTGATTCATTTCTCATAACCGTAGTATAGTCCAATTTGAATAAAAAAAAATACGCCTGTTTTCAAATATTTTGTTTTAATTCAATCTATTTAAAGACTTTATTTATTGTGTGTGTGAATAAAATAGATTTTAGGCAACTTCTAAATGGACTACAGTTCCAGCAAATAAATTCTTGACAGTTAAGCCACAATCTCAATATTCGAATTTTATTTATTTTATTATTATTATTTAAATGGAAGAGGCGGATAGGAGTTTTTATGACGCGTTGGTTACTTAGAATGATGGCCCTCACAGAATAACATGATTTAAAGTTTTTCCTTTGATTTTCCCAGTTCGGGTAGGGGTTTGAAAAGAGCGATTTTTTAAATTCTTTTCTTTATGAAAATAAACTTTTCTGATGCACATAATGGACGTAAAAAACATACAAATGTTAAACAACTGAATGCTTTGACTCTATCGTACAGCCTTATATTTTCAAACACCAGGGCAAACTATCTATGTCCTTAAAAAGGTAAGGCCGATTTATCATATGATAGTACCTCAAAACGAAGAATCGATTAAAGAAGATGAAAAAAGACTTCCAATAGATCTGATATTCTTTTAAAACGTGGCGTACTCTTAGAAGGAAAGTCTCCTTACTGGCCATGCTCTGATTTTTTTTTTAAATTACTAAGTAAATTACTCATGTATGTAATAAAGGATCAGTGAAAATTAGCGGCGAAATTGGTAGAAAATATATAAAATAAAAAAATAAAATACTTTCGAATACTTGGCGTGAAAAGACGAAAGTGTCACATGATTTGGCGAGCAGCACTGTTCCCCACCAAAAGCAAATATTTTAATGCAACTGAGAAATTTTGGATCCGTGTAAATGATATTTAGTGAATTTAAACATAAAATATGTGAGAGTTTAATATATTATATACATATATATCTATATTAAATTGCATATACATATATTTTTTGTTGCTGTATTGAATTTACCTGTGGAATTTTTTTTTCACATATAAAAATTTCTTATTCAGTAAAATTATTTTCATACATTTAAGCGTATTCAAAAATAAAAGCCAGATCTTTCTATAGCAACAATATCGGACTGACAATGCTCAATTCGACTTTGAACTTGAAACAATTTTAATTAATTTAAATTTGAATTTCGTTTTAAATCTCAAATTTTGATGGTTAAATTTGAATATAAATACATATAAATATCAATGTAACGAAATTATACTTAAAACAAAATTAAGCTGACAAAACCAAAGATATTTAATTTATCTAAACTTGTTGAACATGAAACTTTTTTCTTTAAAGTGCATTTGACTTTAAAAAAAGAAAAAAGAACATTTTTAGAAATTGCTTTTCAACGCCATTCGATGATAAATCGCGAAATAACGAAATATTCAATATTTTTTTACGGACAGGATACGGAGGTTCCGCCGAAATTTTTTTTCATAAACGTACGTATCCTCAAAAGAAGAGCATTCTGTAATTTTTTTCAGAATTTTCGGAGTATAACCGTATGGAGACCTTCCTTGTTAGTATAAACTATAACAACCGCAAAAATAAACTAGTCGTTGGGGGCCACCGTAATACTTACCCATCATGTTTATACTACAAATAAAACATCGAAATAAAAATCGCTTAATGACGTAACGTAATGTGTTAAATTCAAGTGAATGTGACATTTACGGAAAGCCATTATTGGCTTTTAATCATACACTTTGGCGATAGATAGTTTTTTAATAGACGAAATCAACGAAGTACGTAAAAGAAACATCCTTATAACTCCAAAATTTTCAATTATATTAACCAACAATTTACTGCATTAGATTAAGCGTCTCATTTAATATTGAAATATATCTTTGAATTCAAATTTGAATGAAATACAGGGTCATGAAAAATCAAAAAGTGTACAAAATAGGGTTACAAATATCTCGATAGCTAATTATCCGATTGGCTACAGTTTTTATGCAAAATGTGTGTTATTTTATTGCCTTTAACGTCCATTCCTTGAAATAAAAAATTTCGAAATTTTTTATGTACCTTTCATCAGAACGAATTTCCCGAGAGTCCGAAAAAAATAATTCCGGATAATCGAGGTTACTGATATTCAATAGACTTCGTGCCATTCTTACATACTAAGTACATACAAAATTTCAAGTCTTTATCTCAATTTGTTCGGGAGATAGAGCGTTTACAGACACACAGACAGACGAACGGCAATTTTTTTTTCTAAATATATGTTTTTCAGAATCTCTAGAGTCTAAAACGTGTCAATCCGTCAACATTTTTTTTTTTCGATTTTCAAAGTAATTGCAAGACTTACCCTTTACTACGTATGATGGGTAAGTAAAAAGAAATATCACCAATGAATGTATCAGTAAGGATAATCTGTCACAAGCTTCACATTTTTCAATGATTGTGAAGATTTCTTTTGCTGGCACCGTGTATTTTTTTTTATGCACTTGATCGACGATGGACCAGAGACCGCAGCGCATATAATCACCTCGTTGAGTTGACTGATAATAATCTAGGATTTGTTAAATCTCGAGTCATACATTAAACTGCAATCAGTCTGCCAAATTATACCTTGACACAAAGACAGAAAGATGAGAAAAATGTGCAGCCAGCGATGGCCCATATTTCAATACACCAATTGTTTACTTTCTCCCAAATTATAAGCGTTTTATTAATGAAACTTTAAGGCTTATTAACTGCCACATCTAATATTGTATATAAATTATGGTTGAATATTTGTGACGTGAAGATAATCAGACTTAATTGCATCTCAGCACCTAAATATATGCAGAAAAACAGAGTGATAATGTCTAAAACAATTAATATATTTTATTTCTTAATTCAGCTTGATAAAAAAGGAGCAAAAATGTCTATAAATAATAATTTTTTACCTAAAACATTATTTATCCCACTGTTCTTAAGCTTTTTTGGAAATGCAATCCGATATTAATGATCATATATATGTGTAATAAATATGAGCTATATCATAGTTCATTAGCCCTTTATTAATAAGGAAATGTAATATACCATTGTAACCCATATAGCTCACTTGCCTCCCCAGGATGTCCTGGGGAGGATTCACATCCCAGGACCGTCATCCCCCAGGCATCCCTGAGGATGCAGAAAATTGTCACCAGGAGGTCCTCAGGAACCGAAAATGTCCGCTTTACAGCATCCTGGCACGTTCCCCATGAACTCCTTCAGGGTCCTCCCCGGGAGGTTCTGGGGAAGATTTGAGGAAGTGATATAGGAGGATTTTGGGAAACTTCAAGGTCACTAATATGTGCAAAAAAATTTAAATTAAAGCTATGATCTAATTTAAATTTTTTTAGAAGAAAACCCGAATGGTTTTTTCTTTCTATTATTCAGACAGATTTACATATACAGCGATTATTCAGTAACAAATTTCTTACCTTCACTTTTCCTGCTGGATTTGAACCCGAGTACCTTGGTTTCCTGGA
The DNA here is from genome assembly GCA_964019185.1 of Maratus speculifer. Classification (NCBI taxonomy): domain Eukaryota; kingdom Metazoa; phylum Arthropoda; class Arachnida; order Araneae; family Salticidae; genus Maratus; species Maratus speculifer. The sequence continues at coordinate 43,758,308 of OZ025301.1, forward strand.
CGCGCGCTCTGTCCGTTATGCTGTCGGGCCAATAAAGAATAAAGATTTCTAAGGCATACATGCATTTTTACTCCGCTTTTGAAACTTAAAACTAGGAAATGTCCTCATTTTTTGTGCCTTTTTCATACATTCGACATAAATTTAAATTAATAACTCTAAATAAATTATCAATAATTATTTGTTTTAACATAAATGTCTTCGAATTTAAAATTTTTTAAATGAAATTGTATTTTTAAATGATGAAATTATCCTTTTAGCTTTTAATACTTAAAATCCATTAAGATCGTTCTGTAGTTAGAAAATTGATTATGAACTATATATTTTGACACACAATGAATGATGCAAAACGTTTCTGATGATATCCCCTATAAAATTTAATTTTAGTTAGTAAAAATATTATTTCCAGAGATTAAAATAGCAAGAGATTAAAACACATAGTTTCCTTAAAATTATGATTTTTTTAAATGATTGACAAATAAAGACTAAGTGAATCCTTTCAAAAAAAAAAATTTTTTTTTGCTCTTTCTCTCTCTTACTTTTTTTTACAGAAATTTTAGTCGATTTTTTTTCTTTTTTCTCTTGGTGCTCTTATTAAATGAATTTATGAAAATATATATATAAATTTGCTTAGTCTTTTCTTTCCTAATTTCAGAGGAGGGCAGCAATCCTCCTCCTTAATGTGTCCCTTGATTTTTATTTTTTATTTATTTATTTTTTTTTTTAATGATTGACAAATAAAATCTAAGTAAATCCTTTTAAAAAATTAAACTTTTTTGCTCTCTGTCGCTCTTACTTTTTTTTACAAAAATTTTTATCGATTTTTTTTTCTTTTTTTTTTACGCTTGGTAAAAGGTGCTCCTATTATACGAATTTATGAAAAAAATATATAAATTTGCTTAGTCTTTTATTTCCTATTGGGATAGTTCCTAGTTCGTTTCACAGTTAACAGACAAGAGATTCTGCTCTCGAAACTGGTAGATAGGAGGTGCTGAAACGCACCCATCGGCCTGACCGTTCGGAGTTTCCCGGGGTTTTCTTCGAATCTTGGATTTCCTTGTGTAAATACGGGTTAGGTACCTTTAGAAAGACCTTCACTGAGGGCAACTCCCCCCCCCCCCTCGCTTGATATATCCCTCATGTTGATAATTGGCCGTCATAAATACAATCAATCAACAAACACGTTTTTAAAGTGATTAGGTATGTTTTGGCGAGTATTTATTAACGAATAATTAAATCCGTTACTTATGAAATTCGTACACGACGGTACGACTTGCAGATGTTCGGATATTTATCACTTGTCGCGGGATTAAAAAATATGGTAAAAGCACTGTATTATTTTATAACATTGTAAAAATATTAAAATTCTGCATTGTCATTGAAAACACACCATTGTAGAAATTTATATAATTTAATTGTAACAGGATTTGGTGTGAAAATCAATTGTAAAATTCCATCATTACACTGAAACACTGCTTGAATTTGAGTGACATAAAACAGAAACTATTAATAAAATTTGAATCTGTTATAAAACCTTTTTATTTTCTTATTGTTATAAATAAAATTAATTTACAGTTAAATCTCCATTTAGCAGTCTTTAAAATTGTATGAAATTTTTATAATCATAAAAAATACAACATGCACCATTTTTCATTTAATTAACGACGGGAAATATTTTTGTTAATTACTTGAAATGTAATTTTAGTAACTAAGACTTTAGGCAATTTAAAAAGCCTGAAAAAATATATCTTATTTAAAATATAAGATGTTTTTATCAACTATTATTTTTTAAAAATCCCAAACTAATATATGTATCCATATACTTTCTTTTACACCTACAAACAAATTTGTTTTACTAACTCAAAAATAGTTTCACTTCTATTCTTGGAATAACACCCTTTTTTAATCTTCTTGTTCAGTGATTTCCGCGAAAATTGCTGTTCGCCTGCTTCTCCGCTGTCAAAATTGATTGGAGGGGCGTGATTAGCTACTGAGTGTCTAAGTGCTGGAACGGTGACTGTCTATGCCGAGTATTGTATGCTATTGCTATGCAGTTGCTTATATTAATACATTCATTGTCATTTAACTAAGGATATCCGAAGAAATAGAATAGAAAATCAATTTGTAAATGAAAGTTTTAAGTGATGGCAAAATACTCTTCAATTAAAAATTGTGTTAAACTATTTGTTATTTATGAAATACAGATAAATATTTATCTGTAATTTCAAAATCTATAATGTTATAGATATTTTAGAAGTTTTCTTAATGAAAACTTCATTTTATCTTTCAGAATTTAAATAACAACAATAATATTATGTTTGGCAATCTAAAAGAAATTATAAAAATAAATAGTTAATCAATCCAATTTACATTTAAAAAAATTAATTAATGATGAGTAAAACGAAATAGGCTAAACCTTCAGAAATGGCATTTAAATTGATGCTTCTATTTAGCTAACATTTTCTTATCCTCAACATTCGGTAGGTAATTGATAATAACCTGAATTAAACTTTTAAGTTGCGTCAATTTATATATTTTAAACGGAGAGTCTTTTGAAATAAACCACCTATAGGTATACATTTGGGAAATGGGGGGGGGGGGAGGTGCAGCTCAATATTTATATATTTTAAATCCAAATATACCATTTTAAAATGAATTGCAGTACTATCTTTGAGTTGATGTTAAGTGCTGGGTTAAAAATATCTAGTTTCGTCGCGACAATTTTGTTTGTTTGTTTATTTTTTTAAATATATATATCTACATATATATATATATAAACATTTTATATCTGATAATAAGATGCATCAGAACTCGATTTAGATAATTTTCATAACATAGTTTTAAACGGGTACTTATGAACAAACTTACGTTAATAATCTCTTTTTTTTTCTTTCCATAAATACCTTTACCTCTGAATTTCAGAAAAAATATATGAACTAGAATTGTCTTCGATTTAAAAATTTTAGAGTATTAATTTAGAAACTTACTATTTAGTTCATTTAAACAAGTTAAATTAATTTCTAAATTAATAAAAAAGGAATAATAATAAAAAACCAAAACGCAATAGGTTATTTATTAATAATTAATAAAATATTGATAAACGAACAAAATTTGGTTTAGAAGATACATAATAGTAATTAGTATATAAAAAAGGAATTAATTGAAATAATAAATTAAAATTTTTAATTTAACTAAAAAAGATTAAAAGTTATAGCAGTAATTAAAAATTATAAAAATGTAATAACATTTATCTAATTTGCTTAAAAATAAGTAATCGAATATTTAATAAAATATAATTAACTCATTAAAATCGATACCGATTAAATTGAATTATCTATTTTAATAAAAAAAAAACAATTGAGTATTGTACTCCAGAATCATTCATAAGATGGCGCCAGCACTGTGACTTCCTGGGCACTTCCCCAAGAATGAATAACCGGGTACTTCCCCAGGAGTGATTTCCCAGGTACTTCCTCAGGAGTAGCATCCCTGGGAAGTTGCTCCGTGGGACGTTAATGGGAGCTCATTCCTGAGGACACCCTAAAAGACTCTTCCCCAGGACGTCCTGATCTTGTCATTTTAGTTTTAGGAGGAATATGGGATGACTTGGAGCTCCTGGGGAGGTATTGAGGAGCTTTTGTGCTATATGGAAAAAAGTGTAAAAAAAAGAAATAATACTTTCAGTCTTTTCCTACTATAGTAAAAAAAAACTAGCCTTAAACAAATCTCCAGGAATGACTCCTGGAATGATGCTGATGTGTAAGGTTTCCGGAAATAACGAGTTCGGGTGGACCACACCTTCCATGAGTCGAATAGACCAATCAGGAAAGGGCTCCGTCTATGCTTCAACCAATGAGGAAAGGGATGAATTCCAAAATTGAGTGTACACTGTTAAAAATCTGCTGCATTTTGTTCCAACGCACTCCACCGCTTGTATATAATATCGCTATTCCAACCAATGAGAAAGCTCCATTTCACGGCGAAGTAACCGTTTTCTATACAAGCAGGGGAGTGCGTTGCAACAAACTGCAGCAGATTTTTAACAGTGTATAAAAAATTGGGTATCGCGAAGCGATTCCATGGGGTATTGGCGAGCGTAGCGAGCAGGGGGGCGGAGCCCCCCTAGTATTTTTACAAAATAATTGTTTGTCGTTTATCATGTCAATTGATTACTTCTAAAAAGGAACAAAAATTTTATTTTTGAAATAAATGAATAAATAAATGTTTTTAAAATACAGGGTAAAACAAATTACACCTCCGATTTTAGTTCTTGACTCATAGGTTTACCATTATGTTTTCCTGCTTCCAATTCTCTATGTTTTCATACTTTTTTGGCGCAGGAAAGCACAATGGTAAACTTTACGAGTCGAGAATTAAAATCGAGTTTTTAGGTGTTTTCCACCAAGATGCGACTTAGCAGACCGATTGAATTTTAATATGCGAATCGAAATTTAACTGATCCTAGATTTTCATTCATGAACTCGATGAGGTGATTGCCTGTGCTGCCGCCTCCCGGTCTACTAGTATCAAAAGCCATACCTTGTTTGGATTCGCGAAATATTATTTCTAAAGATAAATATTTGAAAGTAACAATTTTTTTTAAAATTGTTTTTGAATCTTTATTAAGCAAAACCGTTACTTTATGTTCGACGCATTTTAATTTTAGAAATGTAAATTCAGCCAAGTAACTTAAGAATTTCTTCGGAATTTTTTATTTATGATATAAGATTGTGATAAAAAATATTTTCTTAGCAAAATTATACAAAATGTTAATTAATTTTATTTTTTTACAATTCTTTATTGCCATTTCACACTAAAAATAAATCATAATTCTTTTAAAATTCGTAAGTATTGTCTACATAAATGATTTCACAATACAAGAATAAATTGTTTATTTGAATTCTAAACACTGGAAAATATTTTTTAAATTGAATTTAAATAATTGTATTTTGACAAATTTTAATTCATTAAAAATATACTATAATTTTCCTAAAGAAAAAGAGTATTTTAAAAAATTCACAAAAGAAATTGTGAAACTATTATATGTTTAAAAGGAATGAGCATAGTTTGAAAATCTGAAAGCTGTTGTTGAGATATTTTAGGAGAACAATGAAAATATATTTTATTTGTTTAATTAATCATGATTCTAACTATAATTATTGACTCCATGATACATTTTTTCTTCTGAAATATTACGCGTTTCATTTTTTATTTGCAAAAATGATTCCGTAATGGAAAAACATGTAAAATAAATTAATTGAAAGAGTAAATTTTTTTAGATTACTCTGTAAAAAAAAAAAAAAATATAAGTAATGAAACATCAAGTAAACGCTGCATACAAAACGACACTTAATTTGCATTAGCGCAATTATTTTAATTGGAAAACAAATCATATAATTTGTAATTTTCTTAATGAATGAAATGAAATAATAATGTTTTTTTATTTGGAGAAATTTTGTGAACGGATAAGAGATCTGCAAAAAACACTTCCAAGAATAAAAAAGCACGTAATTAAAAACATTTTATTCACATTAAAAGCTGCATCAAGTGTTTCCAATGTGCTTCGTACGGCACACTGATTTAAGCTATTTTCTTAAACAATAATTCTATTTATTCGATGACTTAATGCTCCTGTCCCTGCAAGTGATTTCTAATAACAAATTTGCGCACTTTGAAATTTTAAAGTTTTTTCTTTTTATTTCCATTGAATAGTTGAAGTCCCTCTCGACATATCTATTTTCGATTTCGGTTGCAGGATTTTTTTGTAACATTACTTTCGTTTTCAAAACCGGTTCAAAAAATGAAACTATCTCTTTAAAAAATATATCTGCAACCAAAATTGAAAAATGAAGAAAGGAGCAATGTCGAAACAATTGTCCAATACCAAAAAAAAAAATATATATATATATATATAATAAAAAAAAAAATACATGTGGCACTCGGAGACTGCCGTGGTAAAGTTATTGCATAGCATTTTTTATCAACTTATGCAATTATAATTATTTATTTATTTTTTATTTATGCAGTTTTTTTTTGTCTTTGATATTAATTCAAGTTTTTTCTTTTTCTTTCATATTAATTCAAGTTACACTTTTTGAGAGTGATGACCGATAAGAAAACAATTTTGTTTCTTTTATTGAATAAATGAGAAGTCTGCCGAACTGAAACGACGTTAGCCCGAGTGTTAGTTTTTTTTCTCGTTACGGAATTTCTAGATTCGGTCGCCACGCTCAAATCCCGCGATAAAAGCTATGCAATAGAAATGTTAAATAAAAATGTCGAAATGAAAACAAGCTATTAGAAAAAAAATCTCCCCATAGGAACAGCATTAGCTCGAGAGAGTCAGCGCTTGGAAGAACAGGAGTCTTAAAGTGAAAATTTTATTTTTGCCAAACTATTTTTATAGAAATATACTTTGATGAATCTTGCCTCTATTAACGATTGTCGAGTTTTGTGGGGATTATTTTAGATTAAAATTATCTTCAACATATTTATATCTTAATATTATTATGAATAAAATATATTTGAAATCTTCAAAGATGCACAAAAATACAAAAGCTTACTAAGAAAAAAAATTACATTCAAAAATAACTCTATGTGTTGACTTTTTCCGATATCGAAAAAAAGAAAATTGCTACCAGCATCACACAATTTCTATTTTTTGTACGTCCTATATATTCTTTCGTATGCATTTCGAACAGATATCGAACAATCTATATCCAGCATCGGAAAAAATAGATGCACCTTCTGAAATAAGACAATAATATTAAAATGCATACGTAGATTCAAGTTTTTCTTTTCTTTTTTGTTTTCAAGTTCTAGCTTAAGTCATGAAATTTTCTATTGTCATTTCTTTCAAAATTTCTTTGCATGCGAAGATGTTACAGGTTCAGTTTGTGTATGTCAGTAAACAGAGAGAATAAGAGGAATAATTCTTTTAGAAATAATTCTCGAGAAATCGAAATTTTTCATGAGTTATATACGTTTTCGATAATAAAAGAAATGGCTAAAATTTTATTTTTACTTTCTATGTATTTTTATTTTATTTTTTACACAAGCATATTATTATTTTACCGAGAACAGGATATTTTTATACATGGGGTTGTGGAAATATAACATTATCATTTTAGGGGGTAAGGGGATACGTCTGGTATAAGTAACCCCTAAAGATATCGTAAGATATCTTTAAGGGTTGGGAGATTGTCTTTTGATATTGATATCATATTTGATCCAATCTGTTTATTTGTAACACGGTCTTTGAAACAAAATCGTATATTATCTTTTTTTTAGATGTTATCTATTTTTTATGAAAATACAATGTTCTTATTAAAATCACTAAACTATTGTAAAATTATTTAATTCTAATATATGAAATACTCCAACGTTGGTCATTCCTATTCTTCTTCAGATGTGTATGCATATCTATTCACAGTTCGAGAAATCATATGTAAAGTACATTTGAAACAACGCTTGTATTTACTAATAAATTAAAGAGAAAGAGAAGTAATACTGTCTGTTTGTTTTGTGGATAAGAATTTCTATTTGCTCCCATCCCTACTTAGTAAGGACAAGTGCAACACAGGACTTGATTACTGTTTAATAAACAATGCAGCAAAAAGCTATTCTAAAATAGCTTACTTTTACTAAAATACTTTAAAATAGTAACCATTTCTTTTATGTGTAATTTGGTATAAAATTTTTAGGTAGATTTCGTATGAAGATTACCTATTACGGTCGCTCCCATGATGGAATTTCAGAAAATTTTTTGCATATCAACACAGATCATGATCCCTAGGCCCTAAAATTACAATCAGTAAAATAGTTTATATATATATGTGTGTGATATTTTGAGATAGGAGCTAGTAAAATCTTTGCAAGTTTCCCCATATTACGTCACAGGAGTGGTGGCGAGATAGAAATTAATTAAAATAATAACACAGAAGCTTCACCAAAATATACAGTTTCTGTTACAAAATAGTTTATTAAAGTCATTCAGATAGAGCGGGAAATGCTCTCTCCTTAGTAACATTCCATCATAAAAACATTATTTCGCAATCGTCTAAAACCGAACCACCGAAAGAAAAAGAAAGAATATCCCATCACCACTCGGCTTCCTCACTTAAATCAAATACTAAAAGCTGCTCGAACATTCTATATTCTCTAGCCATGATTATCTTATGTGAACAAAGTTTGATGTCTAGCGCCGAGATTAACCCAAGCATTCTCGAATCTTTTCAGACGATAATTTTTATTTTAAAAGATTATTGTTTAACTAAGTTATAATCGAAATCAAAATTCGAATATTCTGAAGACGATATTCAAATACAGACGATTAATTTTAAAATAAAAAAGAAAAGAAATGAATTTATTGATACGCAATAAATAACAAACGCGAAGAAAAAATAAAAATAAATAAAAATAATGATATTTTTAAAAGGTGTAGTTTTGGATAAATTTAAAAAGTCTCTCTTAAAATAAAGGTTGGTTAAAACAGGGAAAAATGAGTTTTATTTGGAATATTAAGTAATAAAGTTTAATTAAGAATAATTTTAATTTAGAGCCATTTTTAAATTTACGCATATTTGAGTAAATGTTTCTTAAGCGAATTAAGAATTGATATCTTTTCTATAAAGATTAATAGATTAGATCAAATAACAAGATTTTAATTTAATAAGGTGAAATAAGTACGGAATATTGTTAAAAGGAAATTAATATAGTATAAGGTTAATTTTGTAGAAAAAAAATTAAATTTGTAATACATATATATATATCGCTTTTTTATAGACAACTTCTATAAGTCTCATCAGATCTTCTTCAAATTTTTACATAAAATAAAGGGGCATAAAATCTCGATCGAGTTCGTTAATGGTTAAAAAGGAAGGAATTAGGAATTGGAAATAGGGAGGCTTTTCGTGAAAACAAAAAAAACCCATAACTTCTTAACAAAAATAGATATTGAATGAGTTTAAAGTTTATACTTTTTTACATTCATAAAACATGAAAATTTTCCATCATTCTCTCAAAATTCATCCATTAAAAAAAAATAATAAAAATTGCTCGTGATAGCAAAGGAATGCAACAAACACTATACATAGAAATAATTTAAAATTGAAAAGAATGTGAGACTTTTCAATTTAAATATTTTCTCTGTACTACAAAGGCGAAAATAAATTCCACACTAGTCATCACCAAAGTACAATAACAAAGAAAGACAGATGATGAATTGTTTGAATTTTAAAATTTTGTGAATATACTTTTTGTTCACATGGGGATTCATTTACAACAAATATGCTTATCTTAAACAAGTTCTGTTAAAATAATAATTAAAAGGAACAGGAATTCAGCATAATATATTGTATGCATATTTTAAATGATTGTCCGTAAATTTTCTTGGAAAAAAATATTTTAACTACTGTTTTCTAATACTGTGCTGTTTACTTACAAATAAAATTAGTTGTGATTTCTTTGCTATTTCCATCAATACAGCGCTCTAGCTAAAAAATTCAATTTCGTTATAAATTATGAATAGAAAGAAAAAAAAAGTTATATCAGTAGTATACTATTAACACTAGTGTTATTTTATTCATTAAGCTTTAACACAACTGTTCACGTTGATTCATTCATCAATATAAGACAAAACAATTGTGTTCGGAGGCATTTTTTGAAAATCACATGTGACTGTGTATAGGTTCAATTACGCCATTGCATAATTTATATTTACTCAAATTTTTCTTTCGTTCTTCGCTTTATTCGATGTATATAACTACTGTTTCAAAAAATACAAAATGGTTTTCTATATTCTAAGATACAGAACTCTCACTTTTGACGATTCAATAATTCTTAAGCTGTATTTTATAATTTTGGCAATTATTTCATATGACAATCACGCTTTTTCCCGAGAAATCTCTCAAATACTTAACGAAACTGTTTCCTTACTCACGGCCAGACTGAGTACATTTTAAGGAAACAGTTCTGCTAGCTATTTGCCAACAACCGCGCTATTGTATCTTTTCAAATCCAGCGATTTTAATAAGAAAATATATGCTTGTTAATATGCAGTTATTCCTTTGACAGTTTATTTTAAAAACAGCATTTTCCAGGAAACATTAAAATTTCTATAGTTATTGTTTCTGTGTACTGTCATTCATTGATGAATTGTTTGAATTTTATAAATTTTGTGAATATAATTTTTGTTCACATGGGGATTCATTTACACAAATCTGCTTATCTTAAACAAATTCTGTTAGAATAATAATTAAAAGGAACAGGAATTCCGCATAATATATCGTATGCATATTTTAAATGACTGTCTATTTTCTTGGAAAAAATATTTTAACTACTATTTAGCTGCTAAAGTTTTCAGGAATGTTTATTATTATTTGTTATAGTTTAATGTGAGAAGAATAAATTTCGTCTGACTTTTAAAAAAGTTTAAAAAATGTGGTTAATTAGATTTTAAAATTAAAAAATCTCTTTTTAGAAAAAAAAAACATTCATATAACAATAAATTAAAAATATACATAATTTATCCTTCTTTCATCTATAAACAATAAAGTGTTCAAATCTTACCCATCATCTTCAACAAACTAGTAAAACAACAACAAAACTAGTCGAATATGTCAACCCCGAAACTTCCTTCTATCTTAAATATTAATACTTCTGGTAAAAAGAAGCATATCAGCGTTACCGGGGGGGGGGGGGTTAGGTGATATACACCAAAATATAATCACCAGCAACTTACCCCAAGTTCCTAATAAAGTTTGATGAAAATTCGTCCATTAATTTTTGAAATAGAGTCATTGCAGGAATCGTAAACAAATCTGGATCGAAGAGTCACCTGTTGAGTGGTTTATTCCAAAAATTAAAGAATACTACTTTATATCTGAGACTAACGGAATCTAAAATATGGAAATTCATGCATTTGTTCCTGAGATAGAGTTAGTGTTATAGTCATAAATAATGTCGCATAACAGTGCCGCATATTGGGCGAATTACACATAATCTGAAGTTTTATGAAAATCCTTTCATTAGTTCTTGAGTTATAGCGATTATGGAAATCTTGAAAAAAGACAGCAATAAATGCCACCTGTTGGGAGATATATACCAAGTACTAACAAGAGCCAGTTTCTTTAACGCTTAACTGAATCCAAAGTTTTGTGAAATTCTATGCATTAGTTCTTGGGATGGAGCGCCCACATAATTTTTGTCTCATAGAGAGTGACAGAGTGACTCACAAACTCACATTATGTAAAAACACGTTTTTGGGGTCCCTTGATCTCCAAAACGTGCAAAAAACTGGATTTCTAAAATTTTCGAATCCAACATTTTTTTTTTTTTTTTTTTGTAAAGGTAGAAGAACGTAAAAAATTCTTAGGAATGCTGAGTTTCAATGCTTTTATTCAACCATAAATACACGGTGTCTCACTGAAAATTGAAAGAGTCTTTTTTTCCCCAATTTTAACTGTCATGAAGATATTTTATTATTGAAGTCAAGCGACTTCCATTATTTTTAAAAGAAATGGGATAAACAGTACCAATTTAATAGATAAGAACTAGTTCCACTGTTATTTTGTCAGTAATCCTCATGTAAAGTCAGCAACATTCCAAATTACGAAATTTCTAGACCAGTGTTACTTCGAGGCAGATGGTAGCCATTTCAAGCAATTCAAAGGCTTTTATTGCATTTAATACAAATAATACATATCTGATGAGATTATTTTATCGTTACTTTAACGTCTCCGGGACGAGCGAACAGTATCATACCGCTAATGATGCTCAGAATCCTTGATTATTCTCATTAATGATTTTTTATTGTAAATTTTGCCCTATCCGTGCATTTTTGCGATTCAGTTAGGCAAAAATTTGTTTTAAAACACCGGTGATAAAAGATTAAAAATTCTGTAAAAGACTCTGCTCCTGAAGGATTTAAACGTTGTTAAGCCTATAAATAAAACTCGTGTTTTACTTACAATGAAACACTGTAATTTTGATTCGATAAACAAATTTCTATCCAGTTTTCTTGAATAATTATTTTTGCCTTATAGATATTTACCACTTCCTAACGTAAATACACACTACAGCTAATACATCTGTGTAAATAAAATTTATAAATCCTGAATTTGAAAAAAAGTTTTTAATTATCTTTAGTAAAATTATATATTCTAGTACATGTTTCAGCTTTCTGTAAAAACAACTATCTCTGAAAACATTCCCAATTTTAATTTTGCTAACATCTTTACAAGTGATTGGTGTACTGCCAATAAAAAATTCTACAAATAAATGAATTTGCAAAACTTTCCTGACGCTTATTCATTAAACCTTTATGAAAAGAATCGGATCATGAATCACGTTCACGCAATAGAAATACTTTAAGGTATCTCCCCGAAGTGTTGATGCCAAATGTGTTTGAATTACAAATTCGGATAAAGTTTTGTAGTAATTAAACTTTTCTCCTGAAATTAAAAACTAAGTTTTATGACTTCAAGCAGTTATCCCGACGCGAAATCAAGTACGTGGTGATTTATTTATGTTTATCAATAAATTCCTAATTTGTGAAAAGACTCGTATGCTTGTATTATTGCATATATATATAATCATTAATAGCAATTACAAATTACCAACAAAGATTGTGAAAGTATAAATAATAAAGATTGATCTCCTAACATTTTGAACAATGAATCTAAAAACGTTGTCAAATTAAGATTCAAGGAATACAATGGAAATTTGCAGATCATCCAGGCCCTAAATGCTTTGAAAATAACTAACGGAATTGTGTGGTATAATCTTCGTATTAGCCATAAATAAGCAAAATAATACGATTTTACTACGAGCTACCAAAACAAAATAAATCCAATTATAAAATATTGAAAAAATAAAAAATAAATTTTGATAAGGAAAACATTACCACTTTGAGAGTCTTTATTACCAGGATGCAGCAAATAATGAATAATAATGATAATATGATAAATAAATGATAATAATAAATACATGAATAATAATAACAAGCAAAAGATTATTTGCGCATGTTGTTAAAATTTTCATCTAACATGCTAATAACACAAAACTGTCTATCATAATCCAAAATTAAATGAAAATTTAGACCTATTATGGGGATTCTAAAAGTGTAGGTATAGGTACGCTAGACCAGTGTGAATTTAAACCGTAGTACTGAGAGAATTTAAAGAGAAAATAATAACGGTCCAAGAGCTGGCAGCAGAAAAACTTAAGGTATCGATCACAAAAAAACCTTTATTTTATGAAAGCGTATTAATAGGGGAATCTAATGATCCATATCTGCCGGAAGTGAAATGGTGCTTAAGCCAAAAATTAATACTACTAATGGTTTACTCGTAGGCCTTTACTGTACAATCAGTGTTCGACTCCTTAGGTTTCTGTTCTGTCGGCTCTTGGAGAAGAAGCATCGCACCTTTTCCACATAATCTTTAAATCACGGCGTCCAGCCCCCCAAGACATTTGCAACCAACATTCCTAACTTAAGGGCCATAAAAGTGACAACATGCGCAGACGCATCCAAGCTATATAGATCTATTTATGAGAAAGTGTAGCAGAATATGAAATTATAATTTAATCCCTGCATTAGCTTTTAACGCAGAGCCACAGTTAAAACCATGAAAAATGCAGCTTAGCAGCCTCACTTGTTGGATAATTTGCATCAAAATTACTTAACAACTACTTATGTCAACGTCTAACTGAATCCAAATATTCATGAAAATATGAGCATTAGTACTTGAGATAGAGCTATTTTTGAAATCGTGGAAAAAGCACAACAGCGTTGCTAAATCTAAGGCAATTTAAACCAGAAACTAATAAAAATTATTTTATTTAGAGATAACATAAAGGCTATAAACAATGTTTTTTAAAAACTTGGTACATTAGTTTTTAAAATAAAGCTGCCCCAAAAATTGTATCACAGAGAAACACTAGATTAATTTTAACTCTCATAGTCTAAATGGTAAATAAAGAAATTAATTTATTTACCAATTGCAATAATTGATAACATTTTCTATTAAAATAATATAAAATTTTCTAAAAGCAGTCGAATAGTATCCAAAATCTTTTAAAGCTTATATATTATTCTTAAACTGGAAGTCGAATTTTTTTAAGAACCTAATACTTTTTTTTGTAAAGATAGAAAAAATTTAAATAAATCAACAGGGTTATATAAACGCACTATATCTACTGATAAATTAAAAAATTATTAATTTTTATCGTACTTAATACTAAAAATTAAATTTATAAAATCTTTTAGAACAATTTAAATAAAAAAATAGTTTTTAGGCATTTTTACAATCCTTATTTCTTTTACAAATATGAATATTTTTATTTCGATTTGTTTTCCAAATCTATTAGAATACACTATATAAAACTGTGCATCGATTTTTCGATGTGTGGGATTTTATATTCAATACGATTCTTTTTCTTTCGCGTACATTAAAAAAGTTAAGGAAATTCAACAAATTTTCAATTTAAATAATTTTAAAAAATAACTATGAAGTTGATTGTTGAATCCACGCATAAAAATATTAAATACACCAAAAGCATTTCAAACAAGCCAAAAGTATTTCAAACCTCTATCTACATGAGCCAAAAAGTCTTCATATTTATAGAACAAACAAGTTATAAAAATAGGAACCAAAAGAAGAATCAGTTGAAAGTTTTTATTGGTATGGGTCATTACGACAGATGTATTAATAAAATTTACCACATCTGGCTATACAATAGTCACGTAGGTAAAAATGAAGTGTCAAAATATTCACAATTCAAGATGCTTTCTGTTAATATTAAAAATAGAAAATCGGTATTTTGACCAATTTCAAGTAATGTGTCACCTTAAATTTATTTTTTTATTCGTTATATGATATAGGCATGAAGTTAATAAAAAAGAATATAGCCCAGTTAAACTGATGGCATTGAGCTCACAGGCTAAGCATACTAATTCTACATATGATCCTATATCTAAATTTTGAACGAAAACTGATTATTCTGCATAAAGAAACATATTTATATAAATTAAAGGGAGGGGCATTAGCCCTCCCCCCTTCTCCCGGTTTATACTTATCCAATGAACACCTAATATCAATCACTGAGGCGCCTCATCAGAATGATTCTATATTTGAATTGTGAACGAAAACTGATAAATCTGCTTGAAAAACCCATTTATATCAATTAAGGGGAAGGGCATGAGCCCCCCGTTTCCCCTCTTATGCATATCGAATAAACTCAAAAAACTAATCAGGGAAGCGCCTTATCAGGATATACCTATATACGAAATTTCAAGTGGATCGGATAATTTTATCATGATTTATCGCGTTACGCACGAACGAACGTATGTACATACATACAAAAAGGGCAGGCACATAAGCTCTCAGGCTTTGATAGCCTGTGAGCTAAAAACGAAAAAATTAAAAAACAATGTTTATCTTTACTTCGTAAACAAACTGCAATAGTGGAATGAGTCTATTGATCCGATCTCTATATTAAATATTTAATTAAACTTTCTCTTCCATTGAATTTATTTATGAATGAACCCCTCTTTTATTTATTTCACCCAAGAAATAAATAGATATAATTAAGTAACGTCTGCTCACGTGTATATCCTTGTGAATAATATATCTTTTATTCAAACATTTTTCCTCTTCTAATTAAACTCGCGTACTCTAGAAAAGCAGCATTATAGATCAAAGATACATATTTGCTCCCCGATAAGTATTCTAGTTTCTTATGAAAGCAGTTTTGGTTTTAAAGGTTACAAGTTTGCAGACGCGCAGAATCTTCAAGTATTTCTCTAATTACCCTACATTTCCATGTATACCGTGTGTAGTAAACTAATATATTAAGATATAGAAATGTCATTTTATAAAATGAAACTGTTTTTGCCTGGTAATTATTTCATTTTATTTTTTAATAATATTTTCTGCTCTAAAATAGGGTTGTTTGAATGTGGTATTATAAATGAGAAAATATCATATGAGGACCCCAGAAGCCAAGGGGTATAAGTGACGAAATTGAAAAAAATAAATTAAATACACAGACGACCTAAAAATATGTTTTTTTCATTTCAGATAAAGAAATATAGGTGATTTTCTTATTATTTGCTGAGTTATAGAGGGCAAACCACTTTTTTCGAAAAACAAACAATATTGATTAAATATACATTTAAAGAAAATTGTACTTTATTTTTCAACAATTATTGAAATAAGAGTTCAAAGACCAGAATGCAAAAAAGTAGAAATTTCCTATTTCAATCCACTCAATTGTTATTGATGTTCCAATTTAACATCAATTATCTTTGAACTCAATTTACTCCAAATCGAAATTTTGTCACTTGTACCCCTTGGCTTCTGGGGTCCTCATATATCATTAACTAATGAAATACTCAGATGAAATATTTTTCTGTTCATGATCTTAAATAATACATTATTTTGAATACCTTACTTTGCATTGTATGTTTCTTTAACTTGTAAAAAGGCTAAACTTGGTTTAACCCTTTCGGGTCTAGTGTACTATTAATAGTACATCTCTTTTATTGGAGTATTATTTTGTTTTAAAGAATACTTTTGCTGCCATTTACATTTAGTACTGTTAGTATATGTCTATGCATCTACTGTATGACTTCATTTATGTTTAGGCATTTAGTACTAATATTAATTATTATTATTTGCCTAATTCTCTTTGCTCTGTCTACGATTCTTTTATTTTAAACATATATTTCACTCATTAAATTTAAAATCAAAGTTATTTTTCTGAAAGAATCATTGGTAATAAAGCGCAAAGAGTATTAGAAAGTTATAATAAAAGTTACATGTTAATGTAACATAATATTTTCTAAACAGCTCCAAAAACTCTTCCTTAGCCTATTGTCATATGAATGTTAACTGAATAGTACGCAAAACAGCAACATTCGATATCTTTAAGACAATGAAATATTCATTAAGCACTAATCAATCTATATGGATAGCTGGTGTTCATTTTATTAACGTAAAAGTAAATTTTTCCAAAAACTGAAAAAAAAAATTGGACCCGGAAAGGGTTAAATCTTTTTGCAACAAGCTTTCGTTTGGACTAGTGCTCGCGATAGGATACGTATAGCAGCTATACGTTTAAACGATATACGTATATCCGTATAATACTTTTTTCTGCTATACGGATACTTTAAAATATACGTTTAAACGTATCCGGATACGTATAAGGCGTATCAATTTAACGTATATTTTAGAATACGTATATTTAATGTATACGTCTATTTCACGTATCGTATCTAATTTAAATATTGGACTTCATCAATGTTATGTCACTGAATGAAGAATAATTTGGAAATCGGTGGCGTTACGACAGGAATCCGTATTAGTATGTCTTATATATACAAGATCAAGCAATGAAAAGCGCATATTTTTTAAAATAGTTTGCAAAAATTTCACAAAATATTAGACTCCTGATTGATCAATCTTGTTTCACTAACAGTGAAATATCTATTTTCAAAATAGCAAGTTATTACCATGAATTGCAAAAGTATTTTGCAACATTGTACTTTGAATTTATTTAGATTTTTTTATTCATCTCAAGGTAATGAGCTCAGATACCCCGTTATTTTACATTTTGTGTAGGTAATGTATACAAATTGTATCCATTGTAAATAACCAGCAAAATTAAACACTTTTTGAGGAAAGAATGAAAGTATAAATGTTTCAGATTTATTGTGAATTCTTGTTAAATTTATTTTTTTCTTTTTAATTATTTAAAAATTCTTTATTCATTTATTGTTTTACACTCAAGATTGCACCCGAGCGTAAATGCTATTCTTTTCATGGAGCTAATATTTTCTAACTCTTAATGTATAATGAAACTTCATTTTTTTAATCTTGACATTCTCACCAAAACATACATAGAATCACTTTATATCAAGCATTAACTGAATCTGTAGTTTGATGAAAATCCGTGCATTAATTCTAGAGATAGAGCTATTGCAGAAATCGTAAATAAAATACAGCAAAGTAGAGCCACCTGTTGAACGATTTACATACAAAACTAGTCAGCAAAAGTTTCTACCAGAGACTACTTGAATATATAGGGGAGACTGGGATGCATGTGAACAGTTCCCATAAACATAGCTTTTTGTCATAACTGGGTTAATTTCTATAAGCAAAACTACTCTATATAGTAAACAGAACTTTTTTTTTACGCATGGTAATTTTTAAAAATTAACTTTACAGGTCTTTAATAGTTTATTGAATTAAAAAAAAAATGTTCATATGTGCCCCAACGAAAGAGCAGTTGTAAACACATAAGGTAAACATGTGAGCACAAGGAAAAAAAAATTTTGACATGTTTTTATTATCTTTTTTATGTGTTATCTTAATCATTAGTTGTATTATTTATTAAATTCACCATAAAGGAAAATATATGTATATTTATTTAGTTTCTGAGTTATATGTTTAAGCAAAATATTTTAAAATAAAAATAAGTAGATTTGGGGGTTGGAGCTTAGATAATTGATAAAATATTGTTGCAAGATAACAAAAAAATAAATAAATAAATAAATAAATAAATAAAGAAGTAAACTTGAGAAAATAATTAAAGTATTTAAATTTTGCTTAGGTATTTTTGTTTGAGGGAGATTTTAGGGAGGGGGCATTTGGATAATATTTATAGGAAAACTACCAAACGGCGAAAGATTCTCATTCCTATATTTGCCTTATTTGCCTGTAAATTAAGGATAAAAAATTGTTTTACATTTATAAGCTTCCTCCAAATTTAATTTCTTTTGCTTTTAAAAGAAAGGAGGGAGTCAATAATGGAAATTTCACGGTAGTTATAAGTTTAAAAATTTTACTTTCTTAATATATATATCTATTTTCAAAACACCAAATAAAATGGCTGTTTTAGAGATGGAAGTAAACTAATACTACAAGTTTGCAACAAATGAAACAGAAAAATTTGCAAAGTTGTTAAACGTAATATTTTTTGCATTAATGATGCATAAAAAATAGTATTAAAAACTGTTAAGTTAAATAATGTGTAGTATTTATTACAATTTAGAAAACATGAAATTTATTTAAATTACAATTGAACGTAAAGAGCTTGTTGCTTTTTATGTATTTGCTGACAGTAGTGTTTGTAGAAATTTCTATTACACAAAATCAACTTTATATGATAGAAATGTCATCTATTTCTATAAAAATATAGATAATGAAGCTGGCATTATTTTCACGAAGTTAATTAAAAGGAATAGAATCACTGAATGATTATTGGGCAATTTAATGACATATCCAGATCTGCCCAAACTCTCTTATCCAGATCTCCCTAGACTCTTCATAAGTGTCCCACATGAGTTAAAATGACAAATCATTAGCATTTCTCAATTTAAAAAATAAAAAATATCATAAATATTTATTAGTATCCATAGTATATGTTAAATAAAGAAAAAAAAGAATAAATAAATAAAATTATTCTTTTGTCGAGCTGGAGATTTTACTTTTAAGTACAGTAAGCAGTATTTTGGCTCCAGAGGGCAAACAAAATGTCGAAGAGTTTCAAAAAATTTTTCCATATGTCTATAGGTGCTCCCATCTTTGATAATTTTTTGAAATAAAAAACATATAATAACTAGTGAAAAATGGCAATGTTCTCATATGCCCCATTTTCACATGTGCCCTAGTCTCCCCCATATATGTTACTTAATTCTATGTATTAGGTCTTGAGATAGAAAACCCACAAAATCCATGTCACATTCAGACAGACAAAGTCACAGATTCATAAACTGACAGGCAGATATTTTGTAAAAACATGCTTTTCGGACTCTCTTACCCTTAAAACGTGTAAACCCGTCGAAAGTATTCCCGAATCCAATACTTTCTTCTTCTAAAGATACAAGAAAATATAAAAAAATTAAGTACTGCGTCGCAGATTTTCCTAAGATTAGTTTGATTCTACTCATAACTAATGTAAGACAATTTATAATATATAACTTAGTTTTTTGGAAAAAAAATCAAAATCTAAACTGAGGAAGTATTCAGATTTTTTTAAGTACCTGCATAACAAGTTGTAGTTAAGTAAACACATCGTAGTTCTTTGAACAAAGAATCGCGATGGGGATACTCTACCGGATATTTCTCAATGTCTCTAATCCGCAAAAAAATATTGAAACATCAAATTTCATACATTGAATGAAAAACGTTTAAATGTTTATACGTTTAACTGCTTGGGTAAAATCCGTATATACGATGTACCGTATATGCTGTTTCGTGCAATACGTATAACTGCCGATGCCGAATCATACGTATAGCAAATACGTATTTCGTATAATACGTATTATACGTATACTCGTATAAACGTATAATCGGGAGCTCTAGATTAGATAGTCTACTGATATTTTAATTATACTATCATTGATATCTAGGGACATTTCATAACGTTATCGCATTTTCGTATTTCATAATTTCCTTGAAACAGGAAATATCTTTCGGGGCTTTATCCTAAAGAAGTTAATGATCTGTGAACAGGATGTTTGCGAATTTAATTTCGAAATTTCTATGCTTATTATTGAAAATTTTTTGTTGAATATTTACCAGGTGATGCAATCTACTTCAAATCAGGAATTTCGAATTCTAGTATAGTAGGTTCCGAGTTTATAAGATATAGAGTAAAGTCATCTTTTAGGCATTCTGAGGCGGTAAATGAAAATGCTTTAAGTAATTTCAGTATTGAAAGGGATAATTAATACTGATACTGTTATGTTTCCGAACGCCATTCTGTATAAAAAGAAAAAGCATTTATGAAAACTTGTTTTAGTTGATACTTATTCTAGTTTTTACACGTTCAATGAATACTTTTAAATATGATAATTTAACACAATTAAGACTAATCTCTTCTACTTTATGTATCCCATAGCATTCTCATTTTTATGGAGGGGTTTCACATGTATAAATAAAGTTTTTTAAAAAAGTTTCAAATTGCACGTGAAACGAAGCAAATGAGATGCGTTCGTACTATAACGAAGTTTTAAAAATATCACTCCCATATATTAATTTCAAAAAATTATAAATAGTTAATTACAATTAAAATGCACAAGTAGTAGGAAAACGACAGTACGGGGACAGGAGCAGGGACCAGGGACCGTCCCTTCTCCCGTCCCTGCTCAGTCGCTGGGATGAAGGGACCGTCCCTGCTCCCACCGTGCCACCGCCGTCCCTCCTGGTCCCCCACCATACACCCCCCTCCACGATCGCCCCCTAGTGGAAAAAAGGAACATTCTATTATAACAGGAGAGGTCATCAACCTTCCCTAATTAAAAATATTATCAATCACATCTCAACTCGGAATCATACTATATGATGAAGATTAAATTTATATTTGAATTTTGAAGAACCGTAATTTTAATGAGTATTATTAATTAAGCGAAACACTGGAAAAATCTCAGTTTTTAACCATTTTATTTAGATTTCTTCAACTACAAGATGAGATTATCAATTTAACTCAAGAAAGTTAAACATATATTTGAATTTTGCTTCATAGACATCTTAATGAGTAGTATTAATTAAGTAAAAACAATAGAAAATATCCAGTTTTATAGAAAAAGACTGATTTCTTACGATTTTTATCAACTATATGATCAATGTAACGACTTAAAAGTTGAAAGTTAAACATGTATCCTAGTTTTTCAACAGCTATAGCCTTAATGAGTATCGTTAATTAAGTAAAAAAACAATGGAAAATATCAAGTTTTATGGAAAAAGACTGATCTCTTACGATTTTTATCAACTTAAGAGAGAAAACTTAAACATACATTTCAGTTTTTCAACAGCTATAACCTTAATGAGCATTCATAATTAAGTAAAAAACAATGGAAAATATCGATTTTTATAGAAAAAGACTGATTCTTACGATTTTTATCAACTACATGATCAATGTATCGACTTAAAACTTAAAACTTAAACATACATCCTAGTTTTTTCAACAACTATAACCATAATGAGTATTGATAATTAAGTAAAAAACAATGGAAAATATCAAATTTTATAGAAAAGAATGATTTCTTACATTTTTTTCAACTCAAACTTCAGAATATCAATTTGAGATAAAGAAATTTAAACGTACATTTAGGTTTTTAAGTGGTTATCGCTTTAATATCGTCTTAATGAGTTCTGTTAACTAAGCAAAAACAACGGAAAATACCGATTTTTAAAGAAAGAAATCCAATTACATTAGCTTTTTTACATCAAACTAATGATTTTACCATTTTTTACAGAATTTTAGATGGTTAAGCAATTTACACTACATTACAAACATTATAATTTAAAATCGCGTTCTTATAAAAGTATGACATGACCAGTTTTTTTTTTTTCCTTTCTATTCATACCTCCAAATATCTCCAACTTCCCCTCTTTCGAAGGGTTGAATACAATAGCCTGACGTCACCTGTTTACTTAACTACAAGACTGCGTTATGCTTTTAGAAAAGAGTGATTCTTAACGAAAAATCATCTTAAAGAATAATATTTTAACAGTATTACAAGGATAATTTTTAAACTTTAATAAATTATTTACTTATTTATTATTAATTATCTATTTTATTAAATTATATACTATATTTATGATACTACATTTCATACATTTAGACAGATTTTAAAACTTTTCCGTTCAATCAGTAAATATTATATACATTTTTAACTGAAACCATGTTTTCCAACGCTAGTTCATAAATACGAATTTGTATAATAAATAGTATGTATTCGTTTAAAATCATGTGAACCTTTACTAAACTATTTGAAAATTTCACCGCATAAGAGCATATATTATGTATATTTTTAGTTTTAATAGCGAAAACTTAAATTTCCAACTTTGAAATACATTCGTTTATATATTGTTACAAGATACTAATTATATTTCTAAACTATTTTTAAAAGCTTGAATGTCATTATAAAATGTTCCTATTTATATTTTTCACATCTTGACAACATTCGACATCTTACAACCAATAGTATACTTTTTTTTTTTTTTTAAATTCTAGAAACTGAAAAAGTCATTTCTTACTGCTTCAAACACTTAACATGTGAAAACTTCTCTGAGTTATTCGATTCACATTTTAATAAAATTGACATGTTTCACCTCACCTTTTTGAAATTTCCATATTATCAAACATCAAGTTATTTAAAATATAAATACTGTGCTTAGTGTTTAGATAATATACATAACTGATTCTACTTATTCTGTTCATATTATTAGTCAAATTAGCAATTTATTATAAAACTTATTTGTACGCATGCGCAAATTGTCACGTGACATAAACGATTAACAGCGATATGAATTTTCGAAAAGCAGTGCAGCATTTTACATTCTCACTGTTAGACTTGAGAGGGAAGGTGACTGCTGTACAACTCTGATTAATTTCCAGATTTTAATACAAGTGAAAACCGTTTTCTTCGTCAACGAATAAAGTAAGTTTTATTATATCATTGCAATACATATGTATCAATAAAAATAAATTAAATGAAATTTAAAAATAGATTTTTTTTATATATTAAGCATTTATTAAGTATATAAATATACTTCTTTTATTACACAGATGTTTCAGCAAGAGGAACTAAAACAGCAGCAAATTTCCGAAATGTATGATCCGACTGATTCATCCTTAGCACATACAAAGTTAAAGAATAATACATATGTAAGTTACTTATATGTTAAATACTAGAATTCATACACTATATATAATTAGGTTAAATTTACATTAAAATATTTTGTCCTATATTCAATAAGAAGTATTTTTATTTGTAATATTAGAGTGATATCTAACTGTTTACTTTAATTTCCCTTACAGAATTGCTCTTTTTGTGATAAAAACTTTTCATCTAAATGGAATTTAAAAGAACATATACAGATCCATACCAATGAAAAACCATTTACTTGTGAGGACTGCGAAAAACTGTTTTCAAGAAAGTGTGAATTAAAAAAAGCATATGATGATGTATGATACTCTATCACCTGTTATATGTGAAATTTGCAAATTATCTTTTACTAGGAAATGTGCTCTAATAACTCATATGAAAACACATCCAAACAGAAAATTGTTTAAACGTGAAAAGTTTGAGAAATCCTGCAACTATCGTTATAGATTAAATAAACACAAGATTATTCACAATAGACCACAATTAAATTGTTATGAATGTGGGAAATCGTTTTCAAGCGGAAAAAAGCTGAATCACCATTTAAAAATTCATCAAGTCCAACATCGTCCACTGTTTAAGTGTGAAAAGTGTGAGAAATCCTTCAGCTATCGTTATAGATTAAATCAGCATATGCATATTCACAATAGACCACAATTACATTGCTATGAATGTGGGAAATCGTTTTCAAGTGAAAATAAGCTGAATCACCATTTAAAAATTCATCAAGTGCAACATCGTCCACTGTTTAAGCATGAAAAGAGTGTGAAATCCTTCAACTATCGTTATAGATTAAATCAGTATACACATATTCACAATAGACCGCAATTACATTGTTATGAATGTGGGAAATCATTTTCAAGTGAAAATAAGTTGAATCGCCATTTAAAAATTCATCAAATCCAACATCGTCCACTGTTTAAGTGTGAAAAGTGTGAGAAGATCTTCAGCTATCGTTATAGATTAAATCAGCATATGCATATTCACAATCGACCTCAATTCAATTGTAATGAATGCAAGGAAACATTTTCAAATGAAAATAGACTAAACCGTCATTTGAATGTGCATCAAAACCTACAGCATACATGTGATCAGTGTAAACATAAATTTAATAATAAATTAAATTTAAATCAACATTTACGTACACACCATACTAAAAAACGTCTTGTTCCTGTTAAAAGTGAAATGTCTTTACCCACTGTAGACTTTAAAAGAATAAAACATGAAATACCAGCTTTCGAAGTGTTTGAAACTCTAACTTTTCATCCTGAGAAAAATGAAGAAGGATGCTTAGTTACAATGATGGATATTCAAAAATTAACCAATCATTTGAAGAATTTAACAGTCAAAGATCAGATTGGAGACTTCAAAAAATTGAATGTTTAGAACTGAATATTTCAAAGTATGGCACCTTATCTAGAAATTGATTTTACATCATGTAAATATGTAGTCTTTTAAGTGTCGATTTTATAATTGATAGGAATGCATATTATTAACAGTGTATTGTATAAATAGCAGTAATAAATAAATAAATAAATAAATAAACATAGTCTTGAGTTAGTCCTTTCATATTATTAACCAAATTATGTTTCGTCCTACATTTCAGCGCTTTCTGAATTAACGTCCATCAAGTTGCTTAAAATATAAATACTATCTTTATAGTTTCAATGGTACATAGTATACATGGTTTATCTTGAGTTAGACCTTCCATAGTATTAATCAAATTATATGTTCCATCTTACACTTCCGAATTATCATCCATCTAGTTGTTTAAAATATTAATAAAATGTTTATAGTTTTTGATTATACATAGTATGTATGAATACAATCTTTAATTTTTAACAGTTCATATTTCAAATAACCTATTTTCGAAACCAAACTATGTGAATTTTACCACATAAAATGATTTGTGTTTCATACTTTTCACAAAATTATCAGATATGTTCTCCTCAGAGGAATTACTATCATGTGAATAAATGAATAAAATTTAATTTATATTAAATGTACACGAAATTGATTACAATATACATTTATTTAATAAAAATAAATAAATAAGCGATTATTTATACATTAAAACTTTACTAAATATATATTTCTTTCATTATACAGATGTTTCAACAAGACGATCCAAAACAGCAGCAAACTTCAGAAATTAATGATCTGAATGATTCATCCCTAGCACATGTAGCGTTAACGAATAATATATATGTGAGTACTTATATGAGAAATACTAGAATTCGTATATGAAAAGTAATAAGAGTAAATATAAAATGATTTGTCTTACTGCCTACACTTTAACAAGTGCCTTTTTACTTATATTGTTGAAGAGAACCTTAATTGTTTCCATTTATTTCTATTACAGATGTGCTGTATTTGCTACAAACACTTCTTAAGTAAATGGAATTTAGCAGATCATACAAAAACCCATACAGGTGAAAAACCTTACACTTGGGAAGATTACCAAATGCTGTTTCCAAGAAGACGTGAATCAAAAATGCAGACATCATCATATAAAGCATCGTCAGTTATAGGTAAACTTAGTGAAGATATTCACAAATTAGTCAGACTTTTGAAGAATTTAGACATAAAGGAAGATATTTAGACTATTTATCCATCATATTTCCATAACACTTACCACAATATCTCAAACTTAAAATTTGGAAGACATACACACTGCTGAAAAGTAATTTTGTTACCCGTGATTCTTCTAACCAGCATGAATGTATAGATATTATTTTGCAATGTATCCTTTAAATGCTCACATTAAATATTCTTTTATATGCATATATCGTTGTGTTTATTTTTTTAAAACCTATTACATTAATAAAATAGATTACACACACGTACATACACATAACATTTTAAGTGAAACAACACTCTCACAACTTAAAAAATGCATAAGAACATACAAAAATAAGCAGATGTATGAAAAAATATGCAAGTTTACAAAATAATTTCACTGTTTTCTAGAAATACCAACAAAAAAATATTTAAAGTATAAAAAAATTACAAAAGTAAAAAGAAAAAACACAAATGTAAAACAAAAATCACAAAGTGAAAAACTCAGAACAAAGTTTTTGAAAAAAAAAATTTACAACAAAAATTTTTTTTACAAAAACCAAAACTTCAAAAAATATTTTTCCAAAAAATTTTTTTTTCAAAAACATTTTTTACAAAAAATTTTTTTTCAAAATAAGTTTTTACAAAAGTAAAAAATAAAAAATCACAACGTTAAAAATATGAAAAATTTTAGTTAAAAAAAGTGTAAAAAAAATTGCAAATAAAGTTGCAAAAATTTAAAAAAAAGTTACGAAAAAAGTATCAAAATTTTTGTTCTTTTTAATAGCAAATACAATGGTTTCACCATTGCATACTGTATTAAAAAGAACAAAAATTTTGATACTTTTTTCGTAACTTTTTTTTAAATTTTTGCAACTTTATTTGCAATTTTTTTTACACTTTTTTTAACTAAAATTTTTCATATTTTTAACGTTGTGATTTTTTATTTTTTACTTTTGTAAAAACTTATTTTGAAAAAAAATTTTTTGTAAAAAATTTTTTTGAAAAAAAAATTTTTTGGAAAAATATTTTTTGAAGTTTTGGTTTTTGTAAAAAAAATTTTTGTTGTAAATTTTTTTTTTCAAAAACTTTGTTCTGAGTTTTTCACTTTGTGATTTTTGTTTTACATTTGTGTTTTTTCTTTTTACTTTTGTAATTTTTTTATACTTTAAATATTTTTTTGTTGGTATTTCTAGAAAACAGTGAAATTATTTTGTAAACTTGCATATTTTTTCATACATCTGCTTATTTTTGTATGTTCTTATGCATTTTTTAAGTTGTGAGAGTGTTGTTTCACTTAAAATGTTATGTGTATGTACGTGTGTGTAATCTATTTTATTAATGTAATAGGTTTTAAAAAAATAAACACAACGATATATGCATATAAAAGAATATTTAATGTGAGCATTTAAAGGATACATTGCAAAATAATATCTATACATTCATGCTGGTTAGAAGAATCACGGGTAACAAAATTACTTTTCAGCAGTGTGTATGTCTTCCAAATTTTAAGTTTGAGATATTGTGGTAAGTGTTATGGAAATATGATGGATAAATAGTCTAAATATCTTCCTTTATGTCTAAATTCTTCAAAAGTCTGACTAATTTGTGAATATCTTCACTAAGTTTACCTATAACTGACGATGCTTTATATGATGATGTGTGCATTTTTGATTCACGTCTTCTTGGAAACAGCATTTGGTAATCTTCCCAAGTGTAAGGTTTTTCACCTGTATGGGTTTTTGTATGATCTGCTAAATTCCATTTACTTAAGAAGTGTTTGTAGCAAATACAGCACATCTGTAATAGAAATAAATGGAAACAATTAAGGTTCTCTTCAACAATATAAGTAAAAAGGCACTTGTTAAAGTGTAGGCAGTAAGACAAATCATTTTATATTTACTCTTATTACTTTTCATATACGAATTCTAGTATTTCTCATATAAGTACTCACATATATATTATTCGTTAACGCTACATGTGCTAGGGATGAATCATTCAGATCATTAATTTCTGAAGTTTGCTGCTGTTTTGGATCGTCTTGTTGAAACATCTGTATAATGAAAGAAATATATATTTAGTAAAGTTTTAATGTATAAATAATCGCTTATTTATTTATTTTTATTAAATAAATGTATATTGTAATCAATTTCGTGTACATTTAATATAAATTAAATTTTATTCATTTATTCACATGATAGTAATTCCTCTGAGGAGAACATATCTGATAATTTTGTGAAAAGTATGAAACACAAATCATTTTATGTGGTAAAATTCACATAGTTTGGTTTCGAAAATAGGTTATTTGAAATATGAACTGTTAAAAATTAAAGATTGTATTCATACATACTATGTATAATCAAAAACTATAAACATTTTATTAATATTTTAAACAACTAGATGGATGATAATTCGGAAGTGTAAGATGGAACATATAATTTGATTAATACTATGGAAGGTCTAACTCAAGATAAACCATGTATACTATGTACCATTGAAACTATAAAGATAGTATTTATATTTTAAGCAACTTGATGGACGTTAATTCAGAAAGCGCTGAAATGTAGGACGAAACATAATTTGGTTAATAATATGAAAGGACTAACTCAAGACTATGTTTATTTATTTATTTATTTATTTATTACTGCTATTTATACAATACACTGTTAATAATATGCATTCCTATCAATTATAAAATCGACACTTAAAAGACTACATATTTTCATGATGTAAAATCAATTTCTAGATAAGGTGCCATACTTTGAAATATTCAGTTCTAAACATTCAATTTTTTGAAGTCTCCAATCTGATCTTTGACTGTTAAATTCTTCAAATGATTGGTTAATTTTTGAATATCCATCATTGTAACTAAGCAACCTTCTTCATTTTTCTCAGGATGAAAAGTTAGAGTTTCAAACACTTCGAAAGCTGGTATTTCATGTTTTATTCTTTTAAAGTCTACAGTGGGTAAAGACATTTCACTTTTAACAGGAACAAGACGTTTTTTAGTATGGTGTGTACGTAAATGTTGATTTAAATTTAATTTATTATTAAATTTATGTTTACACTGATCACATGTATGCTGTAGGTTTTGATGCACATTCAAATGACGGTTTAGTCTATTTTCATTTGATAATGTTTCCTTGCATTCATTACAATTGAATTGAGGTCGATTGTGAATATGCATATGCTGATTTAATCTATAACGATAGCTGAAGATCTTCTCACACTTTTCACACTTAAACAGTGGACGATGTTGGATTTGATGAATTTTTAAATGGCGATTCAACTTATTTTCACTTGAAAATGATTTCCCACATTCATAACAATGTAATTGCGGTCTATTGTGAATATGTGTATACTGATTTAATCTATAACGATAGTTGAAGGATTTCACACTCTTTTCATGCTTAAACAGTGGACGATGTTGCACTTGATGAATTTTTAAATGGTGATTCAGCTTATTTTCACTTGAAAACGATTTCCCACATTCATAGCAATGTAATTGTGGTCTATTGTGAATATGCATATGCTGATTTAATCTATAACGATAGCTGAAGGATTTCTCACACTTTTCACACTTAAACAGTGGACGATGTTGGACTTGATGAATTTTTAAATGGTGATTCAGCTTTTTTCCGCTTGAAAACGATTTCCCACATTCATAACAATTTAATTGTGGTCTATTGTGAATAATCTTGTGTTTATTTAATCTATAACGATAGTTGCAGGATTTCTCAAACTTTTCACGTTTAAACAATTTTCTGTTTGGATGTGTTTTCATATGAGTTATTAGAGCACATTTCCTAGTAAAAGATAATTTGCAAATTTCACATATAACAGGTGATAGAGTATCATACATCATCATATGCTTTTTTTAATTCACACTTTCTTGAAAACAGTTTTTCGCAGTCCTCACAAGTAAATGGTTTTTCATTGGTATGGATCTGTATATGTTCTTTTAAATTCCATTTAGATGAAAAGTTTTTATCACAAAAAGAGCAATTCTGTAAGGGAAATTAAAGTAAACAGTTAGATATCACTCTAATATTACAAATAAAAATACTTCTTATTGAATATAGGACAAAATATTTTAATGTAAATTTAACCTAATTATATATAGTGTATGAATTCTAGTATTTAACATATAAGTAACTTACATATGTATTATTCTTTAACTTTGTATGTGCTAAGGATGAATCAGTCGGATCATACATTTCGGAAATTTGCTGCTGTTTTAGTTCCTCTTGCTGAAACATCTGTGTAATAAAAGAAGTATATTTATATACTTAATAAATGCTTAATATATAAAAAAAATCTATTTTTAAATTTCATTTAATTTATTTTTATTGATACATATGTATTGCAATGATATAATAAAACTTACTTTATTCGTTGACGAAGAAAACGGTTTTCACTTGTATTAAAATCTGGAAATTAATCAGAGTTGTACAGCAGTCACCTTCCCTCTCAAGTCTAACAGTGAGAATGTAAAATGCTGCACTGCTTTTCGAAAATTCATATCGCTGTTAATCGTTTATGTCACGTGACAATTTGCGCATGCGTACAAATAAGTTTTATAATAAATTGCTAATTTGACTAATAATATGAACAGAATAAGTAGAATCAGTTATGTATATTATCTAAACACTAAGCACAGTATTTATATTTTAAATAACTTGATGTTTGATAATATGGAAATTTCAAAAAGGTGAGGTGAAACATGTCAATTTTATTAAAATGTGAATCGAATAACTCAGAGAAGTTTTCACATGTTAAGTGTTTGAAGCAGTAAGAAATGACTTTTTCAGTTTCTAGAATTTAAAAAAAAAAAAAAGTATACTATTGGTTGTAAGATGTCGAATGTTGTCAAGATGTGAAAAATATAAATAGGAACATTTTATAATGACATTCAAGCTTTTAAAAATAGTTTAGAAATATAATTAGTATCTTGTAACAATATATAAACGAATGTATTTCAAAGTTGGAAATTTAAGTTTTTGCTATTAAAACTAAAAATATACATAATATATGCTCTTATGCGGTGAAATTTTCAAATAGTTTAGTAAAGGTTCACATGATTTTAAACGAATACATACTATTTATTATACAAATTCGTATTTATGAACTAGCGTTGGAAAACATGGTTTCAGTTAAAAATGTATATAATATTTACTGATTGAACGGAAAAGTTTTAAAATCTGTCTAAATGTATGAAATGTAGTATCATAAATATAGTATATAATTTAATAAAATAGATAATTAATAATAAATAAGTAAATAATTTATTAAAGTTTAAAAATTATCCTTGTAATACTGTTAAAATATTATTCTTTAAGATGATTTTTCGTTAAGAATCACTCTTTTCTAAAAGCATAACGCAGTCTTGTAGTTAAGTAAACAGGTGACGTCAGGCTATTGTATTCAACCCTTCGAAAGAGGGGAAGTTGGAGATATTTGGAGGTATGAATAGAAAGGAAAAAAAAAAACTGGTCATGTCATACTTTTATAAGAACGCGATTTTAAATTATAATGTTTGTAATGTAGTGTAAATTGCTTAACCATCTAAAATTCTGTAAAAAATGGTAAAATCATTAGTTTGATGTAAAAAAGCTAATGTAATTGGATTTCTTTCTTTAAAAATCGGTATTTTCCGTTGTTTTTGCTTAGTTAACAGAACTCATTAAGACGATATTAAAGCGATAACCACTTAAAAACCTAAATGTACGTTTAAATTTCTTTATCTCAAATTGATATTCTGAAGTTTGAGTTGAAAAAAATGTAAGAAATCATTCTTTTCTATAAAATTTGATATTTTCCATTGTTTTTTACTTAATTATCAATACTCATTATGGTTATAGTTGTTGAAAAAACTAGGATGTATGTTTAAGTTTTAAGTTTTAAGTCGATACATTGATCATGTAGTTGATAAAAATCGTAAGAATCAGTCTTTTTCTATAAAAATCGATATTTTCCATTGTTTTTTACTTAATTATGAATGCTCATTAAGGTTATAGCTGTTGAAAAACTGAAATGTATGTTTAAGTTTTCTCTCTTAAGTTGATAAAAATCGTAAGAGATCAGTCTTTTTCCATAAAACTTGATATTTTCCATTGTTTTTTTACTTAATTAACGATACTCATTAAGGCTATAGCTGTTGAAAAACTAGGATACATGTTTAACTTTCAACTTTTAAGTCGTTACATTGATCATATAGTTGATAAAAATCGTAAGAAATCAGTCTTTTTCTATAAAACTGGATATTTTCTATTGTTTTTACTTAATTAATACTACTCATTAAGATGTCTATGAAGCAAAATTCAAATATATGTTTAACTTTCTTGAGTTAAATTGATAATCTCATCTTGTAGTTGAAGAAATCTAAATAAAATGGTTAAAAACTGAGATTTTTCCAGTGTTTCGCTTAATTAATAATACTCATTAAAATTACGGTTCTTCAAAATTCAAATATAAATTTAATCTTTATCATATAGTATGATTCCGAGTTGAGATGTGATTGATAATATTTTTAATTAGGGAAGGTTGATGACCTCTCCTGTTATAATAGAATGTTCCTTTTTTCCACTAGGGGGCGATCGTGGAGGGGGGTGTATGGTGGGGGACCAGGAGGGACGGCGGTGGCACGGTGGGAGCAGGGACGGTCCCTTCATCCCAGCGACTGAGCAGGGACGGGAGAAGGGACGGTCCCTGGTCCCTGCTCCTGTCCCCGTACTGTCGTTTTCCTACTACTTGCACACGAAACAATGTTCTCCCTATACCAGTTTGTAATGGAATACTTTTGTGTAGCCTTGTAAATCAATAGCAAATGTTCTTTTCACCACAGATTATAGAAAATTTATATTATATTATGTACTTTATAGATGCATATCACTTTTATTATGTTCAAATGAGTGTAACACCATTAAAATGCATTTGAAACTTTTTCCCCCATTGACCGTAATGTAATGGAATACTTTTGATTATCTCTGTTTTGAACTATGCATCTAATTTCATAAAATTTGAAATGACTCGACAAAATTATATAATAATTATATATTTTAAATTTCAAAGGATTCGGCTGGGTGGTTTTTGCGTTGTTATATGCGGACGGATGGACAGACTGAACGGCAACTATAGGTGCTACGCATTTAAATGATTACGAACGCTCTTAAAAAGGAAAATTTGTGTGAATGAAGCCTAACAGATAGCAGAACCAAAGAAAACAGTAATTTGTTTCTTATAGGGTATTTTTAGTGAGCTACGTGTTATATGAAAAATAGCTTGCAACAGAAATATAGTAAATATACAAAAATGAAAATGTAAATAATTTTACTGAGCCTTAAGATACCATTTATAAAGTCCATTAGTAATAAAAAGTATTAAATATGGATTTATTTTATGTTTTTCAATGTTTTGGTAATGCAAAAATGTAAAATAAAGTAACCCTAAGAAATTGTCGAAAAATGTAAATTTTGAGTCTCCATATGTAGTATCAGTTTGTTAAAATAATCTCTAACTGAAAATTAAAAAAAAAAAAAAAAAAAAAAAAACTATAAATATATCCTAAGTCTGAAGAGGTCAACCTTAAATTTATAGTTATTTTATCACTTCTGCTTTTTTTTCTAACAAAGACATTAATACAAGGAAAAAAATTATCAATTTCGGTTTTCTAAGGGTTTACACATTTTAGGGGCCAGAGACACCTAAAGACTTCTATACAATTCCTCTCAATCCCCATTGTATAATCCAAAAGTGTGTGTTTAGTTATGATTAGAATCGAAATATTTGATTTTGTCCAGCAAATATGAAAACAAATGCCTAGAAAGCCATTTTTAATAAAGGCGGGAGGGCTTCGTATCCCTGTAGTGAAGGCACCATGAAGCTAATCGCTTGAGAATGTAAGAGGTTTGTGGGTTCAATTCTATTGTCTTTGTTGCACACTTGTCGTAGAGCTACTGGTTTTCAATCTCTGGTGTTGTAAATGTCCTTGTGCTATCTCTTCCTTGTATGTATACACTGTAAAAAAAATCCAAGAGGTTACTAAAAATTTTTTAGTAAATTTGTATTTCACAGAATTTTTTAGTAACCATTACAAACTTTTTTTGCAAGTGAAACAAACATTTCTTTTGTAAACTGAACAAAAGAATTTTTTGTATAACTAACTTAAAACTTTTTAGTATGAGCGACCAAGCAAATTTTAGCAATAGCTCCAAAATTATTTTTAGTAACCATTTCATGTGCCTGAAGTTAAGGAGCTTCCTTCGAGCTGCAT
Organism: Maratus speculifer; assembly: GCA_964019185.1. NCBI lineage: Eukaryota > Metazoa > Arthropoda > Arachnida > Araneae > Salticidae > Maratus > Maratus speculifer. The sequence continues at coordinate 43,792,813 of OZ025301.1, forward strand.
CCAGTGGGTAAGAAGACAGACTTCTGAAGCGGAAGATTTTCGACAAAGCCGCAATAGATGGCAGCACCAAACATTGCTACCTTCTCTATTTTGACATGTTTCTAAAGGGGAGCGAAGTCCAGAGGTCATTACCCATGGTAACTGCTACGGCAGGATATTCATAATCCCTTTATTTAACGAGTACTCACATTGCATACATTCGGTGCATAATTGGTGGCGTCCAGCATCGAACCCGGGTACTTTCAGCCTGGAGTTCGGTGCTATTACCACTAGGCTGTCACGGCCACACCAAGTGAGTTTTAGTAATAGCTGTTAAAAATGTAAAACTATTAACTCTTATTCGTTGCTAGCTTTTTTCTAGTAATTCTTACAGATTCCTTGTAACTGAGTAAGGTTACAAAAAAAAATTATAGTGTATTGCGGGCTTTCATGTCAAGTACACAAGTTAGATGTATGTGGTCGTAGCGGTTTTAAACTAATATAAAACAACACACACTGGTTCTTTTGCTTTTTAAACATAACAAATTTGGACTGTATATGCGTTTTATTTAACACTAAAATATGCGAGCCATTGCACGGCTATCAACATTCCATCATCTATTTACATCCGAAAAAAAAAATACAAACAAAAACACAGAATGCTGCCAAAAAACATAAAATAAGAAGAATAAATTACCATGGTAACGAATAATACAATTTCTTACTGGATCTTTTTTTCCACATGAATGATTGCAGACGATATTTACCAAAACAGTATGTATTAAATAAATAAATAAAATTCAGTAATGCATCATCCAAAAGTGTATAACGTTATGAAGAATAACTTCATATATTTGTTCTTGTCGATGGATATCAGGTTGCAGTTAAAAATAGAGATTTTTCTGCGGCTGCACTGTCAAAAAAATTCTGTGAAGGTACTAAACATTTTCTAGGAAACTGGGATTCCAAGAACTTTTCATGTAACGATAACAGGAAAAATTCATGTAATCGATTCTGAAACTTGAATCTTTGCTGTTACCGTTACAGGAAAAGTTCTTGGAATCCCAGTTTCCTAGAAAAGGTTTAGTACCTTTGCAGATTTTTTTTTACAGTGTGCTTCAAAGACTTTTTTTTTTCAAAATTTTTATAATTCTATTGACTACTGGTTGTTTTTTAAGCAACGGGTGGCCAATCTCAATCAGCTAACCGGACGGTTTTCAAGCAGCTGACGTATACCAGAATAACCACCAATACGGATTGAACGAAATATTAGGATCGAGATTAAATCATCGTTATTTTGCCTGTTGACATGCTTCAACTCCTACACGAGTCATTATCCAAACAAATGAAAACTCATCAGTTGCCGCAATCCCAAATATTTTTTATCTCATATATATCTCATACATGTTAATACATCCTGAAAAATACAGCATAGCAGCGCCACCGGTTTGGTGGTTTCCACCAAAATCTAGTTTGCGACAATTTATGTCAACGCCTTATTGAATCTGGAGTTTTATGAAAATCCGTGCATTAGTTTCTTAAATAAAGCTATTGCGAAATCTTAAAAAAATTGTGTAACAGCACCACCTGGATGATATAAAACCACCAAAAACTAATCAGAAGTATTTTTATTAGATACTGAGTTTGATGAAAGTTTGATAAAAATTCGTGTGTCAGTTCTTCAGATAAAGATGTTGCAATAATAATGAATAATTCAGCATAGCAGCGCTATCTTTTGAATGATTTGCACCAAAATGTAACCAGCCCAAATTATATGCACTGTAAAAAAAATTATGTAAAGGTACTAAACATTTTCTAGGAAACTGCGATTCCAAGAGCTTTTCATGTAACGATAACAGGAAAAATCCATGTAACTGATTCTAAAACTAGAATTTTTGCTGTTACCGTTACAGGGAAAGTTCTAGGAATCCCAGTTTCCTAGAAAATGTTTAGTACCTCTACAGAATTTTTTTTTACAGTGTGAAGGACTAACTGGATGTAAAATTTTATGAAAATCCGTGCAATAGTTCTTATAAATAGCAAATTTCAAACTGAAAGTTTAAGTGTTTGGAAAGAACTTTAAAAATTTCCTACCCAGTTATATATAAACACATACAGCTAAAAAATATTTTAAAAATAACAATTCAAAAATTATGTTGTATTAAATTAAAACAAAATAGAAAAAAAATATTTTTTTAAAATTTTCTAATGATATAAAACATACATATAAATAAAATAAAAAATAAATAAAACATTTAATTTATCGAAGAAAATTTTTTATTATTATTATTTTTTAACTATCCATCAAAACACTTATTTTATTAATTCCAGCTATTTGACGTAAAGCCCTTTCTTTGGTGTTTAAATCCGATTCTGCCTAGAGACCCATGATTTGTAATATAGAAATTTAGATCCTTGATTATGTACCTGATTATCTAAATAATGTTATATTCCAGAAAAAAAAGTTTTTCGTCAATAATCTCTTTCCTAATTTTCATGGGTAAATTTAAAAGAATTCTTTGAGAAAATATGTTTTTACGGTGTTATTTCTTTTTAATTTTTAATTTATACATATGCCAATACCGGAATTGGCCAGTAACGCTAAAAAATGACTGGCCAATTCTAGAATTGGCCAGCCAATTCGCGAACTGGCCAGATACATTTGGCCAATTCGCGAACTGGCCAGATGCGATTGGCCAATTCGCGGAATAGATATAAGCATTCGGCTCAATCTTTTCTAACATAGTTGAAAGTGTCTATCAATTTAATAGTCTAGCCGTCAGCCTGTCCGAGATTTAACTCGAGTACAGTTCCCCGTTAACTTGTAATTTTCATCGTATTTGGTTTATCAATTAATTTCGATATTGAAAGGTAATTGTGTACTATTTTTGGTTAATTTAGTTAGGTACACAAAAATATTTCGTTTCAATATAATCAATGGGAATCTTTTTTACTGTACATTTTAATGTTACATTATCTTAATTACAAAAAAATTGGTACCTATGCATCATAGTTCAGATGTTGGCCGGGACGGTCGTAGTCGGATGTCAGCCGGGACCAAGGCTGGCCGGCTAAAACCCGAAATACGCTATTCATTTCATGTATTTCGGGTTTTGGCCAGGAAGCTTGGCCAGTTCGGCTATTGGCCGACCAGTTCTAGAATTGGCCAGGCTCCGGGTATTGGCCGCAACATATACAAAACTAACGACGGCCTTCTGTAATATTTTCTTGTAGGAAAGGAGACATATACACAGTGTTCTTGTTGACATTTGACTAAAATTAGTAAATTGACTAATTAAAAATAAAAAACATTCGCCTAATGAAAAAAGTATTAGGAAAATAAATTCTCCATGCAGAATTTTTTTTAATGCACTTTTTTTTTTTTTAATACGATCTAAAATAATCTAAGTTTTTATAAACTGCAACAACGATTGTTATTGATATAATTTCAACTATCCACTATTATATACATAAAAATATGTATGTATGCATATGTATGAAAAAAGAAAAGAAAGAAAAAGCGAAAATTGAGCACTAGCAATTTGGCGAATCTAATCGCTTGTTTACTCGCCAAATGAAGAATTTTGTCGCAATTTGGCGCAATGGCAAGCGACAGCGAGAACACTGTATATACATCAAATATTTAATAGGATTTATTTGTATTAAGATATAATTTAACACCTCCGAGTTAAATTTAACAAAATATTTCATTTGAGAGATAATTTTATAGTTCGAAAATTGTTCAGTATTTTTTCTCTAACATTGTATACAAACTATCTTCGTAATTTTTTTCGCTATGAAAATGTAAAAATCAGCTTTATTTTACTGGTTTTGAAAAAGTTTTAAGAATTATAGCGTTCTACAAATGTAATTTAATTAAAAAATTAATCAATGCACTTACGTTAATTCTCAAATTTGTAAAATACCTACAAAACCTTTCCTTCGAGAAATTTTTTCTAGTTTTAAATTTGAATAATAAACAAAATATGTAAAGTAAGTAAATGGAAAAATATAAATTATTATTTTCTCTTTAAAATAAATTGCGACAAAATTTCATTTGCTTTGTCAATCAGATAAAAAGTATAATGTAAAGGATAACAATAAGTTATCCTAGCGAATTATCATACAAAATATCTGTAAAATAAAACTGATATAATTTTGAATTGGACAATTACACCATAAATTATGCTAAAAATATGCACTAATTTCTCTATGTACTCTTTCTATTGCATCCTGACGGCATTCTCAGAAGCGAAAGAAACGTTGATAAATTTTTAAGTGTATTTTAAATATATATTTTTTATATAAATGTACCATTAAATAATCTGTATTTATTTTAGTACATATTTTTAGTAAAACTGATATCTTATTTATTAACGCAACGAATAGATGTCATAAACTCACATAAAAAAAATAATCATTTCACCAACGGTTTTAATTCGAGAATATTTACAGAAACATTGCTTTATTTATTACTTCCACATAATGAGCTGAATTTGTTTTTCAATGACAGAATTACCTTAAATCAGCTTTCAACACAGATTCTAAAACTCATAATATACCCAGATTTAAGCTACTTTTATTTCATGCGTAGTTGTTCGCGTGCTAAATGAGATGAAAGATAATTAAGTCGTTTTCACTCGGCTGTGTTTCTGAATAGCACCTGAAATGAATTAAATCTGTTTTAACAGATTTCATTAAGAGAATGTATTCAGATTGTAATGAGAAGAAAACCGAAATTTACCGGGTTTTATAACAGACGCATTTTAATTTCCACTTTTTTTTTCTTAACTCTTCAAACCTAAGCATAAAATAACTGTACAAATATATATTTATTGCTTTTGCATAATCGAGATGACACTATAGATGACAGAAAGAGTAATTTTTTTAAAATCTGTACATTAGGGGACTGATAATTTAGATTTACATGTATGGATATAAAAATACTAATCCCCTTAAAACATGAGTTAAACTATCAGTAATATAAATTTACGCAATAACAAAATTAAGGTCTTTAAATAAGTAAATGATACGCTAATCCTCAAAATTTTTTAGTGTAAAGCATTTAAGATAAATAATCATGAATATTTCTTACTTTCTTGGCCACAGTGTCTTTGAAGGTATTTTCGGAACTCGGATAAAAATAATATTTATTTTATGAGGTAATATTCACCAGTGCTGACATTTATTGGTTTTGTTTTAGCGCAAAAAGCATTCAGCTGTATAGAAGTAAAGTAAAAATGCCAAAAATTCGACCAGTTTAGTTTTTATGAGGAAAAGAATGGAGGTACACATTTGTGTACCTCAGGTCTGAAGAGGTTAATGTTAAAAGAAAATTGAGTGATTATGTTGTCACAATTACGAAATTGGTACAAAAAAAACCATAAAAAATTTAATAAATCAAAAATAAATTGAGATTCAGCTTTGAAACGAAATGCATTTAAAAGTAAATTTTTTTTCTCTATACGACGGTGTAAAAATTTAAAATGCACGATGTTTAGAAGTGTCAAATTTGCAGTACTGAAAACTTCAAAACCGAAATTGCATGCAGTTTTCACTTTTTTTTTCTCAATTTTAAAAGAAAATGGAGTGATTCTGTTGCCACAATTACGAAATTGGTGCTATGAACTATAAAAAAATTACTATCTCAAAAATAAAATGAGATACAGATTTGAAAAAAAAATGCATTTAAAAGTACATTTTTTTCTCTATACGTCGGTGTAAAAAATTAAAATGTGCTATGTTTAGAAGTGCAAAATTTGCAGTAGGGAAAATTACTAAAGCGAAATAACGGGGGAAATTGTTGCCATTCGCAAAATGACGTATGTGTTACGCACAGATACGTTTGGCCTTTATAATATAGATACGTGGACGCTCAAACCAGATCTATTTTAGTCAGACTTGTTTATATATGTGTGTAACAGAATGATACATCATTTAGTATTTCTTCTTTTGAGTTAAATTTCATCAATTCTAAGGCTGATAAAGATTCAAAGATGTTTTGATCAATTTTCATGAAAGATTGCGAGAGACAAACAGAGGAAAAGAGAATAAATAGAACAGGGTATAGAATAGTTCTAATCAGTGGCGTAGCTAGAGGTGGGCGGAGGGTACTTGGGTGTCACCCTCCAAGGGGTGACACCCAATCTTTATTTGCAAATATATACATATAATCTTATAAGATTTTGGAGAAAAAATTCTGAAATAAAATGAAATTTTTAGCACATGATGCAATAGAGTTAGTTTTCTTTTCTTTATGAATGTGGAATTTTATACAGAATAAGACATGCAGCAGGGAACAAAAACTTACCTGTTCAATGAGTGGGTAGCTAAAGCAAATTTTTAAAGAAAGAATTTTCTTCTACATATAATCACCACATTGATTTATGTGGACTATGGGTTGAGTGATAAACCGCACCTATTGTTTTTTTTTTTTTTTTTTTTAATTTTATATGCAGGAGGACAAAAGATAAATAAGGAATGGTATGGTCACTTGTTATAATGACGTAGAATTGTGATTGAAAAAATATGATGGATCTGAAGAAGGGTAGGGGGGGGGGCTGAGACCATGATGGCTAGGGGGTGACTCCATTTACATCCGCCCCGTGTGTTATCCATCCTAGCTACGCCGCTGGTTCTAATGCTTATTTTTCTCAGAAGTCGAAAACCAAGTCGATTACAATAACTTCTTATATTTATAGATAGAAGAAAGTAATTAGCATTTACAGGTACAACTTTTTAGTTCTTATTCGTTATATGTCTTTAAAGATTATTTAATATACGCTAAATTATCCTTATTTTTATAGAAATAATTTCCGTACTCCTAGAAAATATATTTGATCCGTCAATTCTCTCCGAACTTTTAAAAAAGAGGAGATTTCGTTCATTCCTAACAGTATGCATATTGGTTTTTTTAGTAAAAAATTCAAATTTATGTTTAAAATGAAAAAAAAAGAAAAATTCTATAAATTAAGGTGTTTAATTTAATTTAAGGAGACAAAAATGGTTTTGAAATTAAAACTAATTGACAATTACTTTTCTCATTCATTCAAAAACGCTATTTTATTTTTTAAACTTAAAAAAGTTGAATGAAGTTGAATACAGTTAAATGAATTTACAAAATAGTTTAAAAATAAATATTCGCATTTAAAATATACTTTAAATGAACACAGTTAAAAGATGCTTTAATAAAAAAATAAATGAAAAAAATCGATATTACTTAAAAAAGAAAAAAAAATCGTATCGAATAAAAATGCAACATGTATGCTTTCCCTTTAGCAATATATTTAATACTAGCAGTTTTTGTCCGCTACGCTGGTCGATTTTTCTAAAGAAACCTTGAATCAAACGAAATATATCAGTGAATTTTATCCTGAGTTTTATAGCAATATGGACATTTAAGTGGAATGTCTGACAGAGTTGCTGAAAACAATATGATCGTCATTACGCTACTATCTTTGATTATGTCAAACAAAATTTAAGCGATTAACTTCTTTAGTTGATCATTTAGTGTGGATTCGATAAGGACGATAAAACGAACTGTAATATACTTAAAGCATTGATTAAAAATTATCAATGCAAGTCTCACAGAATCCTTTAATTTGGCTTATTGAAAGAGCCAATCTATCTTAATAATTTGGTTCGCCTGATACTAGAACGTTCACCCATGATTTTACAATCAAGTAATCTGACGATCAAGCAACAATAGAAAATTTCAGGTTTATGTCCCGAAGACATCGCCAAAATAGAGAAATGTTAAATATCTGACGAACTATTAGGCTTATAAAATTTTGTTTTGTACCAATTCGATTCAACATATAAAAATACGCTAAAATATGTTATCAGTTAAAATATAGCTTTAAAATCTGACTTTTAATGATTTTTTTAAAAATGCGTTCTTTTTTTTAACCTCCTTAGGGGTGGAATTTTAGAAAATCCTTTCTTAGCGGCACTCAATGCTATAAGAAATATTTTTACCCCAATTTTCAAAATTGTAGGTTCAGTAGATTATTTTGTGCGATGATTAATACAAAATCCAGACTTTCTTTTATATATATAGATACATGTGTTTATCCTTCATTAATTTCATAAAAACCATAGCAACAATCTCATTAAAAACAATATCTTCGCAAAATTAACTTCAAAATTAAAAGCTTTATAAAGGAGTTTATCAAGCCATGTCCATTTGAAACGAACACATTTCCTCCAAAGCGGTTCACTGCTGTACAGCTATAGCCCCGAACTTGGGTTTTCACATCTTCACGCTGGGGGGGGGGGGGGGTTCATATCCAGCGTCTGTCGCTTCTGATTTTTCCCAACTTTCTTCAATTGACGGATATTTTACTTCTTGGAAAGGAGAAAATAAAAACGGATATCCGTTAATTGAAAGAAATACACCGGCAGCAATGTTGGCAGAAGATAGTCTGAGAAATGACGAAAGTTCTTTTAAGCGTGCATGTTATTTCTCTAATATAATACATAAATTTAACTGAATAATCCTTAGTGTTTTCCTTTTTTTTAAATAGCTATTTACGGTAGAAAAATGCAGATGCAAAACACAGATAGACAATTTATGAACTACAGAATCTTTTTAAAAAGTCTAAGGGACTATAATAATATATTCCTTTTTATTTCAGAAGAAAAACATTTCCTTTGTAGAATGGTTTTAAAAGAATTTTAATCCACGAGTCGCGTTTATCATTAAAGAAAGGCCGCTTTTCAAATTTAAAATGCAAATATTCTTTGTCAAAACTGCTTTAAATTCTAAAGGAGGTTGGTTTGTTTTGATCATTTGCATTCACCTTAAATCATTTACTTCCATTACTTGCTTTTATAACAAAAGAAATAAATGATTTTGTACACAATTAACCTATTTTGTACACAAAAATGTTTTAAAGTATGCTTTTGTTGATAGGGAATTTCAATTAATCCGACTTTTATAATCCATTAAATTTGTATAAAAAAGACTTTTATTCATGAAATATACAAATCAGTTTAGAATGACTGGCTTTACATTTTTTTAACGTTTCTTGTAGCCTGCGTTTTGCATTATAATGCCAGTAAACAGACACAGAATGAAAAGAAAAACAATAAAAAGTAGGAAATTGCATGTAGAGCGTAGCAAATGAGGCGTGTTTGTACTATAACGCGGTTTTAAAAATATTCAGTTCTTGGTATAATAGTGTACAGCAATTACTTCGTATAGAGTGTAGTAAACTAAATCTATTGTGTCCCTGCAAATACTATCTGTTTTCTATTATATAGAAATAACTTGTAATAAACTTCAGCAACGTATATCAAATTTCATGACATTTGAAATTTTAATATAATTAAAACGCGCTCCAAAAAATAACTTTTAATGTTTCCTCCTATACCATTATGTAATGAAATACTTTTGTGTGGTACTGTAAATTAAAAACAAGTATTCTTTGCACCACAGATTGTACAGCATATGTATATATTAGTACATACTTCTATAGATACATATGAAATTTATAAATGTTCGAAAGAGTGTAAAATACATCCTTAAAATGCATTTCAAACAATTTTTTGCCATTGGCCATCATGTCACGGAATAATTTTGATGGCCCCTGTAATTAAACTACCCATCCGATTTTCATAAATTTTGGAATGACTAGGCAAATTTATGCAACAATTATATATTTTAAATTTCAAACGATTCGGTTAGGTAGTTTTTGCTCAATTATATACGGACAGACAGACGGACTGAACGACGACATTAGATGGTACTTATTGACATATTTACGAACGCACCTAACAAGAACGAAAACGTCGTGCTTCAAGCATAGATTATGAACCTTTTGAAAATTTTCAGAATATTTAAAAAAAATCACCCGTTAAATAATTTGAAAGTGATGTAACACCGAATTTTGAAAACGAATAACACATATGAAAAACCAATTTCAACTATTACTATATGTTGTTGAGAAAATATCTGAATTCTTATGTATAGTCTTATATAGTATCTATAGATTTATTTACACTAAATGGCCATTAATCATTATACACTTTCAAATTTAGACATTCTGCCGAATATTTTAAAATGTCTTTATCAAATTCTTTTGGAACTTCAGGATTATAAAGATTATGTTTGGTCTCATATTTTACTGTTTTTTACATTTTATTTGATATATATGTTACCGGTCAAACCCGATTTTGGGTCAAACTAGTTTATCTTAAGGCCCACAGGACACACTAGATTTTCTTATGAAATATTAGTTTAGCTTGACGCTCATAGGATAAACTAGTTTAGCCTGCTACTCTTTGGCCTGAACTAGTTTATCCGAGGCCAATTGAATTTGGCCTGATTTTATTGAACGCAAAGAATTCCTCGGCACCAACTTTCTAGTTAATCATACGATGATCTAATTTATTCTAGGCCAATATGTTTGTCATTCCTTAAGGCTTTTCTCAAATCCAAAAGAGCTATTTTCTGCTATATTTCTCAATTAATTCCTTTTCAGAAATGCATAAGATTGACAAACATTCTCATTTATAAAATATGTCATCGGACGGCGTTAACCATTTTTTGATAAAAGCACCATAGTATCTTTGCAATAGGATCTTTGAAAAAATACTATTAAAGCTAAATTTTGAATTGAATTTTAGGGAAAGAAAGACTTAATGCCGTGACAAGAATATCTTATATGTCGATAGGTAATTAATTTATCAAAAATGGAAAACGCTGTTAGATTCCAAATACCTTCAATAATTAGGCTTGTGCCCTTTACAGTTAAAAATTAGTGAAAAATGTTTCAATGTTTCGTGTTGTTGAGCACTGAATTCCAAGCCAACATAAGGTATATTCCAAAGATTCTGTTAAAAGAAATTCGCTATCGCTATTATAATTTTACAAAGCATATTGCTTTCTCTTTACATCCTGAGAATAATTATGTTTAGTTATGATCTGGCTTGAATATGTAGAAAAAAAAAATATGAAAAAATAAATAAAAGTGTGCTGAAAAAATAAATAAAATAAGTAGACACCATATCAGATGCATCATGTCTCTACAGTGCACATGTAACATTTCTGTATTGATGTCATATGCATTGGCTCGTCACACAATTTATTGCAGTGAAAGACGTTTTTGATACTGGCCAAACCCGATTTTAGGCCAAAACTTGTTAATCTAAACACCCATAGGATAAACTAGTTTGTCCTACGTAAGGGGGTAATCCTCCGTTCTTCCCTTTATACATAACCATTAAACCCCCAAACCATTCAGGGTTTTGCCTTATCAAAAAGAAACAAATCCATAAAATATGCGTTAAAAACATACTTATCTAAATTATGCGGGTTATCTCCATTGCTCCTGTGTTTATACTTGATTAATAAACATCCACAAACAATCACGGTGGTGCCTTGTTATAATGATCCTATATCCAAAATTTGAATTAAATCTAATAATTCTGCATGAAAAACACATTGATCCAAATTAACGGGGGGATTAGTTTCTTTTTCGCCCCCCCCCGTCTTATTCTTATTGAATGACGTCCCAAAACTAATCAGTAAAGCGCCTTATCAGAATAAATCTACATCCAAAATTTGAAAAAAATCGGATGTTTCTATGAAGATTTATCACGTTACGCACGTACATAAATGCGTACATACTTAAATATAGAACCTGAAGATCCATTAGTTCTTAGGTTTTGACGCCAAAGAGCTAAAAACACGTAAGATTACATTGGCCTAGAATAAACTAAATCAGACGAGGATAAATAAGAATATCGGCGCTGAGACGATAATTGAATTCGCCGAGGATAAACTAGTTCAGACCAATGAACAACAGGCTAAACTAATTTATCCTATAAGGGTTAAGCCAAATTTGGCCAAGGAAAAACTGGTTTATCCTATGGGCGTTCGGATAGACTAGTAGCCAAGGAAAAACTAGTTAATCCGATGGGGTTTGGATAAACCGTTCTGGCCTAGGAAAAACTAGTTTATCCATTTGGCGTTAGTATAAGCTAGTTTGGCCTAGGCCAATCTAGTATGGCCCAAAATCGGGTTTGGCCGGTAAGATATTTATAGATTTGTAAATTAGGTATAAAATTCGAAACAAAACACATCCATAGTTAATTCTAAATCTTGAATACGATATTTAATACATAAATATTTCAGTATAATTTTACATCAGAATGTATTTTCAAAGTTTATATCGTTACCTTCTATTCTTACTAGGAATTTCCCGGTATTTCAAAACTCGGTATTTATGAAGCTATTCTTGGTCGCTTATGAGCGACAGTGATGTAGCACATGAGAGTCTTACTCTTTGGGGCGTAGGTAGGGATTGCCGCCGAGGATTGGCCGCTTACCGCGGCGGTTGACCCACCCTCCCCCAACCGCCGTTCGAGACGAATATATTCAGGTTGTAAGCAAGGACGATCGCTAGTTTTATCGCCCCACCCACCCACTTATCGTTTTCCAGTGTCTTTAATTCGTCAAGATTTTCGTTTAAATTTGTCCAGTTTCAATCTCTCTTATTTTTTTCCTTTTTTTCCTTTGGAGTCCAAGGCATTGAGTCGTAAGTAAAGAATTTTGACGATATTCGTGGTCGCTTGTCAGCAACAGCGTTGTCGCAGAAGAGAGGCTTACTGTTTGGGGCGTAGGTAGGGGTTGCCGACGAGGATGGGCCGCTCACCGCGGCAGTTTTTCAATTCATAAAACCGGAAGGATTCTTGTCAAAAATGAAATAATTTTAGGTAACGTCAGCTGATGAATTAGCAATTCACAATATAACACTTAGTGTCTAAAAAGCTATGGTAATAAATAAACAGTGTAAACTGAAATGCTGCTTTTTAAAATTAATTACAAAATAAAATTATTTTAATGGTGTAGTTTATTATTTTTATAAAAATCAAACTTTGAAAATTTTTCTACATCCCTGACTGAAATGTCTATAAAACACATCTAATGCAACATTTTAAACAACTCAGAAATTGAAACGTGGCAAATGAGGTGCGTTTGTACTGTAATTAGTGTTATAAATTGTCAGATTTCCGACCGATGGTTTTAACATTCTTATTCAAAAATGAAATGAAAATACAAAATTTACTGTTATACTACATTAAATTCAGTAGCACGAAATGAATGACTCCAACTAAATTACTGTGCAATCGCCATTGCAACCTAGAATCATGACATATTATGGGATATTATTGAATTCATCCGTAGGATAGGCTCAATATAGGTAGTTGAAAAAATATATATATATCTGTAAATTACATATAAATAAGGAAAAAAACCATCTGTAGTTATTTCTAAAATTTGAATACAGTATTTAATAGAAAATATTTTATTATAATATTTTTACTTCAGAACATATTTTCAAAGTTTATATCATTATCTTCTTTTCTTGCTGTAAATTCCTTCGTGTACCCGTACCTTCCGGTTTTATTTTTAGTTCATTTCGATGCATTATGGATGCAAACAGCCAAAATTCCAAAGAATAATTGGATTTTTGTTCGCTATTCAACTTTGTCGGCTTTGTTTGTTTTTGGTCTAAGACTAATGATTTTCTAAGATGTTGAAATGTCATTTGTCATTGGTACATTTTGTTGGGTGAAACATGTCGTTGCCTCTGCTTTTGTAGGAATGCCATAAAATATTTTTCAAAAATTGACGAAAAACATTTCTTTATCCATTTATAAAACCGGATGCTTGCCAAAAATGAAGTACTATTAGATAACGCCAGGATTAGAAGTTTATGATATAACAATTAATGTCGCAAAAATTATGGAGATAAATAAACAAAGTAAATTGAATTGCTGATGTTTTAATCAATTATAAAATAAAATTATTTTAATGATTTAGTTTGTTATCAATTTTACAAAAGTTAAAATTTCAAAAATTTTCTACAACACTGACAGAAATGTCATTAAAGTACATCTGATGCAACATTTTAAACGAGTTAGAAACTGAACCGTGGCAAATGAGGTGCGTTCGTACTATAATTAGTTTTATAAATAGTCAGATCTTCTCCCGATTGTTTTTGCACTCACAATACGAAATGAATGACCCCATCTAAAATACTGCGTAATCGCCATGGCAACCTAGAATCATCACATAATGAGATAGTATAGAATTCATGCGTAGCATTGGCTCAATATATGTAGTTCAAAAAATATATATATACATTTACAGATTACATATAAATTAGAAAAAAAATCTCATCCATAGTAAATTATAAATCTTGAATACAGTATTTAATGAAAAATATCTTAGTATAATAATTTTACACCAGAATTTATTTTCAAAGTTTATATCATTATTTTCCTTTCTGACTGCGAACTGCTTCGTGTCCCCTTTCGCCCTAGTTTCATTTGTAATACATTTGTATGTATCATAGATATGAAAAACCAGGATTTCAGAAAAACAATTTACCTTTTCTTCTCTTTTCAACTTTTTCCGACTTTGTTTACTTTTGGTCCGCGACGAATGGTTTTACTAAGATATCGAAGTCATTGATCATTGGTACAATTTGGGTGAAACATTTCATGGTCTTCTCCTTTTGTACGAAAACCATAAAAGATTTTTCAAAAACTGACAAAGAAACTTTTCTTTATCAATTTATAAAATCGTACAGATTCTTGCCAAAAATGAAATAATTTTAGATAATGTCATCTGGTGGATTAGAAGTTCATAATATAACACTTAATGTCCTAAAAGTTGTTGCCACATAGAAATAAATAAACAATATACGATGGAACGATATCTGAAATTAATTGTAAAATAAATTTATGTAGTTTGTTATCAGTTTTACAAAAATTGAAATTTAATTTTTTTTTCTACTTCCCTGTCAGAAATGTCAATAAAACACATGTGATGTTAGATTTTTAACAAGTCAAAAATTGAAACTTGACAAATGAGGTGCATTCGTACAGTAATTAGTTTTATAAATAGTTAGATCTTCGGGCGATGGTAGTTGCACTCTAATATAAAAATGAAATGAATACATTACTAACTGGTATATATTAAATTCAGTAATACGGAATGAATGATTCCATCTGAAATACTCCGTAATCGGCATGGCAACCTAGAACCATGACATATTATGGGATATTATTGAATTCATGCGTAGGATAGGTCAGTGGCGTAGCTACCTACTGTCATGTTTTTTGGCGCCCGGGGCCAGCAAGAAATTTTGCGCCCCCACCCCAATATAGATATATAACAATTTCTCTCAATTTGGCGCCCCTAGGCCTCGGCGCCCGGGGCGGACGCCCCCCTTGCCCCCCCTTAGCTACGCCACTGGGATAGGTTCAATATAGGTAGTTGAAAAGAATATATACATATCTGTAGATTACATTATAAATAAGAAAAAAAAATCCCATCTATAGTTAATTCTAAAATTTGAATACAGTATTTAATAGAAAATATTTTATTATAATGATTTTACTTCAGAACATATTTTTAGTTTATACCATTATCTTCCTTTCTTGCTGCGAATTCCTTCCTGTACCCGTACCTTCCGGTTTCATTTGTAATATATTTCGATGGATTATGGATGCAAACAGCCGGGAATTCCAAAGAATAATTTGATTTTTATTCTCTTTTCTACTTTGTCGACGTTGTTTATTTTTGGTCTAATGATTTTCTAAGATGTAGAATCGTCATTCGTCATTTGTACATTTTGTTGCGTGAAACATTTCGTTGTCGCTCCTTTTGTACTTAAACCATCAAAGATATTCAAAAACTGACAAAAAGCTTTTCTTTATTAATTTATAACACTGGATGGATTCTCGCCAAAAATAAAATGATTTTAGATAACGTCAGATGATGTATTAGAATTTTTTAATACAACACTTTATGGCCAAAAAGCTTTGCAGATAAATAAACTATGTAAATTTGAACGTAGGTGATTAAAATTCATTTTAAAAAAAGTTATCTTGATGTAGTTTATCATTGATTTTATAACAATTAAAATAAAAAAAAATTTCTACGATTCTGACAGAAATGTCAATAAAAAACATCTGATGCAACATTTTAAACAAGTCAGACATTGAAACATGGGAAATGAGGTGCGATCATACTATAATTAATTTTATAAATAGTTGGATCTTCGGGCGATTACTTTTGCACCGTTATGCAAAAATGGCATGAATACAAAATTTACTGTTATATTTTAAATTCAGTAATACGGAATGAATGACACCATCTAAAATTCTGCGTAATCGCCATGGCAATATAGAATCATGACATATTATTGAATTCATGCGCAGAATAGGAGCAATATATGTAGTTGAAAAAAGTATCTATGCATTTGTGGATTACCTGTAAATTAGAAAAAATATCAAATCTACAAGTATTTTTAAATTTTGAATACAGTTTTTAAAACAAAATATTTTATTACAATAATTTTACATCGAATTTATTTTTTATTTTTATATTGTTAGCATCCTTTCTTTTGAGGAATTCCCTCGGTGTCCCCCTACGTCCTGGTTTTCTTTGTAATTTATTTCGATGTATTATGTATGTGAACAGCCAGGATTTCAGAAAAACAATTTAACGTTTGTTCTCTTTTCAACTTTTTTTCCTTTATTTATTTTTGGCCCGAGACTAATGGTTTTCTAAGATGTCGAAATCCTTTGTCATTGGTACATTTTGTTGGGTGAAACATTTCACGGCCTCCCCTTTTGTGCGAAAACCGTAAAAGATTCTTTAAAAACTGGCAATTTATTTTTCTTTCAGATTAATACCACCGGGTGGATTCTTGTGAAGAATGAAATGATTTTAGTTAACTTCTACTGATGGATTAGGAGTTTTTAATGTAACATATAGTCTCCCAAAAATTATGGAGATAAGTAAGTAATTTTAAGTACTACTCTGTTATCCCGTCGGCCAAAATACTATCGTCAAATTATAAGATTAAATGCCAATAATGGATGATCGTGAATGTCAATTCAATGACCTTAAATACGATACCCTTGTTTAAAACATCATCAGGTGGTTGTTATTTCGATGTTTTCTTTGTATTTTTATTAATATTCTACTAATTATTATTTTTTTTTTTTTAAATTACGTCAATATGTATAATTTGGCTATTAGTTGGGCAATTTGTATAATTTGACGAAATCGGTCGACGGGATAACAGAGTAGTACCCAATTTTTAATTGAAAAGATACCTAAAATTATGTATAAAATAAAATTACCTTAATGATTTTATTTTGCTAAGTGTTAAACTTGATTTTTTTTTTATTCCAGACAGAAATGACAATGAAACAAATCTGGTGAAAGATCATTTCAAAGAAGTCAAAAGCACACAAGGGGGCAAATGAGGTGCGTTCGTATTATAATTACAGTAGAACTCCGCTAATTCGGAACCTGCTAATCCGGATCTTTTTTTTTTAGTTTGAGAAGCGATAGGCTAATTTCAATATCATTAACTTATTTCATCGTCGTATTCTGGATAAAATAAAACTTTTTCTGAAATCTTTTCGGAGGAATACCTTAAGTTTTCATATTTAAACTCTTTTATGTTATCTTTCAAAGAAACAACAATGTAACTTGTGCTCAAGCGGATGCTGACCGTACTGCTTGCAAAAGGTATAGAAAAACTGGAACAGCAGAAAATTACAAACTTTTTTTATTATAAAGTAAACATTTTTACTATCTTTAAATATTCAGTAGGTTTAATATAAAGATAATTTTCTGTAAGTATGTTTTATTTTATTTTTTTTTTTTCTTATTCTCCGGATAATCCGGATTAGGTCTGGTCCCAATTAATCCGTATTATCGGGGTTTGATTGTAGTTTTATAAGCATCTTCGTGCGATAGTTGTTGAACTCTTATGCAAATACATAATTTATTATTGTTAAGTTAAATTCATAGTAATAACAGCCTATTAATTTTGAATTACTAAATTTAATCTAAAATATCGTAATAAATCTTGTATTTGTGCGTTTTTGCATGTGCAAGTGCAACAATTATTTCTCCAAGGTTTGAATATTTATATAAATTAAGTATAGAACAAAATCACACCTCTTTTGCAACATTTGACGTATAAATTCCGATCTGTTAATTTAAATATCATGTTTGAGAATGTTTTTCAATATAAGACTTAAGCCACATTCAAATATTTTCCTAAATTTTGCTTTTAAGTTAAAAACAATCACAATAATAATTGTATAAAATTGAAATTATACTATTTGTAAACTGAACTGTGAAAAGATGGCGAAAAATATTTGAATAGATTCAAAATTTAAATAACTTTTAGTACTTTCAATTGTAAACCTAGCCTTGATCAGAGAATAAGATAACTCTGTTATTAACGTCTTACTTTTTGAGCAAGGACCATTAACATGAGCAGTTAAAGTACCAGAATTTAAAAAAATTTCATTTATAAAATATTATTTAGGAAAGATGCAAACCGTATGACTCTTTACACAAGTATAAAATATACTTTATAAAAGTCTTGTAAGAAGCTTTTATGTGATTCTTTAAATGCATAATTATTAAAGCCTGTTTATTTTATAGAAGGAAAAAAATAACCCTGTTAATAACACTATTTTTGTATTCTCTGATGAAGGCTGTGTTTACAGTTGAAAGTGCTATTTATTAAAGTAATTTAACTTCATTTTAAATTTTTTTGTCAACTTTTAAGTAATTTACTCATAGTGTAATTTTAAAGATGAATTCAGCATTCTATTTATATATTTGCTAATGATTTAATCTTTAAAATGAATCATACATTTTTTCAAATGTACACAACTGAACCCTTTATTTAACTAACATATAAATAAGCAAATTTCATTCATATTTTATATTTCTATTTTCTCCATTTTTGTTATAAATTTAACATTTTAAAATAGAATATTTCATCATTGATGAAAACGTCTTTTAAATAGCACTCTTACATTTTCTGTGAACTAAATTAAGGTAATAACCTACTGCAAAGTAACGACTTGTCATTTCTTTTATTATATTTTAAACTACTTAAAAATTAGTAAAGCTTTCAATTTTTTATTTCAATAGTTAAAAGAAAAATCTATCTTACTTTTGATCTTTACAAATTCTTTAGATTCAAATTCGAAATTTAATTTTCCTTGAATGTTTATCTTTGGCACAGAAGTGTTATAAATGATTCACTTGATTGCATTTTATATAAACGAATAGAAATCAATGAAAAAATTATTGCGAACTTTAAGAATTTTATAAGGAAATGCATACAAATTAGAAATATTTTTAGTTTAGTTTTCGAACAGGCAGTACAATTAAAGAAATAATAATAAAATATCATGTAATACACAGTAAAAAATGTAAAAAAGAAAGCACTATGTGAATAATATGTGTTATTTACAAGTAATTAATTTCCTTTACATTGAAAAAGACTGTGCATTTTTGCTCGGAAATGCATGCAATTGGCAGTGATTTTATTCAGAAACGAAATGAATTATTGCATTTTTTATAAATAAGTTAACCAAGTTATAAGTCATCATCAGTAATTTGAATTAAATAAATAAATCCTGTCTAATATATATGACTTTGGAAAGTAGAGGTTGTAATATGTGGATTTGTTCTTAAAAAATATATTTTAATTAAAAAAAAAAGAAATACAAAAAAAAAGAAAACTTTACTGAAATTTAGAGAAAAAATTCACATAAAAATTCTTAAATAGTACTGGCGTCTCGAGTGGCAGTGGGATTTTCATATCTTAATGGATATATATTTTTTTATGGTGTACAACACTTCATAGGTGCTACCCACTCTCAATTAAATAATTTGTTGGCATATTTGAAACAGAATAACAGTTTATATTAATGCTGTTAATTTATCATTTTATAATCTGAAAAGTATTTGTTAATATTGAAAAAGCCTATTTGTGAATAGAATTCATTTAGAAAACAGATATTTTCTGTTAAAAAAAACTGGTTAATGCAATGTAAAAATGACTCGGTAACGTTTCCGAGTCAGTTTCCACTTCTAATTCAGAAAATCAGAGGTAGCAAAAATAAATTTTTAATTGTAATATTTTTTTATTTGAAACTATTTTATAAAATGAGGTTTTCAAAGATAAAGAAGTCTTTTCGGAACCGTGGGTTGGGCTTATCCTGAGCGGTTATTGTATATTTTCAGTTGTGGTTGCATTATGTTTTTCAATATGTTTTATGTGATTTGTCTTTCTTTATAATATATTCAATCAGCAACTTTCTTTTTTATTACACAGTGAAATAATGACCTTTTTAAATTTTTCATTTTATAGATTATTCCATTCTATTTATTCTACGTAGTATGTATAAAAAAAGTATATCCCGATATCTAACAAAAAATTTCTTATTACTTTTTAATTTACATATTTTTTTAAAGATAAAAAAAATAAATGTAAATATTTGTTTAAAATATTTTTTTAAGAGGGCTCTGCGCTTCATCGATACGGAAAAATATGTAAACAGAAATCTCACTTCGAGTCTATCTAAAAACAGAAGTATTCAGTGTTATTAATTTAAACTTTCTGATATTTTAAAGGTATATTTGTAGCCTCATAAAATTATAAAATGAAGTACTTCAATGTAATATATAAAGAAATATAACAAAATTTATGCAACACAATTTTCGAAAAAAAAATTATGTGTTATATCACCACCCGCACGATATCTTAAAGTTGAATTGACATAGGAACCTAATTTTTGCTTTAAAATGATCTGAAAACTTTATAGAATGAATTAAGGATATAACTATCACTCAAAAAAAAATACTAAAAAAACTCTCTCAAATTTCAAAATTTAAACCCCCCCCCCCTCTCTGAAAATACAACTTTTTTTTCATTAAAAATATTCAAAATATTAAACTATCTAAAGTATATTAATTCATTCTATAGATAATGATGCTATGTGCATGCAAAAATAATTAAGCCATTTCATCAAAAAAATTTTTTTTTTAATCTTGGTGTTAGTCGCCAAAAATCAAGTTTTGAGAAAACACGACTTAAAATTATACGGGTGTGGCTTTGAAAGTGTTGATACATAATAACTTATAACTCCGTTTAAAAAGCAAATATTTTTATGCGTTTTTTTTTCTTTTGCATTGAGTTCAGAATTAATTGAATAATCAAACTCGATCATAAACGTGTTTTTGAAAAGTTTTCAAACCCTGAGCATACTTTTCAAGTATGAAATAACTTTTTACTTATGAGGAAGGATTTTTTTACCTATTTCTTAATTCAGGCATTTCTGCAATGTTTGCACAACCACAAATTTCTCTAAACTAAAATCTTCTATAGATAATAGAAAGTTTCTTTTTATTTTCCAAACGAGATTAATGATTATTTGTTTAGTATGATGGGAAAGATTATTTCGCTTCATTTATTTTTCCGAAAATTTAATATTTGTTTAAAGTTGAAGTTGTGTAGAAAAGCAAACAGGATTTAAGCACTTGCAAAGAAAAAGTTTTCCTACTTATTATCGAGTGTAATTCATATCCTGAAATAATAATACAAAGAAGAAAAAACAGCAATTTAAACTATTTGATAGGCATAAAGTTTGATGTTTGAAAAGCGAGAGACATTCTATTATGATATTACATAAAATAAATATAGCATTTTGTTGAATAAAATCTTTTGCGATTTCTGTAAAATAATTGCATATCATTAACACGTAGAAAGACAAATATTAATATTCTTTTCTTTATTTGAAATTATATATATACACTATATTGCCATTGATTATGGGACACTTGCGATTTTAGACATTTTACTAAATATCTAGAAAAATACATGAGGAATCATCTCGAAACTCTTAGTGTATAAATATAATAGTATACGTCATACATCTCCGTGAAGATTTTTTACCGAAACGCCATAGGGGACCGTCAACAAATTAAAAAAGAATGAATATCTTTTGAATAACCCTGTCATAACTAATGTAGCAAAAGCGCTCAAACTCTAGATTATGATTGAATGCCTTATTGTAATACACTGTGTTCATTTTTATGCAAATAGTATGCACACTCGCAGAGTAATTAAGGTTTTTATAAAAATGGTCCCAAAATTTTTCCAAGTTCTTCCATTATAATTTTCAGAGTTCTTAATATAAAATAATATTTTTTTCAGAAAATATGACAAACAACATTGCACACAGTACCCTGTAATCAGAATTAAAAAATAATAAAAATTGTATGAAAAATGAGTAGGTTTACTATATAATTTTTTACTGCGCATGCGTCAAAGATATCAAAATTTCATTTGCATATTATGTTACCTAAATGTATAGAGCAACTTTTGTAAAAGTCTCAAAATCATAGCTTGAAAATTCTGAAAGTAATCGTCTACAGAAAAAGGACAAAATCCGTTGTTTCCAAAATGAAGCAAAAAAAATGAGGGATTTTATCCAAATGCAGTAGTACATCCCATATTGTGTATTCTATATTGACACTAATCAATGAAAGTATGGATACAACCCCTCTTGTTTTTGCTTCATTTTGAGAATAACGGATTTTCGACTTATTCAATTGACGATTATTGTCAGAATTTTCAAGTTATGATTTTGTGACTTTCACAAAAGTTGCTCTATACATTTAGCTAACATAATATGCAAATGAAATTTTGATATCGTTGACGCATGCGCAGTAAAAAATTATTTAGTAAACCAATTTATTTTTTATACAATTTTCATTATTTTTTAATTCTGATTACAGGGTACTGTGTGCAATGTTGTTTGTCATATTTTCTGAAAAAAAATAATATTTTATATTAAGAACTCTGAAAATTATAAGGAAAAAAACTTGGAAAAATTTGGGATCATTTTTATAAAAGCCTTAATTACTCTGCGAGTATGCGTGCTATTTGCATAAAAATGAACAAGGCTTATTACAATAAGGCATTCAATTACAATCTAGAGTTTGAGCTCTTTTGCTACATTAGTTTTGACAGGGTTATTGAAAAGATATTCATTCTTTTTTAATTTGTTGACGGCCCCCTTTGGAGTTTCGGGAAAAAATCTTCACGGAGATGTATGACTTATACTATTATATTTATACACTAAGATGATTCCTCATGTATTTTTCTAGATATTTAGTAAAATGTCTAAAATCGCAAGTGTCCCATAATCAATGGCAATATAGTGTATATATAGTGTATAAGTATAAGTAGTGTATAAGTAGTGTATGTATAGTGTATAGTGTATAGTGTATAGTGTATAATGTTAAATACGAAATAGTTTTTAATATATAACCCTCATTTGATTAATTTTTTTTTTCATTTTGGTGTAGGTGATAATGTGAAATATATATATATTTTTTCTTTTGTGGAGGTTGAAACAAAAAGTGTGTGGAAATTTTATGATTAAAAATGGAAATCAAAAGAAAAAAATTGTTTCATTTTGCATTTATTCATTTAAAAATACAGGGCGTCTAATTTTAAATGGAAGACAGAGTTTTGGTTATAATTTAGAAACCAAGTCATTTATGAAAAAATTTTGTAAACTTAAAAATTTTCTCCTATTAAATGTATTATGAAAATCATTAGTATCACAAAATTGTTATGAGGTAATTATATGAATATTATTAAAAATTTTTGAAATCATAATTTATAAATTGTTCATAGGCTATAATATATTTTCGCTTTTTCCCAAGGCTATACTTATTTCCAAGAGAAATTATTTTCGAATACACATATCAAAGTAAATAATTTCGAAAAATTTTCTTCAACATGTATTAATAAATTTAACATACATTAATAATAAAATGAAATATATACTTCTGTAGAAGTATCAGATCGAAATACATGTGAGAACACACATATTTAGTAAAGTACACCTGAGTACTTCTGCCATAAACGGAAATGTATGTAAATGTGTATAGTCCGTTATAATGATTTTCAGTACAGTAAACTCTGTCTATAGTGGAATAGTGTCTACGGCGAAATTGTTTTGGTTCGTATCGAGCAAGCTTATACAGAGGCATTTATTTTTAAAATACACTATTAAAATGCATTTAACCCTCTGAGCTCTGATGGTAGAATTTTCTTCCACTTAATTTTAATTCCGAAATGTCACAACGGCACCAGAAAATTCGACCAAATTTATTTGAAAAATATTTAATGCATTTTTTCGTGTATATCGTTAACCGGTTTTTTTCTTTGCAAAATACTGGTGCCAATGTGATATTTGGAATTTTGAAGAAATTTACACACCAGAGCTCAAACGGTTAAAAACAAATTACGGGAAATCATGCAAAATGTAGTCTAACAACGCCATATCTCCTAAAATGTGCAGTAAAAAAATGAATTTTTTTTTTTTTTTTTTTTTTTTTTTTGCATAAATGTGTAAGTGAATCTATAGTTTTCTTAAATTCTGTGCATAAGGTCTATAGATTGAGCGTCTACAAAATGTTTGTCACGTACAGAGAGACTTTTTAAAAAGAAATGAAAGAAGGTTTCGTTTAATAATTTATCCTTTAAATAAATACAAATTGTTCATTAATAATGATTTAATTCTTACATATCCATAAGTTTAATTTAAAAATAATTATAAAAAGGAAGTTGTAGTAAAAAGGAAGCTACGTATATTTACATAATTACGAACGCACTTAAAAATTCAACTTGCATCACCGGTAATCGAGCTAACGCCTGTTCACTAACTAGATAGTTTAGTTTCAAGCTATGACGTCTACATATAAAACGTTCAAATTAAGATTCTCTTTTAAAATACAAATCGCAAAAATGAGCGGACGACATTGAATAAATAAATTTAAATGTAATATAAAACATCATTTTAAAATATCAAATTATTTTTAATTGCTATAAGTAATTTATTAAAATAACATAACATGGCAAATAATAACATTTAGTTTTACATGTTTCGTTGCTCTGACGGCAACTTTTTCAAAAACAATAAATGACAAAAGAAATTTTTCTCTAAATTGCTCAAACTGCCTGCTAAGATTCCGAAAATTGGAGTTCATAAATTTATTTCTGCTCTTCAAAAAATGATGGAATTACGTTCAAACTTCGGCATAATTTAAGAAAATTTAAATTCAAAAGTTTACAATCAAGAAGTAGTTTTTCTTATTTAAAACACGAAAATATCCTCTGTATTATTATGTGTAACAATTCATCGATGCTGGATTGAATATGTGTGCTGTTATTGATTAGAGGATATTTTCGCATTTTAAATATGAAAGGCTATGATCGTGAACTTTTGAATTTAAATTTTCTTAAATTATGCCGAAGTTTGAACGTAATTCCATCATTTTTGAAGAGCAGAAATAAATTTATGAACTCCGATTTTCGAAATCTTAGCAGGCAGTTTGAGCAATTTAGCGAAAAATTTCTTGCTCATTGACAGTTCAATTTTTACCGAAGATACTCGGTTCAAAACATTCTACTACAGAAGAATAAAAATCGTCTGTCAAATAAAAACAAAAAAAGTTCGTTGCCAACAGCAACCAAGTAACAAAAATTGGTTCGCAAACCAAGGAGGCATTCATAAGACACTGCAGCGCAATAGTGTGTGGGAAATTATGAAGCTGATTACTTCTTGAAAATGCATTGGGGAATAAACTTATTTGTAGTATTCTGTTAACTTAACAGTTAATACATGAATTATTGGTAAAAAACAATGACTATAATCGTTTTATATTTCAAAAGAGTGGGGGTAATTATAAGCTTAATTTATCCTTGAAAATGGATTGGGACATAAACTTATTGATAAAACAGCTGTAAACTTTCTGAATGGGTGAAAAAAGTTCGGGCTAGGATTTTCACCCACCTGAAAAATTTACATCTGTTATAATTCATTTGACGACTGAATAATCGTGTTATAAAATTGATCAAATGTTGATGATAGTACTCTGTTACAATAATTATACCTTAACAATTATTGCTTGAGTTATTGGTTAAAAACATAGATTTTAATTTGATTTTATCTGATATAAACGGAGACTGTTCACAGGCACTATAAGAAAGTTTGAAACTCTGAACTTTTAAAGGAATTGAAAAGCTCGATAGAGGATGCCAACAGTAAAGCAAAACGGCGGAAACGCTTTCAATTCTGTCAATGGATAAAAAGCTTTGTTTTCTACTTCCCTTTAGTATCAGCTACTTTCATACTAAGCATTAATAATACTTGCTCTGTAACAGAAGTAAATTTCCCATTTTTCATTTTTATCAGACCAGATTAAGTGATCGTTGAGGTTAATTGGGTGAAATAGTCCTCCAGTGTTCGTGTCCGGGATGGCTCAGTTGGAAGAGCATTTACGACTTCAGCCAATACATCCCTGGTTCGAATCCTGTCCCGGACTTTTTTTCACCCAAAAATGAAAAATGCAAAATTTACTTCTGTTATAATTAATTTACCAATTGAATAATCGTGTTTAAAATTAATCTAATACTTGTTCTGTATTACCCCCCTTGGTCGCAATTGCCCCAGAAAATGCCTTATATATTGTTACTGAAATATGCTATTATTTAACCGATTGCTTGATTTGCCGGTACATCATACGGGCAACGTGTTTTTCCTGTACCACGTACGTTCCAATCATGATTTATTACTCTCACCAATAAATTTCTATTGTAAATTTTGCATTATTTAAACCATACATTTTTACTTTCTTCTATCTTCAACAAAAGAAAGTAATCGAAATTTTTTCGACTTCCGGTTTTTGACAGATTTACACGTTTTGGAGTCAAAGATTCAAAAGAACATGTTTTTACAAAATGTCTGTCTGCCTGTGTGTCTGTCTATCCGTGTGTCTGTGTGTCTGTGTATCCGTATGTGGCCATTCTACCATCAAAAAGTGTATGATATTGTGTAAGTGTATTGTCCATCGGGGCGCTGAAATCACGATTTTTATGCCATTTTCAATATCGCACCATACCATCAAAAAGTGTATGAAGTTAAGCCTAGAACTGAACTAAAATTTTTATGTATGATTATTTGTTGGTATGGCAAGCAGGTCCTCTTTGAATTGGAAAAAAAATCTGCTTATCATTCTATTGTCCGTCGGCTTGTGCAGAGACGGAAATTCGTTTTTACTCCGATTAATTGACTGAAGCAAAAATTTAAGATGAAAATCAAAGTCGGCATAGTATTGAACTAAAATTATTAAAGCATTAACACGTGTAACTATTTTTTAGCTCACAGGCTATCATAGCCTGAGAACTTATGTGCCTGTCCGCCTGTCAGTTCCGTATGTACGTCCGTACGTGCGTAACGCGATAACTCATGATAAAAATATCGGAACCACTTGAAATTTTATATATAGGTATATCCTGATAAGGCTCTTCCCTGATTTGTTTTTGGAGCTCATTCGATATGTATAAAAGGGGGGGACGGGGTGCTCATGCCCCTCCCCTTAATTAATATAAACGGGATTTTCATGCAGAATTAACAGTTTTCGTTCAAAATTTAGATATATGATCATTCTGATGGTGATTCGGTGACTGTTATTAAGTGTTCATTGAATAAGTATAAACATGGGGAACGGAGGTTCTAATGCCCCTCCCCTTAATTTATATAAATGGGTTTTCAAGCAGATTTCGTTCAAATCTCTGAATAGTTTTGGAAGTTTAATGGTTAAATAAAAAAGAGGGGGATAACTCCTCTTAAATTATATAAATGCTAAATGGGTTTTTATTAAGAATTATCCGATTTGCTCTGAAATTTGAATATAAATTTTTTTTATGATAAAGCATGTCCTTCATAGTTTAGGAGGTTCAATGATTAAGTATAAAAAAGGGGAAAGGGGAGAGTTGTTTCCCCTTCTTAATTTCTTTTTCGAACGGAATTAACCCTTGAAAATACAAGGTGTAATGTACAATTAGTATGCGTAGCCTGTGAGCTCAATGCCATTAGTTTAACTGGGCAATATTCTTTTTATTTAAATATTAAAATGTACGTATGAGATAAAAGAAAGTTTTGGGATTGGCACATCTAACCAGTTTCTGATTCATTTAAGCACAAAATCTGTGTTTCGAAAACCGGTGGTAAAATATTAAAAATTCTCTAAAAAACATGGAAAAATAGTTATTTTTTGAAAGCTTTTTTAAAAATATTTATGAGTTAAGTGGTTTAAACGGCTAATGTAAGGTTTTTTATGGTACTACTCTGTTATCCCGTCGACCAAAATATTATCACCAAATTATAAGATTAAATACCAATAATGGATGATCGTGAATGTCAATTCAGTGACATTAAATACGATACATGTGTTTAAAACGTCATTAAGTGTTTTTTATTTCGACTTTTTATTTCTATTTTTATTAATATTCCACTAATTATTTGTTTTTTTATTATTTGAAATAAAAATTGCGTGAATATGTGTAATTTGGCGAGTTGTATAATTTGACGAAATCGGTCGATGGGATAACAGAGTAGTACCTTTTTTATTAATCTTCATGTCGAAAATAGACGCAAAACAAGTGGTTAAATATGATCGCAGATTGCAATGAGGGTTTCGTTTAATATCGCCTTCAAAACACTTTAACACGAATAAATCATGTGAAAAACATATAAGTATGTTTTTCACATGATTTATTTAATTCATTAATTTATGTTAGATACATAATAATTTTTATATCTATTTAAATTTACGTGCACCAATTTAAAAAAATGAAGTGGTGATATTAAAAAGTATTTTAAATAAAATAATAGTCTTTTTCAAAATTGTATGATTTGTTGTGTGACAAGAGCCATTCAGCTGTAAGTACACAAAATTTGAACTGATTTATATATTTTTTGTATACGGACTCTGTGATAGAAAGACGGACAGACAAACAGAACACAAAGACGAATAAGGATTCATCAGATGAACGAAACCCTCAAATACAGCTATCTATCTAAATGAGCGAACTAGGATCTACCGTATAATATAATCTATTCTATACTACACTGCTCAAAACAAATAAAGGATATTGCAGTTTTAGGTGGATTTTGTATCTGGGAAACTTTTTATCTGATTGATACATGGTCGACAGACATAGTAGGTTATATGAGAAAAAATTACACATGTTTGGCAGAAAAAAAATGCATTTTATTGTGCATTTGTGTACAAAAGGAAAAATACACAATTTGTGCATATGAGAAAAAAAGAATAAGAAAAGGTGTTTTCTTCAAAGAAAATCATTTTCAGTAGGGGGTATGGTTTCCACGGGCAGCCAGCAACGTTGAACACCTTTGAGGCATGGACTCAATGAGGCTATTAATGACGAGTTGGGGTATTCTGTCCCACTCTTCCAGAAGAGCTCTTTCCAGTTCTTGGAGAGTTTGTGGGAGTTGTTGGCGGCCAGAAACTCGTCTTCCTAGAGTGTCCCAAACGTGCTTTGCACGATGTGGCCTGCAGTTATCGTCCATTAAAATGAAGTTATCACCGATTGCTGCAGCGTAAGGGACTACAATATGTCTGAGGATCTCATCCCTATATCGGTGACCAGTCAGAGCTCCATCTCGAACGATGTAGAGGTCAGTGCGCCCGTCAATGGAGATGCCACCATACACCAACACTCCTCCACCGCCAAATCTGACACTTTCGTGCACGAACTCAGGATTATTCCTACTGCCACGGTCCCTCCAGATGAAAATACGCCTATTATCTGGATGCACAGAAAAACGGGACTCGTCAGAAAACAGAATATTGCTCCATTCATTTCTCCTCCAGTTGACATGCTCGGTTGCCCACTCCCTGCAGTCGCGACGATGCCGTGATGTTAATCTAACACATACCATCGGTCGGCGAGCATACAGTCCTACAGCATGGAGCCAGTTTCGGACAGTCTGAGTTGAAATCGTGGTGCCTGTAGCCCAGCGAAGGTGTTGTTGGAGAAGAGTAGCGTTCATGTTTTGGTGTCTCCGAGCTGTTAAAGCTAAATACCGATCTTCATTGGGCGTTGTTGCCCGTCTACGACCTTGCCCTGGTCTTCGGCCTGCACATCCACTCTCCAAAAAACGGTTCCAGATCCTGGAAATGACACTTTGTGACACTCCAATGGCTTGCGCTACCTCGGCTTGAGTTTGGCCCCCTTCTAACCAACCAACAATTCTCCAAGCTTCTGAATCTGTCAAATGACTTCGCTGAGACATCGTACTCATCGAAACAAAGCAATCACTGAATGCCGATCATCCTTGTCTTCATTCTCTTTTATCCAGTTGAAAGTCAAATTTCATTCGCTGCCGCTGAAGCGACGTTTTTGACGTCGAACTCAAAATTTGCATACTCCACAGTTTGAAAACCAGAAAAATTTGCATTTGTGATTCTCTTCTTCTATTTTCGGCAAAAAAATTTCGTTTATATCTTTATTTTATATAAAACTTCAAATATCCTTTAATTGTTTTGAGCAGTGTATTAAAATTCGACTGTATGTTGTATGTATGTATGTGACGCTATCTCTTCCGAACCCGGAAACGGAGAAACGTCGCGTTTGTATTGAATTGAAGGAAAAAAATCCGGGGATTATGAGTTGCCCGTTCACATCCTGAAATTTCAATTAGTTCGTTAATTATTAATTGAAAACTAATCAGACAGGTTAAAATTTTAACTGATTTGCCCCTGCATGTTTGCAATTTGGGCGGAAATGGCGATCCGAAAAAGATCGACTGAGGGAGAAAATTTCTCCCTCTGTTTTCTCGTTTTTAAATTGCCATCGGTGCAGTTATAAACACACCAGCAACAAAAAAATTAGATTTTCTCATACTTCGTTCTTTTCGTGCACTAACCGTCTATTTTTTTTTTTTAATTTGTGATTTTTTTCGATTTTTTTACGAAACTTCGATTTTTAGCGTTTTTTTCGCAATTTTTTCGAAATACATTTTTAAATTCCAATCCTGGCAGTTCTATGAAACTCTAACAAAAAAAACAACGCCGGATTCTGAATCCTCATTATATTCTGATAATGCCAGTGTAATTTTTTTTTTTAATTTTCGATTTTTTCGATTTAAATTTTTTTTTTCGAAACTTCGTTTTTCTTAAAAAATTTACAGTAAATATTTTATATTTCCCGAAGTTTTTGCGCTATCGACTTGCTTTTTTTTTAAAAAAATGTATGTCTAACTATCTGGAAAAGATAGAAAAAATCGGTTGAATAGTTGATTGGATAATGATATATAAGCGATTGCGAACATTAATATTTTATATCTCGCCGATTTTTCAGTATTTTCGCTCAAAAAAATTTTTTAGTTCTTTATCTAAACATGATTTAAAAGTATTCGAAATTTTGAAAGACTTGATTGAATAGTTTTTCTATAAAAAATTAATTTCCATTGAAGCAGACTTCAAAATGAAAGCATTGATTTGGCCGACTTTGATTTTCGTAAAACATACATCCAACCCATAAATTCCACGGAAGATATGTTTGGCATTATGCCAAAATCCATACTTAAACGCGAAATCCTTTTGTTTGTAATAAAAGTTAAGGGTTTTTAATAAAAATTGCAACTAAAAAAAGTTATACAACTAGTGCTAATTTCTATAAATTTCCCGTAATTAATAAACTATTAAATACCCGTCTGCTCGTCTAAACCGACCAGCGTAGCGGGCGAAGGCCACTAGTTTATATTTAACATTCGTGACCTTATGGAATAAACACAAAATTCTGCGTCGAATATTGATAAAACTGATAACATGATAAGAAGATTGTACGCATTTTACGAAGATTAAAGTTTAACTGTATTTCGAGGAATTGTTCTTTAGAATTAGTTCAAATGGGAAAAAAGGATATAAATATAATAATTATAAATTTCAAATAACATTCCAATCTTTTCATGAACAGAGAAATTCGATTCAGCAAATATCTGTCGCCTCTAGTAAAACTATATAAATGCAATTTATTAATTTACATTGGGCTTTTGAAATAAAATTCATACGAAATATCATGAATTCTAGCGAAGCCACAAATTCAATTAACTATTAATTAGTAACAGTTTTAAATTTTTAATCTCTTAAATGAAATGGTAGTTTAAAATACGGGGACGCATGAAGTATAATATAATGTAATAAAATAGTTTTAGCGGTATATTCAATAAAGTATAAATTGAAATTATTCG
Source organism: Maratus speculifer (assembly GCA_964019185.1). NCBI lineage: Eukaryota > Metazoa > Arthropoda > Arachnida > Araneae > Salticidae > Maratus > Maratus speculifer. The sequence goes on from OZ025301.1 coordinate 43,824,778, forward strand.
CAACGTAAAAGCGCAAATTATAATTAAGTTAAATAAAATCATTTTATTAAATATAGTATGCATCATAAATTCGATATTTTTTTTTTATATGATTTACTTCAAAATTTAAAACAGAGCAAGTTAGAAATCGTATTTACTAGATATAATAATGATTACTAGATATAATAATGATTACTAGATATAAAAATGATACTAAATATTTTTCGATCACTAGTTCAATATTTAATTCTCTTAAACAGTTTAAAAAACTTAATTTCGAGTAAAAAAGACCATTATTATTAAATAAAAAATTGTATCAAAATAAGGCTTTATGAAACTATAATATACACACGCGATTAAAAATTTCGATCTGATGACGCACATCCTTTTCCTCTCTTAAAAGAAATATCGTTTTGCGCAATTGCTCGAATGTTCTACTTTATCACATATTAAAAATGCATCTTGAAAATTCAATGTGGAATTGTACTTAAATTACATTTGTTCAAAAGTTTAAAAAATGGAGGTTTAAACTATGACTAAAAAAATTATTTCCATAATTGTCTTTTGAATTTCGCAATTTTTTTTTTCGGAAAATTCAAAATATTTTATTAACACAAAGAAAAGTGTTTAGATGAACAAAGAACGTTTGTAAGAATAAATAATTTATAATCAGCAAAAAAGTCCGTATGCTGTTTTTCTTTCTGTGAAAAATACATGTAGTTTTCAATTATCTAGTTTAGTTTAAAGTTTTAGCATTATTGAAATACCTTCCTTTGAGATTCGAATACAATAGAAATATTATAAAATGCAGCTGAACAAATATTGACAATATGTATAATTCTTTAATATATATATATACCTAAAAATTGTAAGCTTTTAAAAATAATTTATTAAAATTTTATAAACTTTTTTCCTTTAAAGAAAACTTAAAATACATTGTTTGGTAGATATTAAAGAAAATATGAATTGTTAAGTAATGAAAAATAATTTTATGTATGTCTTACTTTTTTTATCCATAGAGTTGTGTGTTCTGCATGAAAAATTATAATATATTAATAAATAGGAAAAGTATGTCATTTATTTAAAAAAAAGGTTTTTTAATAAAAATCTGCAAAAGTTTAAACTATTTTTATAGTTGATATTAAACATAAAGGAGTTGCATAAAACATGTACCGTAAAGAATAGAAAGTACCGAAAGTAACTCCTCCCTTTAGAAGATAAGAAATTTTAATAATTTTATGGGATGTTTATAATTGGAATCTTTGTGAAATAAATGGGTAGAATTAGGAGGATGAATAGATTTATTTAAAATTTATTAATTTCCCAGGATTTATACAGCTTGTAAAATATATGAGGGATGGGGTCTTATATTTAGAAGGGAGTCTTGCTTTGGGTACTTTACGGTATTGGATTTATTCTATTAAACAAATAATAATCATAAATCACTCTAACTCTTTAAAAACTTATATAATTTTGAAAAATAAAATCACTTCCTTTTTTCTTATCAGCTGTATAAAATTGAAATCGATACATCTTGGATAATATCTAATTTTAATAATGACGTATTCAATGCTTTTTGTATTCCAAAACTTTCCACATACTCATTTTTTTTTTTTTTTTTACGAAAAAACTTCGATGTAGCTTGTGTTAAACTATGTGTGTTAAAAATATCGAAGGTCAAATTTTAACCCTGTACAGTTTATGCGATAAAGTGTCATTTAGGCAAAAATATTCAGATTTTCTGAAAAATGCAAACAAAGTTTAGCATGTCGTCGTTTAAGTCATATAATTCATATTAAACAAAAACATAATTTGCTGAACAAATTAAAAAAACGTAATTTATTTCCTACACGATTTAAGTCCAAGAAGGGACAGATATTAAGATAATTGATTTAGTTATTTCTACATTTAATATTATTTTTTGAAAAAATAAGTTAAACCCAGTGAAAATTAAAAAATAAAAATGAAATTCAAACAATATGATACTAAAATACCCTAGATCTTAGATTCCGCTCATTGATATCGAAATAAATCTAAGCCTTTTCTTGAACATCTGCTTTCTAGATTGTCTATTCATTTTGTTTACACTTGTCATAAATATAATACAAAAGCTGCAATACAAATATTTACAAGTTGAGTTTGGCAAAAAGTTTTAGATTTATTTCGATATCATTTGAGCGGAATTTAAGATTTAGGGTATTTAAGTATCATATTGTTTGAATTTCATTTTTATTTTTTAATTTTCACTGGATGTAACTTATTTTTTTTTTAAAAATTTATATTAAATGTAGAAATAACTAAATCAATTATCTTAATATCTGTCCCTTCTTGGGCTTAAATCGTGTAGGAAATAAATTACGTTTTTTAATTTGCTCAGCAAATTATGCTTTTGTTTAATATCTCAAGTTTTTTAATAACTACTGCATTCAGATGAACTCATTTCAAAATTAACTGAGGGTATCATCATCAGGAATTCTTTTTTGCGGTATCGTAACACCACAATTACCGATATAATTTAACCCGGGCCGTATCAAATTGTATGCCTCATTTCCAAATCGTTAGTTTTTTTTTACTTATGGAATTGAAATCTTTACATGCTTCCTGTCTTGCTACCAAACATTTAAAAATCTCTGTTTCATTTCCAATATAACGTCATAAATGTACGCCTTTTATTTCTTAAAATCAGTTTCACTTTTTACGATGTAAAAAGTCAGGTGTCACTTTTCTTCTCGGTGAATTCTTTTCTTATGAATTATGAGGTCATATTCGACAAAAAAATCTATTCTGTATACAGGGATGTAGTGGAGGGTATACGGGGGTATCCGCCGTATGCCTTCTGGATTTTTTTAAAGAACATCGTATACCCTCTGTTTCACAAGAAAACTAATACAGTGAAACCTCCGAATAAGGGACATCTATGGGACCGGAAATTTTGTCCCTTAAATAGAGGTGCCCTTATTCGGTGTTTTTGTTTCAGTGAAACTTCCTCATAAGGGGCAGCTATGGGACCGGAACTTTTGTCTTTTAAAAAGAGGTGTCCTTTATTCGGAGTGTCTTTTATGTGGAGGTTTCACTGTAGTGTCTACACTCTAAGGTATACCCTCTGCCTTGCGCGTATACCCTCTGCTCAGAGGGCTCCGCTCTAATCAGCTGTATTTTTTAATACTACATCACTGTCTGTATATAACTGATATTTATACTTAAGAGCACACACTAGTCACGCGGTAAAAGCCGAGCGCTAATATAAAGTCTATGGGGGCGTTCTTTTCGAATATCTCGCTCAAATTTTAATATTTTTACATGATTTTTTTGCACAAGATAGCTGAGGGCGATCCACAACCGGCCTAGTTTTTACTTTTTCGATTTTGCTTATATATTTTTTATATTACGATTGTTTCAATTTCAGAACCGGTTTAAACCGGTTCCGAAAGTTTAAGTAATTGTTTAAAGAAAATCTGAAACGAAAACTGAAAAAATAAAAACTAGGCCGTTGTGGATCGTCTTCAGCTATCTTGTGCAAAAAAATCATGTAAAAATATTAAAATTTGAACGAGATATTCGAAAAGAACGCCCCCATAGACTTTACATTAGCGCTCTGCTTTTACCGCGTGACTAGTGTGTGCTCTTAACAATCAGCATTGATGTATTGCGTAGAAGTACAGATCTAGACATTCGCCTCTAGACAGTATAATATACCTCCAATAATACCTCAAGACATAGTATCAATAAGATGTATTTATTTTTTTACTTTATGTATGAGGTTATATTTATTTATTTTCTGTATTTCTTCAGTTAGAAAATTCTTGATAAATTAATTAATGTTTGAACTCAAATTCTACCCAAAATTCAAATTTAATTTCGACAAAATTTTAACAGCGAAAAACAATCAAACCGCCAGCGCCAATCGAGGCTCTGGGTAGGGTCAATGGTGTAGTCTTAAAAAAATCCCCGTCGGCTGGGCCTATAGGCGGAGGTAGATTTCGAAGAGTGTTCATTTAAAAAAAAATATATATATATGATTAGAGATAAACCCAGTTTAATAACTTCATTTGGCCGTTTATGAAAATTTTTTAATTTCACTTTTCTGCAAAAACTGGTTTTATCAGAATCATCTTAATAAAAATTCAGCTCAAATTCCCATTTTGACAACATATTTTGAAATAAATTCTGAATTTATTTCAAAAAATCGACCATAACAGTACATTATACAGTACCTAAAAAACAAGAAACTGTCAGTTGAATGCATTTGAGAAAAAAATTGAATTTAAAAATGAGTCATAAAAAACCGATTTGTTGTTTGAATACATCCTTAATTCTTTAATCATGATTGCTTCGGAAAATTCTGTGCTTAATACTCACTTTGACAGCATTTTTTAAAATATATTCTATCTTTATTAAAAAACTGGCCAATGCGTCACGGTATATAGTTCCTAAATAAGAGATCTGTAAATTGGATGCGTTTGAGAGCGAAAATGGATTTTAAAACGAGTCATGAAAAACGCAATTTGCTATGTGAAAACTTCCTTAAATTTTCAAATCACGAAGACTTCGGGAAATTTTGTTCAATATACCCTTTTTGGTAGCCTTTTTCAAAATATATTCGGTCTTTATCAAAAAACCGATCAATGCATCACATTATATAGTTCCTAAATAAGAGGATCTGTAAATTGGATGCGTTTGAGAGCAAAAATGGATAGTAAAACGAGTCAGAAAAAAACGCAATTTCTTATTTGAACACTTCCTTAAATTTTTTATCACTATGATTTCGGAAAATTCTATTCAAAATACCCTTTTTGGTAGCCTTTTTTGAAATATATTCCGTGTTTATCAAAAAACTGACCAACGCATCACGTTATATAGTTCCTAAATAAGAGGATCTGTAAATTGGATGCGTTTGAGAGCAAAAATGGATTTAAAAACGAGTCAGAAAAAAACGCAAGTTCTTATTTGAACTTAAATTTTCAGTCCCGATGACTTTGGGAAATTCTGTTCAAAATACCCTTTTTGGTAGCCTTTTTTGAAATATATTCCGTGTTTATCAAAGAACTGACCAACGCATCACGTTATATAGTTCCTAAATAAGAGGATCTACCATTTGGATGCGTTTAAAATCAAAAATGAATATAAAAATGAATCAGAATAAAAGCAGTTTGGATTTGAGGTTTTTTCACCAACTCCTATTTTTGTTTAATTTCTTTTTGCTATACGAATTGGTCCTATGAAAAACTTGTCAGTATAAAAGTTGTAGATATTTTTGAGAAGATGTAAAATAAATTTAATCAGATTTGATATTGTAAAAATTGACGGAGATATGGATTTTTCTCTTTTTTCACCGCCCTTTTTCTTTTCGTTTTTAATTTTTTTCATGGGTAAAAGTTGATCCTATCAAAAACTTGTAAATACAAACGTTTTAGATAATTTTAAGAACATTTACAAAAAAATTATTTGGACTTGATATCTTGAAAATTGACGAAGTTATGCATTTTTTTTCTCTCAAAACTCCTGTTTTTTTCGCCCCTTGAGCCCACTTCTAAATTTATCAAAAATCTGTCATGCATAAACTTTTGGTCCATTTTTAAGAAGTAATATAAACTTTAAACCGATTCTATATCTACTTTAATAAAGAAGTTATGGCGTTTTTTCGGTTTTCACAAAAACGCCCCCTATTCCGACCCCCTTGTTCCGATTTTGCCCATTAACGAACTTAGCCGAGATTTTATCCCCTTTGATTTTATGTACCAATTTGGAGGAGATTGGTGAAGAATTAGAGAAGTTATCGTGTCCATAAAAAAGTGATATATATATATATATAGATAGATATATATATATAGATAGATAGATAGATAAACTCGTGCGATTGCAACAGGTAGTATTTCATACGAAATCTACCTAAAATCAGAGGGCATACGCTCAAAGCAGAGGTTATACCCTAGAGTGTATAACACTATAGGTTTCTTTAGAAAGAGAATGTATAGGGTATACCTAAAAAATCTAGACGGTATACGACATATGCCCCCGTATACCCTCCACTACATTCCTGGGTAGGGTTCAACGTAGAAAAGTTGGGAACAGATATCATATATGCAGCACGTTAGTACGATTGGATCAAAAGGGCAATTTTGTGTCTCCCATGTTAACTCAGCTATCATTGTATATTTATTAATAAATTGTTTATTTTATTTTACTGTCCTTTTTTTAATGATATAAATTGTTTTGTACTATAGTTATTTATAAACTTTTTTTTATTTATCACTATTTATTTTAATAATACAAAATAATGTAAAATTATGCATGTGACTGGTATTTAAAAACGAAATTTTCGCCAAATTGGAATAAAAAAATTGCGGCAACGTGGTAAGTATTAGACATCTGTGCCAAAAGGTTGAGCGTTATGAATGTTTCAAATGTGTTTACATTTTATTATTTCATACAGATAATGAATCAAAAGACTTTTATAAAAATATTAACTAAAAATATAAAAAAAACAGCTCTTTTCAACAGAAACTCTTTGGGATATTTTAAAAATTAAGTCGTGTTGTGTTATCATTTTAACAATCATCGGAATAATAAATTTAATACAAGTTAATTCAAAATCAAATTTATTCAATGATTGTTTGTAATATTATAAGTTTAGGCGCGATTTTAAAAATCGCCAAATCGGAAATTAAAAAAAGTATTTGTAAGCATTATTGTTTATATTTGTTTACATTCGATTTGAATGTTTTAAGTTGATAGAATTGGCTAATTTATTGCAGTGCCGAAAAGTCTTACGCCATGTAGTCGTTAATTATGCGGTCTAGCCTTAATAAATGCCAGAACCTGAGTTTGAAAACCTAGTTCTGCAGATTTACTAGTTTCATTACATACCAAGGATGATGTACTATTATTTTTTACTGTTATTCTTTAATACTACTATTTTTGAACACTTTTATTTACCTTAAGTTATTTTGATTTTCTTCGAACATATAAGGCGGAGAAACTTTAAAAATGTGGCATAGGTACAAAATCCCGGCACAGATATCATATACGCACTGGATTTGGCGCGATTTTTTTCTGATGCCAATGTGTCAGAAACCTTGCTTTCAAAAATTAGTTGCATATATATTGTACATATTTTGAAGAAATAATGGTACTTACGCATTAACGCCACCGCATTAGAAGTTGCCCGAATGCGCCAATAAAGAGCAATGTTGCTCGAAGCGCAGTTATCTTTTGGATTCCTTGTTGATTTGTTGTTTGCTGATTTTTGACGCCATTTTTTAATGCTTTTTTAGTGCTTCAGTGCTTTTTTAGTATTTCTTTTGCTAATTTTTTGACGCCATTTTTTTGTGCGCGTACGAACAACAAGGATGCTCTCTTTATTTGCGTATAAGAACAACTTCTGCTGCGGTGGCGTTAATACGTAAGTACCGAAACAATCAATAGAAAAAAGTTTAATTTATTTATTATCTGAATTTCTTCAAGTAAAATTCTTCTTGATCCATTAATCAATGTTTGAAAATCTTTTTTTTATTATAAAAATCATGCTTCACATTAATTACTTCCTGTAAATGATTCTTATCTTGGAACCAAATGTTTCAAAATCTCCGTTTCATTTCCAATATGGCGTCTAAAATATGCCGTTTTTAATTCTTACAAAAAATATATCATTTTTATTTTTACACTTTTAAATCACGTAAAAATATTTAAATGCTGCAGGAAATATGTCCATTGATCTCTAGCTTAATTGGAGGAATTTTTTTTTTACTCAATTAGGTGCTTCGAAGAAAATTTGTGGCAGCGCGTACAAAATGGGGGAAAATGTCTAGTAAATAACTCGTTCAATGTTAAATTCCATATTAAAATAACATTAAGGAGTGACACTGGAAATAAATAAAGCATAGCACTGCCGTGCTATGCTTGAATATGATGTTCAATGAAGTTGTACACCCATACAGTTAATGCATTCCTTTCGCCATTGAGATAATTATCCTGATCTTCTCCAAAAGAGGTCTCTTCAAATATTCTTTGTAATTTAGAAATGAAAAAAATTAAAATTGAAAAAAAATGTACCAACCTCCTTAAGGACTCTTTGTGCTCACATATTTACGCCAGGTTGAATTCTGAACACAGTTAGCTATTTTCAAACATGAACAGCTTTAAAAATTACATATGCAATGAAAAAATATATAATTCTCCGATACACTTTAATTACAATTATTTATAAATGCCATGAGATGTTAAATAGCTTCATGAAATTGTAGTAATTTCTCTAAAGATAACTCAGTAATTATAAACATCGATTTTCATGTAGGGATGCTACAATATGAATAAAATATCCAGTTCAAACACAAGTATTATTCAACAGAAAATACATACACACACTACACTGTTAAAAATAAAGGTGACAAACCAGTTGCATTTGGCGCCCAGGGGTGAAAAGCAGTTAGCATTCGACACCCGTGGGCTTGAAAATGTGCACATGCTCTGTGACGTGTATCATTGGTCTTCAACTCACCGTCACTAGTGGGGCAAAACAGCAATTTCTCTCTACGATGACAATCACCGCTATACGCTATCCCGATTTCTTTTAGAACTTTGGATGGCTAACAATTGGCGAGCTTTTTTATATAAAGCAACCTTTGAATTTCAGGACATTTGAACATTTCAAGGCGACTTTGAAGGAGTGCTCGATGGCCGAGCGGTTAGAGCGTTAGGCTTGCAATCAGATTTTGCGTGTTCGAATCCTACGAGAGCCGAAAGTCGGTTTGTATATTTTTTATTATTGGGCACTCTGGATTAAGGGCGCCATTTTTTCACCCTAATTAATGGTGTCCTTCTGGCTCCTTTAGAGGTGTCACCAGTGAGACAAGCCTTTCACCCTTAAAAGGTGCAATGTGTCACCATTAGTTTTAACAGTATAGCTGAACTGTCCAACGTTGCTAGACTCTTCGGCAGCGTACCATAGGATGTGCCGAAAAAATTCAAAAATTGTTTTCAAATCACGTTACCGCGCTAAAGTTGCGAATTCAAGTGACGAAAAATTGGGTAGAAAAAGAAATAGAATCTGTTAATATCTTCCGGTCGCGCATTCCTTGTAAAGTTTGTCGAAATGTATTTAATGTGTCGAAATGTATTGTTGCAGCGTATATGGGGTTCTTTCGATCTTATGGTTAGAGAACTTCAAACTCTTGTCTCTTAGAAAAGTAGAAAATAATTTATTTATAGATCTTCAGAACAACAGTCTTCGAAACTCACAAATATTACCAGATATTCAAAAATAACTGCTCAAATATATCGTACAAGTATAGCTTTAGATCCCAGAGACTCTTTATACAACGTCTCAACACTTAATAACATTCAAAACAACATAAATGAAACTCAAGCAAACTTGCTAACAAACGCCTTGTTCACTCAATGACTGACTGGTAAATAATAACAACAACAGCTTGAATCGCTCTCCTTATATAAGCTCGCAGCAGGTGCTGGAAATTTCTAGAACCATCTCGAAAAATCCACGGAACAACATTCAATGTATCAGTATATCAATAGGGGGTTACCATAGAGTAGGGAAGGGTCACCATCGCCAACAATCGCCAAGTTTGTCGCCAACTTGGCGATATATCGCCAAATTTGGCGACCAAAATTAGTCGCCAAAAGTGACGCCAACTTGGCGATATCTCTAATATTTCGCAAAGCTGCCATAGACATTCACTGAAAATAATAGACAAGTTTGCTTGATAACAGAGACAATGTAACAAAAACTAATATTAGTAAAGAAATGGAGCTTAATAAGATTATTTACATTATTTTACAGTACAAACACTAACTATTTACAAAATTCGTAACAGTATGTAATGGCGAAATGTTTTTCGCATTGTTACAAAATATTGGTAATTAGCCTTTTCACGAATGTAGTAGCTGAAAATCTTATTTATTGCATTAATAAATGATAATGCAAAAATATTTTTTTAAATTATCAACATCTTTCAGTAACTCATGTGCTCTAAAGTTGTAAGGTACTATTCCTCTTGAGTGGTCACTCGACTCACTCAAAAAGACTCGGATGATAATGTTAAATCTAAGAGTGCGGTTTTTTCAAATATCTTGCTCAAATTTTAATATTTTCACATGACTTTTTTCTATAGGATAGCTGAGGACGATCTACAACCAGTCTAATTATTCTTTTTCAATTTAGGTGTCGTATTTTAAAAAAAATTACTTTCGTAACCGGTTGAAACCGGTTCTGAAATTAAAGCTATCATATTATTTAAAAAATATAAAACCAAAATCGAAAAAGTAAAAACTCGTTGTTGATCGTCCTCAGCTATCCTATAAAAAAAAATCATGTGAAAATATTAAAATTTGAGCGAGAAATTAGAAAAACGCCCTTTTAGACTTAGCATTATCACCCGGTTCTTAGTAGGCGATTTGAGTGGCCTCTTAAACATCTACAAGCTAAATAACGTGAAGGATTGGCGTAAAAATGTGATTCTTGCCAACCTTTAGAGCAAGTTACTTTCGTTTGCCATTATATTTTCTTTCTTGCAATCCTCCAATGTTTTTATATTTTTGACTGCAGGAAAGCACAATGGGATACCTACGAGTCAAGTGCTAAAATCTGTTTTTATGTGTTTTCTACCAAGATATGACTTGACAGACCGATTGCATTTTAATAAGTGGATCAAGATTTAACTAATCCTAGATTTTCATCCGTGAACTCGATGAGGCGATTGTCTGTGTTGCCGCCTCCCTGTATAATTCTTAACTTATTTTTTTAAAAAGATATTTTTTGCTTATCTAGAACTCCTAAAGGTGTTAGCGAATAAAATTTATTATTGTTGAAGGTTTATTCGATTTTGTATATTTTATTTAAAAAAATGGATATTAAACAAAATTGTGAATTTTTTTGAATCATTTTTTAAATACGTTTGTTTTTGCGTCTGTCGGCGTAGATTGTGCACGCCATTTCAATAAAAATGATATGCTATAATTAATTAATTCAGGAAACTACTTAACAAATCAGATGACTATCTTTAAGGTGTATGATTACACACAGTTATAGGTGTGTTCATAATAAATACGTAGCATCTATGGTCCTCGACTGGTCCATCCGTCTTTCTACATAAAAGGACCTGACCGATTTATTTGAAATGTATACATTTAATTAGTTAATATAAGTTAAGGGAAATAGTTCTTGGAAAAATAAATGCAAATCTAACAAATAATGGTTTTGGAAGGGAATTAAATTGAAATAAGAAAAAAAATTAAACATTGCATTTTTATAATTCCTCTTTCATTAAATCTAATTAATTAAATATATTAAACAAAGAGTGTAGATAGAATATTTTTCCCTCCTAAATAATCTTTAAAAGCTTTTGGCATTATTCTCCTTTTCGTAATTGAACAGGATTCAGATTATCTTTCCACACTAATTTATACTAAGAATAAATATTTAATTTATCTTGAAGCAAATTCTTAGTAGGTTAATTAGAGAGGTCCTTCATCTGCGAGAGCAAATATTATCAAGTTTTGAAGAATTTATCAAATAACAAAAATACTGATTTTATTAGTGCAATATTTAAAAAATATATTCAAATGTATTAGGGTAAAATATTATTTTATTCATTAAATATAGTTTATTTCATTACTGATGTTGCGTCTTTTATTGGCGTAGCTTCTAAAAACTAAATGAATAGAAGCGCTAGATTCTAAAATTAATTAAAGAAATTCATTAAAAATTTTCTCTTTGTATAATTACAGACACTTTTAAGCCATTCTGTTTAAAGCAGTTTCTTTAAATATTATATTTTAATATTACACATATTTTCTGATACTGTATATTAATACAGGTATTAAATTACTAGCAATATCAAAATCTGCCATTATACACTGTAAAAAATATTCTGTGACTTTACACAAAAAATGGTTGCAGCTAAGTGTCCACCCAAAGTTGAGTGAGAAAACACCACCAATGAGTTAGTGTAATAAACCACCAACAATCGACTGATGTAAAGAAACACCACTTTTGGTGTAAAATAAGTAATATGTTTAAAATGTACTTTATGATAAATTATCTCAATCAAAAGAAAGTTTAGCAGCCTCTTTGCATGAAGCTATTTATTTTAAATTATGGCATTAAATTTGAAATGCAATCTTTAAATTATTTTTTATTTTGCTACCATTTATCAAAGAACACTAAATATGTAGTTAGTAAAAAAGGGGGAATTTCTTAATATTTACATTACTTTAACAGGAAGACAAAAAATAATTTAAAGATTACATTTTAAAATTAACACAGTTATAATTTAAAATAAATAGCTTCACGCAAAGAGGCTGCTAAGCTTCCTTTCAATTGAGACAATTTATTATAACGTGCATTTTAAACATAATACTCAGTTAGTAAACAATTAAATTTCCTATATTTACATGCTTAAAAATACCTTTATCATAGGTCCTGTAGTGTGTGTGTGAGATTGGTGGGAGGGGGGGGGGGGAGAATGTAGCTGCAACATCTCTAAATTTTGATATAGTCTTATTTGTTATACATGTTTAACATTAAATTAAGCTTTATTTGGTGGATCTGATTGAAAATTACTTCGCTGAACATTACCCCTCCCCTCTCATGGAAATACTAAGATTTTCCATTAATTGTATTCAAATGGGCACCATTGATCATTTTAATTATGTTTTACTAATCTAGTAAACAGAAAAATAAGGGTATGACAATGTCCTTAGTTCTTTCAGTATCAACATCTAAAAAAAAAAAAAAAAAAAAAAAAAAAAAAAAAAAAAAAAAATTTGATGCTAATATTTTTCTGAATAATCTAAAAAACATCAAAATAGAAATATAAATTGAAAAAATGCATGTTTAAAACAAGACATAACACCATGCTTATTTAATACTTCTGTTAGTTCATATAATGCGGAATTTAAAGCAGTAAAACACTATAAAATCAAAGCTAAATATTTCAAAGCTCTGTACGAAAGTGACAATTTCATGCGATTATATTATTAAGTAATTTTTATTTATGAAATATCGAAATAGCTAGAGTGCAAAATCCTATTTACAAGTATTATGTATCAATTTATACGTATACGTACAACAAATATGTAATAAAAACAAGCGTTTACAAAGAATTAAGAGTGATTGTACAAAACAGAAAGAAAGTTAACGTCACGTACTTATTTGAAAAAAATCCATAACTTTGTTTAGCTTTTAAAAAATCCAACAGAATGCGGATAATTCATTCGTTTATTACATATTGGACTTAATTTCATGCGTATTCAATAATAATAATAATAAAAAAAAAAAAAAAAAAAACACTGTTTTGCAGATATTTATATCTTACGGCCATCATAGAACAGATGTTTGTTTCTGATTTCGTAAATTGTCCAAGCAAATTAAATTAATCACAACTGCTAGTGGATAAAAGTTCGGAATATGAACTATGTTAACTGTTTTTTTACCATTTATCATTATTTACAAATATAATCCAAAATCAGAGAACATTTTTACCCGGAACGCATTTCAATCATGGCGCCATTTCAAAATGACGACCTGTTTCTTTTACAACGGGTGGTTGATTTCACTTCATCTGGTGTACTGCTTGTAAAATTTGTTTAAAGGGATGGAAATACACCATTTTTAATGTTTTTAACCTCTTAAAAATGCTTTGACACGAGAAAAAGAGCAAATTAAAATTTTTTTAGGCATTTCATAAACCGAAATTAAGTGCGATAATACTTTCTTTTTTTTATAGTGTACTTGACTATTCTATTTTATGCTTTTGATTAAATTCGTTGAAAACGTATTTAAAGTAACTACTTGTCAGATATTAACAGGTAGGAAGCATGTAATGCTATAAGAAAGAGGTACTTGTTTCGAATTTCCTTCCATAATGGAACATTTTTTTTCAGCTTTTGCCACTATCATGCCTTTCTTTGTTTATCTCCATTTTATAACCTAAATACATTTTACATTAAAAAGGCTGTAATTTTTTTTTAAATAAACAAAAATATATAAACTTTAATTTTGATAATTTTGTTTACTAAAATTATTTAAAGTAAACATTAAAAAAAATGATGTAGCTTTAGAAATATTTTTCAAAAGTACATATATTTGTTTTTTCAAATTGACTGAATCAAAGTTAAAGTAAAGAAATTGAAAAAGATATGTTCCAAGTTTGAATCATTTATCTTTAACGGTGCTTGGCTTAATGGTTTTCTGCAATTTAAATACGAGAAATGGCGAAAAAATCCATCATGCAGAAAAACAGATCTTCAGATGAAGTCGTTACTCTGATAAGCATTGCTTGAACGTTAAATTTTTAAATTAAATCCAAACGAAAAAAAATAATATTTCCTGATCCAAATGACATTGAAATGTGATTTAATTATCATTTTAAGCAGAAAAAGCAAATATATTTTTAATGCAACAATTTGTTTTGAAAATTTGTAGAGTTTTGAGTCTCGAATCCCCTTAATAATAAAAAAAAACTTTCTTACATAAGATTTTTGAAACACACGAAGCATTAAGATATGCTTTTCATTGTAACTAAGTGTGACATCCTCTAAAAGCTTTTCCTTAGTCCAGTCTAAAATTATACATTAAAGGCTGGGGAATGCTTTTTAAACCTTTTTTCTCGAGATTCGCAACATTAAGGAAAATTCCTTTTTCTGAAAAGAGTTTTGTCATTTTATCATTGAAAATATTGAAATATAAAAAATAAAGATTAAAATAAATACCGTCTTCTCTGTAAAAAATGTTGTGGAAGGTTAAATATGTTTCAACTTTCATACATGGATAGACGTTCTAAAAGAATTTTTTGTACATGTTAAGCAATATTTTAGCACTTATTTCAATAAAAATTGTATGAAAGTCAAATGAAACCATTCGAGATATTTAATTATCTCTTGATTTGGTGGAAGGATATCTTTAATTATTATACTTACATTTGTACAATGAAAAGGTGAAATAAAAATTAAGTCTTTTTGAAAAGACATTTTGCTCATTACAAAAAGCTGAACTACATAATAAATATATCATCATCATCATTTTCGATGCATCATTCTCCCATAGTTATCTCCGGTGTATGTTTATCATGAATTCGTTATATCCATTTTTCTAATTTCATATCTCCACCTTACCCAAGACTGTGTTCTATGTCGTTTTATATATTTCACATATACCACTAATGGGTATTTGTACTCCTGTTATTTTCTTATAATATGTCCTGCCCAAATACATTTTAAACATCTAATGATGTCAATGATGTCAAAATAACATTCCTATTTCTTATCCACTTCTCTTTTAAGTTATATCTATCGTACATCTTTAAGATTAATTTATTCGTAAATTGCTTTTGATATTTAATGAATATTTATTGGTTAAACATTTCATAAATTTATTAAATGATTGTGTAAATCATCTAATGCAGTTTTAAAATTTACATAAATTCGTAATTTGGTACATATAGGGTTAATATGGACAATTTCATTATGTTATTGAGTTGGAAATTACATTGAAACTAATTACTTTACCTATAAATTATACTATGACATTACTTAATGGTAATGCTTGTAATTTAATCAGAACAAATAAATTGATTATTAATACTCAGATGACACATAGTTTTAATTCTGTGTAAATAACAAGTCTGTTGTTTTAAAAGTAGAAAAGTGAATTTTCTCTGGAAATATTTCCCGTTTAATTATGCAGAAATCAATGGTGTCGAGCGGTTAATATTTCAAGGCAACGATTTCCGCATACTCCTTAAATAGATATTACGGAATTGCAGAAATACTTCAATCTTATTTTGTCACTAAGTATGCCGTTAAACAATGTGGTCAAGCTCATTAATCTTATGACCATGTCGACCAATACTGTAGTTTATTTAATCTAAATAAATTCTCACTTCTATAAACTGAAACTGATTGTTCCGAATTTGCGCAATGTCATTTATAACATAAGATCTATTCTTTGTTTATTTTCATTTATATGTTTGTCAGTCTTGTAGCAAGCAAATTTATATAACTTTTTTCGCCATTTCGGCGCTTTAACTTTGTAATGTTTTCCAGTGGGTGCAAGACTGGTCACACATATAGTACCTCTTTGAAGCTGTTAATATTTGCATAATATTAGATTTATATTGAGCGAGTTTCTAATTTAATACAAATATCTGAACAGCTTTAAATTTTCACTAAGAAATTATATATTATAACAATGATATTTTTGTCAAATTGGGGCTCCATTGGATGCCATTTCGTGAAGAAATTTTTAAATGAAAAGTAGATATTCTATCAATAGTGTGACATATAATTATGAATATTTCTACTGTTACGTAAATATTGACGCTATATTTGGATTATTTCTTACGTAAATCTTGTATTACACCCTATTTGTGTTTCACCAAGAAAATTTTGGATTTAATATCGATATTTATTATCGATATATATTATCGATATTGGCATTTATTTATGAAATGCTTATACTGTTGACTTAATATTTTTGTCATAATATATTACTTAATGTAGTATAACCACAAACAAAATTATACAATAAGCTCAACCGAGTTACACAAAATTCGAAAAGAGAATTCAATATTAAAAATAAAAAGTAATACATCGTGCATCTATGACATTTTGGCCTTTTAAGTTTTTTAAAAGGTCATCCTTGGTAGAGAATAAAAGATCTGGTTTAAATATTACACCACAGTTTGTATTTAAGCTTTGGTGTGCTTTAACAGAAACTGAAAATAAAGCTATTGCATTACAGTTCAGTAGAAGTTCTGTCTGCCTGGCTGAAGAAAGCTCTACCTATAGTCGTGTTAAATTAGATTTTATTGCATGAATTGTAATATAAAAGTTTTAAATACGATATATACATACTTAAATAAATATTAATATATATTGTTTTCATATTTGTCTTTAAATATATACAGGTAAAGTGTAAAGTTATTCCTCGGCTTTCAAATGTGTGAAATTAGCTTTTGAGAGAAGATAAAATTTTTAATTAAACTGTTCATTATAACACAATGGCATAACTAATTATAATTATAAGTATTTTAGCCCCTTCCCTCATCCCTTCAAAAAAAATTCATTTGAGATATAAATATTTTAATGCTACATGAAAACTAGTCGTTGGGGGCCACCGTAATACTTACCCATCATGGATAGGCATATGAAAATAAAACATGAATGTGAAAACTATTTATACAATGCATTGCAAGTCCAAAACAAAATTTAAATATTGCTAAAATGCATAGTAATGCTCTATTAATGAATTACTGATGTACCAATTTCGGCAAATTATATAAAACGCCAAACTACTCAAGTAATACCGAGCTTCGTAAACGAAACATCCTTATAACTCCAAAAATAATAATAATATAAACTATGAGTTTACTGCGTCGGATTAAACGTCTCATTTTCAATTAAAATATACCTCTGAATTGAAATTTGAATGAAATACAGGGTCATAAAAAATCGAAGAATGTGGAAAACAGGATTACAAATATCTCGGCAACTAATAATCCGATCGACTTTGCTCTACATGCAAAATGTGTGTTATTTTATTGCCTTTTACGGCCATTCCTTAGAACAAAAACATTCGAAAATTTTTATATACCTTTCATCAGAACGAATTTTTCGAGAGTCCGAAAAAAATAGTTCCGGATAATCGAGGTTACTGGTATTAATAGGCTTCGTCCCACTCTTACGTACTAACTACATACAAAATTTCAAGTCTCTATCTCAATTTGTTCGGGAGATAGAGCGTTTATAGACAGACAGTTAGACGGACGGCAATTTTTTTTTTCTAAAAATATGTTTTTCGGAATCTCCACTACCTAAAACGTGAAAATCCGTCAAAAATTTTTCTTCGATTATCAAAACGATTGCAAGACTTACCCTATACTACGTATGATGGGTAAGTAAAATAAGATAATTTAAATTTCAACAAACTAATATTATATGATTTTAACTTATGTTTAATAACTGAGCACAACACTGCCTTAAAAACAAAAAGGCGTAATCAAACATTATCTACAAAGAAACAATTCACTGTTTATTAACTGCTAATTACATTTCAAAAGAATCGCGTGAAGCTTTCCTGGAATTTAGACAAAAACAAAATATGCTGTTTCCGCCAATTAATTGCATCTTCAAAAATTAATTAATGTTATAAGGAAATTCTTAAAAGATGTTTTGCTAGACATTAGAGATAGCATTTTAAATACAGTTGGAATTTCCTATACTAC
Organism: Maratus speculifer; assembly: GCA_964019185.1. Taxonomy (NCBI): domain Eukaryota; kingdom Metazoa; phylum Arthropoda; class Arachnida; order Araneae; family Salticidae; genus Maratus; species Maratus speculifer. The sequence goes on from OZ025301.1 coordinate 43,842,996, forward strand.
CATGTTAGTTAGTGTACATTTTCTCAAAAACTGTCATAGATATACACTTGAAAATCTTTGCAAAAATTAAATAAATATTTCTGAAAAAATGAACTGATGTTTATGCATAAATTTTTTAATAAAATAATCTAAAACAGAAACAGCTATTTAACACAAAAAAGCTTGAATGTTTTTAATTAAAATAAAAATACATAAAATTATTTAAACATTACCTAAATAGTTTAATTCAGATAATATTTATGAAAAATTATAAACGCCAATATACGCTTTTGGTAAACTTTTAGTTTAGTTATACTAAAAGTTTTAACAGAACATGAAACTGTAAAAATCCCCTTTTATGTGCTACTAATTTCCAGAAGTCTAATACTAATCAAACTGTGAATCGAGCCAAAAAAACATGGGTACAAAAAGATAAAAATACAACTCGCAGCTATTCATTTTGGAAAAAAAAAAAATCTTATTTCAGTTCAGCTTATACTAATTTGGCAAATCTCAAACAGTTGTCGAATTATGTGGAAGAGGCTATGGAATTAATATCCTATGATTCCAGTGCAGATGAGGGGAGAATACTGTTTTTGAAGATTTTGTGCCTAATTGATTTTATTTTTTTAAATTCTGTGATTTTTAAACTAGTTTTTGTGTACTATTTAAACGTCATCTTATACATTGTTTATGTTTTAATTTGGCTAATAACTGCCAAATTATAATTTGGTTTAATTATAATTTGGTGCATTTTTAATAAAGTTTTTGGATTCTTTTAAATCATTTTAACTATATATATAATTACTATTTTCGTTTAGATAATTTGTTTTCTCATCTTCTTGTTAGTCGCTTTTTATTCATATTTTTTACTCTCATTTCGACTTAGTCTTGACGCAGCATGTCCCAAAAGGAGTTTTTCTCCATAAACCCCATTTAACCTACCAACTGTAAATTATTACAGTCAAATAAAAATATAATTGTGTGTTTAAAAGTGTAGTCTTAAGAAAAAGATTATGTGTCTGTCAAATAATGACTTGTTATGCTATAGATTTCCAATAATAAAATTGAAGCAACACATAATTAATAATTAAACTTACCTAGCATAATGTACATGCGTGTCAGGATGTTTTATACGACAGTAGATTCAAAAACGTCCTTAAAATAATTTTGAAAAATAGTACAGAATTCACCAGTCTTCAATAAAAACAAAATTAATTTTATTCACCGGCAAAGTCTTAATATTGATATCGTTAGCTTTTTAGGGGCTTTAAATTTGAGCAGCCAATGATGCTTTTCGGAAAAGATAAAGTAAAATATTTGTAACTTATTCTAAAGTGTGCTACTACTAATCAATATATTTAATGAATTATAAAACAAGTTATTTTAATGATAATTTAAAGTACCGGCGAGGCATAAAAGCATAAATTCATCTTAGTGGTTTAAAAAGATGAGAAATATTGACAACCAAAACAAATAAAATCCTATAAGATACAAATACCAATACAAACAAATCCACGATGGTATAGTTGATCATTGTGATGCATAGTCAAGAGTGGAAAATTTAATTACGAAATCTATTTAAAATCTATACTGTGAGTTTAAAAGATATGACACAGATTATCGATAATAAACACAATCGATAATATTTTACTAAAATTCAATTGCTTACAAAATGAACTAAGTAAATAAACCCTGATAAGATTTATGAACTTAATCACCGATGTTTAACCATATGTGAGACTGAAGTATAACGAAGATAAACTATTTCTCCTATTTTATTAGCTCTTCTAGGGAAACTTATCCAAAGTTGATTACCTTTAAATAGTAGTGCTTAAAACATTTTATGCCTAAAAAACTAGGATAACTAAAATGGAAATGTTTTCTAAAAACAATCTACTTATCCCTATTGAAGAATATTTTGTGTATAAGCTGATGTCAAACTTGACCATAAATTTAAGCTATGTATAGGATTAAGTTAAAAAATTTCTAGTAAGCAGTTTTGAAGCATATTTCATTCCGAAATATATAACTTCTTTGTAAATATTTTAAGAAGGCTATATTTTTTTTTCATACCTTTTATAATCGCGACAAAAATTAACACAAACATTGAATTAATATATCTTTAAAATCTTTTTATGTATAAACGTGAAATTTGGACTGGTAATCAAACAGATTGTCTTTAACCTTCCTACCCTGTTGAAATTTTACTCAAACTTGATTAAAATATTTCACACCAGAATTTTTATTTAAATCCATTTAACATACTTATTTAACTTAAATCTTTGCGTTATTTATTTAATTTACTTTTTGAAAATTTTTCTGGTTTCAATCGAATGAAACACATTATAGAACTGGGTCGATTAGACCCATTCAGGGTAGGAAGGTTAAATATACTACCATTGGAAGTTGACCGGACTTGTTTGTATTGTTGAAATTAAAAAATCCCCTTTTTTTAACTTGTTTGTCACTGCTCGATATTTCTTGAGAACATATTAATAGATTGTTATGATATTTGATGTAAAATATAAGCACACGTATATTTATTAAAATACATTTATTCTTCTATCCCGATTATTTCATTAACTATGTAAATAGAATATTTTTTCTAAAAAAAGTTAATTTTAACATTTTTAATTAATATAAATAGCTGAAGAGTTAAATGTAGATCCTTCGAAAGAAACTTGTGTGTTTATTATTTATATGAAATTTCATAGCAGTGCATGCATGTGTTCTCAAGATATAATGCACAGAATACGTGAGAAGCATTAAAATATCTATTTTAATTTCAACAGTGCATAAATTTTGTGAAAGATTAATCGGTTTCTAATGGTGTGTATTAAAAAACCCAATCTGTTTTAAGGGAGACCCGAACCCCATTTTCGGCCAAAAACCATCAAAAGTTCAATTTTTTTTTTTTCTCAGAAAGCGATAAAATACATATTTGCGAATATGCATGCAAAATTTCAGAATTCGGGGACACTTGGAACAGGTAGAAAATGAGCTTTTTAAATTGTACTCATTATAGAGTTTAATGGACTAGCGGCCATTTAAAACGTGTTTTCCTGAAAATGACTTTTTTCTTATTTTGCCTAAGTTCAAAGTACTAAAGCTCAATGGTAAAATGATTTAGAAACAAAGTGTTTATGTTTTTAGAATCTTAAAAAAAATTTCAATAAAAGTAAAGAGAGATATTTTTTTTAACTACTTCTGAAAATTTTAAATAAATTGGTAAACATGAAAATTATAACAAATTTAAGGAAATTTACCATGCATTTTTTTTTTTTTAGCCGATTAAAATAGAAAATTAAAAATATCTCTCCTTAGTTTCTTTTCTATATACTATAACACACTATTTAAGAAATTTTAGTAATACCAAAATATTGAAAATTGAATGAGGAGTAGTAATTTTAAAAAGTGTATTTTTCGACAAAAAAATCATAAAAATCCCCATAAAAAATATACTTTTTAATAAAAAAGTGAATTTTTTTGCTAATTATTCCTTACAAGAAGATTCTGAAATAGTACACCAAAATTCATTACTTTAAAATCAATGATAAAAATTTTGGGTTTTTTCTTACGGGTCTCCCTTAACAGTGAAAAATTCATGTTTTATGTATGATAAGTTTTTAAATATACATTAATTAAGCTTTTATCTTGAATTTCGTCTCGTTTAAGGTAGAAACCCCCTTAAATTGAAATTTTATTACCAAAACAATATACATAACGCCAACTGAAAGAAAAAAATACATTCGTTGAGAAGGAAAAAAAAACCCTAAAAATCTCATTAAAATGCATTCTGCTTAAGTCACAAAAATAATTTCAATTCAAAATTAGTAAAATGAATAAAATAAATAAATAAATAACGACCTGGAGTTTGTTTATAGCTGAAGTAAATTCTCTCTTGTAATTTGGAATGCAAATCTCATATGAAAACAGTTTTTTTTTAAAATTTAAAACGAGGTTGAAGTGGTTTGTTTGAATTGTTTCTGTTACTTGTGTTATTTTATTTTACTTTGGTGAGTGAAAGTGATTCTTACAATATTTGTTGAACTATTTTAAGTTTCTCTTTAAAATAACGACGTTTTTCTAAAAGCTTTCAAGGTCACAGTAGACAAATGTTTTCAGCACTTAAAATATAAAAAGCTTTATGACAAATGGAATCTTTATTTATTTTCTTAATGAGAATGTTTGAGATAATACAGATCGAATGTATTTGCATTTGAAGTGTATTTTACCCTTTACTTTAGAGAGCTGTTTAAAAAATTTTCTTTCCTTTTTTGCAAAATAATAAAGAAAAATAAATAGTAGATGACGCATGCGTAAAGATTAAAGAAAAATCCAATTAAAACTGGTCATTAAAAATGCGAAAGAAAAATATATTTTGACGGTATTAAACGATGTCTTCGCTTCGGAAAAATTGCATTTTAATGTAATATAACAAAGCATATACATATGAAATGCCACCTTCTTTATCTATGTTTCTAGTAATTTTTATTTCTTTTTTTTCATAAGTGCGTTGGTAATTATGTAATTGTGTAGCACAATCGTCATTCCATCCGTCAGTCTGTAAAACAACATAGAAACTCAACTGTACTGTCTTAAATGTAACATATTTATCTAATCATTATATATTATATAAGCATTAATGTTATATTTATTTATTTATATAATCATTTCAAATTCTGTTTACTTTTTTTTCAAATCGTAAATTAAAAAAAAATGCATGCAGATATTTTACACTTTTTTTTCTTTAGTATTTTTTTTAATGAACTTGTGGTATTATTTAAATTTTGTGGTAGTACTGATATGAAAAACCCTATCATTTATTTATGAAAATATTGCTAATTTATACTTTTACTGATTTTTTTAAACATGTCTTAACAAAACGTGAATGATATCTCATTCATTGTTCTGCCTTTTTTAGGTTACATAATTACATAAGTATACAGCATTTACACTACATGGCCATTGATGACCGGTTTCAGACATTTTGTTAAATATCCAGAACAATACATGAGCAATTATCCCGAAACTCTTAGTGTATAAATATAATAGTACAAGTCATACATTTCGGCGAACATTTTCCCCCGGAACTTCATAGGGGACAGTCACGAAATTAAAAAAGAATGAATTTCTTTTTATAACCCTGTTAAAACCAATACAAGAAAAGCGCTCAAACTGTAGATTATGATTAAGTGGCTTATTGTAATAAACTGTGTTCATTTTTATGCGAATAGCATGTATACTCGTAGAGAAATTAAGGTTTTTATAAAAATGGTCCCAAATTTTGCCAAAGTTTTTGCTTATAATTTACAGAGTTCTTAATATAAAGTAACAATCTTTTCTGAAAATATGACAAATGATATTGCACACAATACCCTGTTATAAAAATTAAAAAATAGTAAAAATTGTATGAAAAATGAGTAGGTTTACTAAATAATTTTTCACTTCGCATGCGTCAGTGATATAAAAATTTTATTTGCATATTATGTTAGCTAAATGTAAAGAGTAACTTTTGTGTAAGTCTCAAAATCATAGTTTCAAAATTTTGAAAGTGATCGTCTATAGAATGAGCACAAAATCCGTTGTTCACAAATGACGCAAAAAAAGAGGGGTTTTATCCTAGTAGTCTATCCCATATTCTGTATTCTATATTGACACAAATCAATAAATATATGGATACAACCTCTCTTGTTTTTGCTTCATTTTGTGAATAACGGATTTTCAACTTAGTTTATTGACGATAATTTTCTGCATTTTCAAGCTATGATTTTGAGACTTTCACAAAAATTGCTCTATGCATTTAGCTAACATAATATGCGAATGAAATTTTAATATCGTTGACGCATGCGCAGGGAAAAATTATTTAGTAAACCTACTCATTTTTCCTACAATTTTTTATTATTAACCATTTGAAAAATGGTTGTTGTTTTCGGGAGAATGGACCCGATGATGTTACCACTTTTGAATGATGTTACCACTTTTGAATGATGTTACCACTTTTGAATTTAAATTAATTTCTTTACTTTTAGAAGAGTTTTTATTTGAATTTAAATTAAATTCTTTACTTTTAGAAGAATTTTTATTTGAATAGTAAATTAAAATGGTTAAAATCATTGTAATAAAGGAGAAAACTAACAAATTTAAAAATGGGTAGACGGAAATTAACAGATACGGAAAAAGCCGAAGCCAAAGAAATGAATGAACGTGAATATCGCATTCAATGATATTAAACACAATACGCGTACTTAAACAATCATAATGTGATTTTTATTTCTTCTTTTGCTATTTAAAATAAAAATTTAGTCAACATGTATAAGTTGCTTATTAGTTTGGCGATTCGTATCATTTGGCGAAATTGGTCGACGGGATAACTGAGTAATACTGTATTTGGTTTGGCGCAAAAACGTCTTTCAATGCAGAAAATGATAAAATCAAAAGATTATTGAGCCGCTGAAAACCAATTACGTGTTGAAAGGCGATCACGAAAAAGGAAGCAATTTAATGCCGAACCGATTAATTGTAAAACATCATGTCGCCAGGGCGACCAATCCACTAGCCATGGCGTTTTACTATCGGTCGGTTCTAACCAGGAAAATTTGAGTGCCAATAGTGATTCTAACAAGCCGGAAAATGTTATAGCTATTACTCTTGATTTTCCACCACCTAAAAAGAAAACTAAAAAGCAATCGGCTTGGGAAAAACTGGGAAAAAACTTTTTTGATTCGATGTCTGATGGACCCATTCACAGATGCATGTGCTGCGATCGATTTTGGTTTAAAACCTCCATCACCAAAATTCTGCTCTGTAAAATCAAACAATATATGCCAAAGTCTTACAAGTATAACAGTATATGCCAAAGCTGTATTTTAATAATGATTACTTTTGCACCAACAATGTTAAATAGTTTGAAATGTTTCTTTCGTCGCCAACTTTTATGCTTGGCGACAATAGAGTGATATAACTTAAACGAACCGTACCTTCAAATTGCAGCATGTATAAAGTCATTTATAGCAGTGGCACGGATAATACACAATAAAACAACTGGTATTTAGCTTAAAATGATAGATGAATGTATCGAGTGAAACATTTTTCAAATGGTTGGGGTAATTTCTTAAATTACAATTTTTTTTTAATTTTAATTGCAGGGTATTGTGTGCAATGTTGTTCGTCGTATTTTCAGAAAAGAATATTATTTTATATTAAGAACTCTGCAAATTAAAATATTGTTGATAGTTTAAAAAACCAAAAAACACGCTTTTATTGCAGGTCAAACTGAAAAGTTTAGAATATGTTTTAATTATTGAGAAGTTGTCCAAGAATGATAAGAAGGCCATGTAAAAATTAATTCAAAAAGCGTGGGATATAAGTTGTTAATGATATTTTATTAGTAGCTATTTCTAAAATTTGACTTAGTATAAAATACATAACGGAGCACCCCACGCTTTTTGTATTATTTTTTACATGGCCTTCCTATCACTGTTGGATAATTTCTCAATAATTAAAAAATAATTTAAACTATTTAATTCGATCTGCCTGTTTTTCCGTTTTTTAAACTATTATTTATTATTAATATATTTTCAAAGAAAACAAATATTACTGCTAAACTTCAAGACATAATACACATTAGACAACGAGAACAAAGCAGAAAAGAATTTAATCTGCAAGTGGAATATGATTTGGAAACAGATTACTTCCCCTTTTTTTTCACCTTTTATTTATACAATCGAAATTACAATTACCCGTTAACGCTTTTGTAGGTTAAAAGAACTTTATAGAAGTAGAATCAAAATATAATGTGCGAGGCGTAGTGAGAAACCTAAATGCTATTTGCAAAACTATTCATTAAGCAATAAAAAAACCATTTTGTTGTGCCAAAAATAAAAATGAAGATTCATAATTAAATTCTTAATTATTGTTTTTGTTTGCTCTCTGACTCCTAAAATGTGTAACATATTTACAACAGATTTTTAATGCAACTTTCACTTTTTACATTTTATTTTAAAACATAACCTTATCTTATTCCTACCATGTTCTTGGCGCAGCATGTCCCACAGGGGACCTTGCGTCAGAAAACCCCTTTCAACCAACCTAAAATGAGTAAATCCATCGAAAACCGAAATTAGAAAAACAAGTAAAAGAAAATGTGGTACTATTCTGCTATCCCGTCGACCGATTTCGCCAAATTATACAAATCTCCAGACTTATAGCCAAATTCTACATATTGGCGTAATTTTTATTTTAGATAATAAAAAACAAATAATTAGTAGAATATTAATAAAAATACAAATAAAAAGTCGAAATAAAAATCACTTAATGACGTTTTAAACACGTGTATCTATTTAATGTCATTAAATGTGACATTCACGATAATGCTTTATTGGCATTTAATCTTATAATTTGGCGATAGTATTTTGGTCGACGGGATAACAGAGTAGTACCGAAAATCTTTATATCTCAGTGAAAATAATATGTCTGGTTTTCCTTTGCTGTTAACAGTCTGACAGAATTCGCAGCATCACCAAAGATTGCAGGTTCAATAAGTGCCTGTCCGCGGGGACTCTGACTAGTGTGATTTGCAGTCGCTTGGGTAAGTTTCATTTCGGAAAACAGTCTATATGGAATCCGCTGATCTGGGCAAGGTTTGCTTTTGTATTTATACAAAAAGGACTGCTTTGGCACAAAAATGTGGACAAGTGTATATAGTTGTCGAAGAAAATCAGTAGATATCGCTATATCATCAAAATAATCGTTTGATATTATGATAGTTTATATTAGTTTGATATATGTAAGAAGATATCATATACAGTCGACTCTCGTTAATTCGAAATCGGATAATTCGAATATTTGCTTAATTCAAACTAAACATGAAGTCTCGAAATTTTTAATACCAGAATAACGTTACAATTTTTCATTAATTCGAACTCATTTTTTCTTGACTTCGTTTAATTCAAACTAACGAGAATTCCGATTTTTCATTTTCTTCTGTTTCTTACGGATTTCAGATCATTTGAATAACTTTCTTTCTTTGATTTTAGTGAAAATTATTTCGAACGAGTATACATATAATCAAATGCATTTTATATCCTTTTCTTATTTCCCCGTCTGTCCATCAATGACGCTTTAAAATTTTCTTCCATTGTACTTGTTTCTAATCTTTTAATTAGTTTAAGTATTTATCCATTCAAATTTAATATTAAGTCATATTCTAATGATAACAGACGAAATAAATTTTAAAAACACTATAACATTAATTTCTTTGTAATAGTACCAGATTAAATATGTTTTCATTTCATTTTTTCCATAATTCGAACTTCGGATAATTCGAACATTTCTTGCGTTCCCGACGAGTTTGAATTAACGAGAGCCGACTGTATATAAAAAGATGGGTTATCATGTCTTCCAAGTTTGTACACTGTGAAAAATAATCTGTAATCCTACAGATGTATATCTTCCAAAATCTGTATAGTTATTAATATTTTATCTGTATACTGTACAAGAAAAAATTTAAATCTACAAAACTAATTTTTGTAAAGTTACAGAAATCTGTAAGTTTACAAACGAGTCTATTAAAATTATAGTTAACTTACTAAAATTTCATCTGTAACCTGTGTTGATGTTTCATGAAAAATCCTCGGAATCCCAGTTTTCTAAGAAATTCTTAGTAATCTTACAGATTTTTTTATTTTCGGTGCAAATCTGTATCTGTTACATGAATTTTTGCTGTTGTCATTGCATAAAATCTTCTAGGATTTCCAGTTTCCTAGAAAATTATTAGTAACTTTACAGATTTTTTTTACAGTTTAGAATAAATTAAATGTAGAAAATATAGCATAAAAAATAATGCAGTTTATAAAATATTTATTTTTTGTTCAGTATTATCAAAAGTATTACAATATAAATTTGTTGAGGAAAAAATACATCAAACACATGCTTTCAGTTTGAAATAAAGTAATATGTAACATAATTGTTTTCAAAGGTAACACATAAAATCTATGTCTGCACTGATAAAAAAATATTCAGTAAAGGTACTAAACGTTTTTTAGAAAAATGGGATTCCCAAGCATTTTCATTTAACGGTAATAGCAAAAACTCATGTAACAGACTCTCTTAAATGAGATTTTGCTTTTACCGTTAAATAAAAAAGTCTACACTGATAAAAAAAATATTCAGTAAAGGTACTAAACGTTTTTTAGAAAAATGGGATTCCCAAGCATTTTCATTTAACGGTAATAGCAAAAACTCATGTAACAGAATCTCTTAAATGAGATTTTGCTTTTACCGTTAAATAAAAAAGTCTACACTGATAAAAAAATATTCAGTAAAGGTACTAAACGTTTTTTAGAAAAATGGGATTCCCAAGCATTTTCATTTAACGGTAATAGCAAAAACTCATGCAACAGACTCTCTTAAATGAGATTTTGCTTTTACCGTTAAATAAAAAAGTCTACACTGATAAAAAAATATTCAGTAAAGGTACTAAACGTTTTTTAGAAAAATGGGATTCCCAAGCATTTTCATTTAACGGTAATAGCAAAAACTCATGTAACAGACTCTCTTAAATGAGATTTTGCTTTTACCGTTAAATAAAAAAGTCTACACTGATAAAAAAATATTCAGTAAAGGTACTAAACGTTTTTTAGAAAAATGGGATTCCCAAGCATTTTCATTTAACGGTAATAGCAAAAACTCATGTAACAGAATCTCTTAAATGAGATTTTGCTTTTACCGTTAAATAAAAAAGTCTACACTGATAAAAAAATATTCAGTAAAGGTACTAAACGTTTTTTAGAAAAATGGGATTCCCAAGCATTTTCATTTAACGGTAATAGCAAAAACACATGTAACAGACTCTCTTAAATGAGATTTTGCTTTTACCGTTAAATAAAAAAGTCTACACTGATAAAAAAATATTCAGTAAAGGTACTAAACGTTTTTTAGAAAAATGGGATTCCCAAGCATTTTCATTTAACGGTAATAGCAAAAACTCATGTAACAGAATCTCTTAAATGAGATTTTGCTTTTATCGTTAAATAAAAAAGTCTACACTGATAAAAAAATATTCAGTAAAGGTACTAAACGTTTTTTAGAAAAATGGGATTCCCAAGCACTTTCATTTAACGGTAATAGCAAAAACTCATGCAACAGACTCTCTTAAATGAGATTTTGCTTTTACCGTTAAATAAAAAAGTCTACACTGATAAAAAAATATTCAGTAAAGGTACTAAACGTTTTTTAGAAAAATGGGATTCCCAAGCATTTTCATTTAACGGTAATAGCAAAAACTCATGCAACAGACTCTCTTAAATGAGATTTTGCTTTTACCGTTAAATAAAAAAGTCTACACTGATAAAAAAATATTCAGTAAAGGTACTAAACGTTTTTTAGAAAAATGGGATTCCCAAGCATTTTCATTTAACGGTAATAGCAAAAACTCATGTAACAGAATCTCTTAAATGAGATTTTGCTTTTACCCTTAAATAAAAAAGTCTACACTGATAAAAAAATATTCAGTAAAGGTACTAAACGTTTTTTAGAAAAATGGGATTCCCAAGCATTTTCATTTAACGGTAATAGCAAAAACTCATGCAACAGACTCTCTTAAATGAGATTTTGCTTTTACCGTTAAATAAAAAAGTCTACACTGATAAAAAAATATTCAGTAAAGGTACTAAACGTTTTTTAGAAAAATGGGATTCCCAAGCATTTTCATTTAACGGTAATAGCAAAAACTCATGTAACAGACTCTCTTAAATGAGATTTTGCTTTTACCGTTAAATAAAAAAGTCTACACTGATAAAAAAATATTCAGTAAAGGTACTAAACGTTTTTTAGAAAAATGGGATTCCCAAGCATTTTCATTTAACGGTAATAGCAAAAACTCATGTAACAGAATCTCTTAAATGAGATTTTGCTTTTACCGTTAAATAAAAAAGTCTACACTGATAAAAAAATATTCAGTAAAGGTACTAAACGTTTTTTAGAAAAATGGGATTCCCAAGCATTTTCATTTAACGGTAATAGCAAAAACTCATGTAACAGACTCTCTTAAATGAGATTTTGCTTTTACCGTTAAATAAAAAAGTCTACACTGATAAAAAAATATTCAGTAAAGGTACTAAACGTTTTTTAGAAAAATGGGATTCCCAAGCATTTTCATTTAACGGTAATAGCAAAAACTCATGTAACAGAATCTCTTAAATGAGATTTTGCTTTTTAACCGACTTCAAGGAGGAGGTTATGATTTCGACCTGTATGTATTTGTTGTTCACGCATAACTTTCGTAAATATGAACCGATTTTGATAATTCTTTTTTTGTTTGAAAGCGTATGGGGCCCATGTGGTCCCATTCAAATTTCATAAAAATCTGTTGATTAGAACTTTTCAAAAAATTAAAACATTAAAATTCAATATCTTTTCGAAGCAATCGACCAATTAGAAACGTTCATTTTTCATGTTTTTAAGTTACACTTACATAGACACACGATCTTTTTCAAAGTGTGCAATCCTAACTGGACAAGGTTCACATTTATTAACAGTGTACACTGTAAAAAAATTGACCCTTTTGCTGCATAATCACTCCCCCGTTTTTATAGAATATCTCTCTCTTGACCCATGAGAATTCTCCACGATAGGCTGAAGTAATCGTTTTCTATAAAAGCGGTGGATTGACGATGCAGCAAAAAGGCCAAATTTTTTACAGTGTACACTGTAAAAATTTTGATCCTTTTGTTGTATCGTCACTCCCCCGCTTTTATAGAATATCTCTTCTTTGACCCATGAGAATGCTCCGTGATACATTGTTAAAAATTTGACCCATTTGCTGCAGCGTCACACCACAGCTTTTATAGAATATGTCTTTTATGACCAATAAGAATGCTCCATAACACAGTAAAGTAATCGTTTTCTATAAAAGCGGTGGACTGATGATGCAGCAAAAGGCTCAAAGTTTTTGTAGTGTAATGGGGACAAAAGCGTCTGTAAAAGAAATATTTGGGAATAAAATGCTGTCACTCTCTTACAGAGGCAGCCAGGTATAGGTAATGAGTTTCAGATTCCTCCTCGAATACGCCACCGCTCATTTCCGATTACAGTGTCACTGTAAAAAATGTGACCCTTTTGCTGCATCGTCACTCCCCTGCTTTTGTAGAATATCTCTCTTTTGACCCATGAGAATGCTTCGTAATTGGGTGAAGTAATTGTTTTCTATAAAAGCAATAGAGTGATGATATAGCAAAAGTGTCAAATTTTTTACAGTGTAGGATTCCTCGATATGAATGACGACGACACATGTAGCACAGTATATAATTGGTTGAAACGATTCTGGACAAAAACGAGTCACCAAGCATCTTGTTGAGCGGGCAATTTTCGTCAATCTTGTTAACTTCTCATACGAGTACAATCGAATTCTTCCAGGAAATCATGATCAAATTCCATAATAAAAAATGCCTGGCAATGCAATGCACTGTTAAAAATTTGCAACTTTTGCTGCATCGTCACTCCATCGCTTTTATAGAATATCTTTATTTTTATCAATGAGAATTCTTCTTAATGCATTTAACTAATCGTTTTCTATATAAGCGGTGAAGTGATAATACACTTTTAAAAATCTGCTGCATTTTGTTGCAACGCTTGTATATAATGTCTCTACTGCGACCTATGAGAATGCTCCTTAATACAGTCAAGTAACCGTTTTCTATACAAGCGCTGGAGTGCGTAGCAAAAAAATGCAGCAGATTTTTAACAGTGTACAGCAAAAGTTTCAAATTTTTAACAGTGTAGTTGGGACAAAAGCGTCTGTAAAAGAAATATTTGGGAATCAAATGCTGTCACTCTCTTATAGAGGCAGCCAGGTATTGGTTATGAGTTTCAGATTCCTCGTCGAATCGCCACTGCTCATTTCCGATGCCATTACTGCCTGTATAGGTATTAGATTGTTGCTGTTTATCGATTGAAGCATAGTGCGATTTTTGCTAAAATCTTTCTTTTTACTTTTTCTGAGTGAAGAGGGAGTACTTTTGACTGACTACACTAGAAAAGCATTTTACTATACATTAATATATGAAGTCATTTTGCTGCGTGCTCATATCTGGAAGCACTATGTCGCGCTCTTATGTGTAAGGAACTTTACTTGATGGATTGTCACCTTTTGATACCCACTTTCGATGACCGTAGGATTCGATGCAGACTAAGATTTCATAAATGCGGTAGCTTTTCGAAGTGGAAGATCTCGTCTGAAAAAGTTACCATACAAAGAAATTCTTAAGATTCACAACGATACTAACCGATATTGTAAGTGGTTTTAGAAAAGTTGACAATCAAACAGTGACAAGTAAACTGAATACATCAGAACTTAGCAAAGTGCGTACATTAGTAATGCATTGCAAAGAGCTATCGTGTGCCAGTACACATAATTATGTATTACGGTATGCGTAACTAAAAAGTAGGAAATAAAATAAGCTTTTTAAGAAAAAAATATCAACCGACTTCAAAAAAGCGCTAAAAAGAATTAAATAATTCTTTAAAATTCTCTAATGACAAAACGTTATCCAATAAGCACACATCGGATATCAGGTACCGGCTTAAAAAACGGTTAAATTTAATATGTATAATTTAATATCCACCAAACATAGATTTTAGAGATAATATTATTTTACAAGAGATGAATTGACATATTTATGATTTATTTTATGAATATATACATATAAAAAGTAATGAATTACTTTTTGAAGTTGGTGCCAAACTATTTGATGTATATTAAGAATTGTAGCTAAATTATGCCTAGTACCATAATTAAAATGGGGATAATCATTATCGATTGTGATTGTTTGGCACCAACTTCAAAAAGTAATTCATTACTTTTTATATGTATATATTCATAAATTAAATCATAAATATGTCAATTCATCTCTTGTAAAATAATATTATCTCTAAAATCTATGTTTGGTGGATATTAAATTATACATATTAAATTTAACCGTTTTTTAAGCCGGTACCTGATATCCGATGTGTGCTTATTGGATAACGTTTTGTCATTAGAGAATTTTAAAGAATTATTTAATTCTTTTTAGCGCTTTTTTGAAGTCGGTTGATATTTTTTTCTTAAAAAGCTTATTTTATATCGTTAAATAAAAAAGTCTACACTGATAAAAAAATATTCAGTAAAGGTACTAAACGTTTTTTAGAAAAATGGGATTCCCAAGCATTTTCATTTAACGGTAATAGCAAAAACTCATGCAACAGACTCTCCTAAATGAGATTTTGCTTTTACCGTTAAATAAAAAAGTCTACACTGATAAAAAAATATTCAGTAAAGGTACTAAACGTTTTTTAGAAAAATGGGATTCCCAAGCATTTTCATTTAACGGTAATAGCAAAAACTCATGCAACAGACTCTCTTAAATGAGATTTTGCTTTTACCGTTAAATAAAAAAGTCTACACTGATAAAAAAATATTCAGTAAAGGTACTAAACGTTTTTTAGAAAAATGGGATTCCCAAGCATTTTCATTTAACGGTAATAGCAAAAACTCATGTAACAGACTCTCTTAAATGAGATTTTGCTTTTACCGTTAAATAAAAAAGTCTACACTGATAAAAAAATATTCAGTAAAGGTACTAAACGTTTTTTAGAAAAATGGGATTCCCAAGCATTTTCATTTAACGGTAATAGCAAAAACTCATGTAACAGACTCTCTTAAATGAGATTTTGCTTTTACCGTTAAATAAAAAAGTCTACACTGATAAAAAAATATTCAGTAAAGGTACTAAACGTTTTTTAGAAAAATGGGATTCCCAAGCATTTTCATTTAACGGTAATAGCAAAAACTCATGTAACAGACTCTCTTAAATGAGATTTTGCTTTTACCGTTAAACAAAAAAGTCTACACTGATAAAAAAATATTCAGTAAAGGTACTAAACGTTTTTTAGAAAAATGGGATTCCCAAGCATTTTCATTTAACGGTAATAGCAAAAACTCATGTAACAGACTCTCTTAAATGAGATTTTGCTTTTACCGTTAAATAAAAAAGTCTACACTGATAAAAAAATATTCAGTAAAGGTACTAAACGTTTTTTAGAAAAATGGGATTCCCAAGCATTTTCATTTAACGGTAATAGCAAAAACTCATGTAACAGACTCTCTTAAATGAGATTTTGCTTTTACCGTTAAATAAAAAAGTCTACACTGATAAAAAAATATTCAGTAAAGGTACTAAACGTTTTTTAGAAAAATGGGATTCCCAAGCATTTTCATTTAACGGTAATAGCAAAAACTCATGTAACAGACTCTCTTAAATGAGATTTTGCTTTTACCGTTAAATAAAAAAGTCTACACTGATAAAAAAATATTCAGTAAAGGTACTAAACGTTTTTTAGAAAAATGGGATTCCCAAGCATTTTCATTTAACGGTAATAGCAAAAACTCATGTAACAGAATCTCTTAAATGAGATTTTGCTTTTACCGTTAAATAAAAAAGTCTACACTGTAAAAAAAAATCTGCAAAGGTACTAAACCTTTTCTAGGAAACTGGGATTCCAAGAACTTTTCCTGTAACGGTAACAGCAAAAATTCAAGTTTGAGAATCGATTACATGATTTTTTCCTGTTACCGTTACATGAAAAGTTCTTGGAATCCCAGTTTCCTAGAAAATTTTTAGTACCTTCACAGATTTTTTTTTTACAGTGTAGGAATCCCAATTTCCTAAAAAAAATTTGGTACTTTTTACAGATTTTTTTACAGTGCAATTTAAACTCATTGTCGATATTTTCTCATATTTTTTGCACATATGTATGATGATGTGTATGATGTGATATATGTATGATGTATGTATTTGAAAAAAAATACATTTGTAGATTCCATAGAAATTAGAAAAAATTAACATCCACACGGTAAAAAAATCTGTAAAGGTACTAAACATTTTCTCGGAAACTGGGATTCCAAGAAGTTTTCGTGTTACGATAACAGGAAAAATCCATGTAACTGATTCTGAAACTTGAATTTTTGCTGTTACCGTTACAGGAAATGTTCTTGGAATCCCAGTTTTCTAGAAAAAGTTTAGTACCTTTGCAGATTTTTTTTACAGTGCATAATTGCATACAGCATTTAACAATTATTTTATATCAGGATGTATTTTTCAAAATAATATTTTCTTTTCTTGCGTTTAATTCCTTAATGGTTTCTTCCTCCGATGTTTCGGTTTCGTTTGTAATGCATTTCGATGTATTACAGATGTGGACAGCCAGGATTTCAAAAAACAATCTACCTTTTTGTTCCCTTTTCAACTTTTTTCACTTTGCTTATTTTTTGGTCCGAGACTCGTGGTTTTCTGAGATGTCGAAATCATTTGTCATTGGTACATTTTGTTTGTCATAACATTTAATTGTTTCTTTTTGTCCGAAAACCATGAAAGATTTTTCAAAAAACTAACAAAAGCATTTTCTTTTATTTATTTATAAACCCGGATGGATTCTTGCCAAAAATGAAATGATATTAGATAACGTCAGCTGATGGAACATAAGTTTTTAATGTAACAGTTAATCTGCGAGAAATTAAGGAGATAAGTAAACAATGTAAATTGAAACGCTACTATTTAAAATTAATTACAAAATAAAATGATCTTAATGATGTAGTTTTGCTATCAATTTTACAAAAATTAAATTTAAAACTTTTTCGACATTCCTGACAGAAATGTCAATAAAATACATATGACGCAACATTTTAAACATATCAGACATTGAAACGTAGCGAATGACGTGCATTCGTAGTTTTCAAAATAGCTATATCTTTTTGCACTCTTATGCAAAAATGAAATGAATACAAAATTTACAGTTATACACTAAATTCAGTAATACGGAATGAATGATTTCTTCTAAAATACTACGTAATCGCCATGGCAACCTAGAATCATAACATATCATGCAATATTAATGAATTCATGCATAGGATAGTTTCAATATATGTTGTTGAAAAAATATAGATACATTTGTAGATTACATATAAATTAGAAAAAAAATCACATCCACAATGAATTCCAAATCTTAAATGCAGTATTTATTAGAAAATATTTTATTATAATAATTTTACATCGAATTTATTTTTTATTCTTATATAGTTATCTTCCTTTCTTGCTAGGAATATCTCAGTGTCCCACGATGTTCTGGTTTTCTTTGTAATACATTTCGATTTATTGTGGATGCAAACAGCCAGGATTTCAAAAAACAATTTACCTTTAAGTTCTCTTTTTCAACTTTTTTGATTTTATTTATTTTTTGTCTGAAACTAATGGTTTTCTAAGATGTCGAAATCACTTGTCATTGGTACATTTTGTTGGGCGAAATATTCCATTGCCCCGCTTTTTGTACGAAATCCAACCAAGAAATATTTTTAATAAACTGACGAAAAACTTTCCTTTATTCATTTATAAAACCAGGACGGATTAAGTTTTCTGCATATTGATTTTTTAAACATATTTATAAACAAATTATATGTAATCTATAATTATAGATTTATAGATTACATATAATTTAAAAAATATGTATTGCATGCATGGCTAATTTCAAATTTTGTATACAATATTCATTGCAAAAAACTTTAATATAATAATTTTTCACAAAATTCGAAATGACTCTACAGAATTATGCAATAATTATTATGTATTTTAAATCACTCTGTTGGGTAGGTTTAACTCTTATATGCGGATACGACTATAAGTGCTAGATATTTACATAACTACGAACATACCTAAAAGTATATTTATATATTACATATAACTTAGAAAAAATATCACATCCATATTTAATTGTAAATCTTGTATACAATACTTAATACAAAATTTTTTGTATAATGATTTTACACTAGAATGCATTGTCTAAGTTTAAATCGTTATTTTCCTTTCTTGCTGCGAATTTTTTGGTGTCCCTTTTACGTTCAGGTTTTATTTGTAACATATTTCGATGTAGTATGGAAGCGAACAGACAGTATTTCAAAAAACAATTTCCCTTTTTGTTCTCTTTTCAACTTTTTTCCTTTATTTTTAGCCCGCGACTAATGCTTTTCTAAGATGTTGAAATCATTTGTCATTTGTACATTTTGTCGGGTGAAGCATATCGTTGCTTCTCTTTTTGTATAAAAACCATAAAAGATTTTTTCAAAAATTGACAAAAAACTTTTCTTTATCCATTTATAAAAACCGGATGGATTCTTGCCAAAGAAATGGAATGTTTTTAGATTACGACAGCCAAACATTGAGATTTATCTGAAGTAAATGAATCATTTATTATTGATATGCATCTTTAATCGCAACCGCACAACGCAACTTATTTTGCTAGTTTTTAATTTAAGAATATTTATTACTAAAAAGAATATTTATAATTAACATTTATGACTGGCATGAAACATATTTTTCCATTTGGCAATTACTTTTTGGTGGGAGGAGCTTGAATAAAACTGTTTCAGGAATTTGAAAGAATATTAACCTTCCTATCCTGTTGAAAACTACTTAAATTTAATAAAAATATTTGAAACCAGAATTTTTATTTAAAGCTATGTTACCTATTTATTTAACTTAGTTTTTTTTTTTAATCTTTTGTTTAACCTAGTGTATAAAGAAATTTCTTCCTCAAATCGAATAAAATGTATATTAGAAATGGGTTGAATCGACACATTCAGGGTTGGAAGGTTAAAAGTTTTTCCAAAAAACGATGAACATCATCTAATGAACGCAATGTTTACTGCAATAGTAAGAATAATTTAACGCTTTATGTCTGTAGTTTAAATTTATTTTTATGCTGTTAGGTTACTGTATACTACAAGGTTGAGCAAAAAGTTCTAGAAAAATTTTAATGGAATAGTTACCAGAATTTGTATTGTAAATAGGAATACTAGGGATCCACAGGATTTCTGCTGCAAATTGCCTATGGAACATTGTGATTTGCGTGTGTTGATGTGGAATTATTGGAGAAAATGTCTAAAGATTGTGAAATAATGAAGATGAAAAAGCATGTGAAGAGTTTTTCAATTCCAAGCAGTCGCCAAGGTGCTTCCCACCAATCAGGAATCTGGCAGAAAGTCATTGACTACGATGGTCTCTACTTTGGAGATTAGTCCTTGTTGTAAATGGTGTTAATTTGTGCAAAACAATGCAGCTTTCACAAATTTCCCAGAACTATTTGTTCAATCGAGCATTTTTATTATTTATATATTTAAATTGATCTAATAAAATACTTTGTTAAAATCCGTAATTTCCTAACATTAAACGCTTCTTTACCAGTTATAACTTCTACCAACACTTTCCAACATAGCCACAGTATTTCTAAAACCAGTTTGTGTATTTCTTCATGCTCTTACTTGCGTATATAGTTTCAGGTAGTTATTCAATCTGTATGTTTTACTGGGGTTTAAGATTGCATATTCAATATTGTAAACAAAACATTGAGCATTTCAGTTTCATGTACAGAGACAACTAAAATCATTCTGTTATATTACGGCTTAAGCAGAAATATTGTTTGCAGTGTATTTTAATGATATTCTGAACATTAAATTTTTGTGCACATCGATGTTTTGTACTGCAAAGCGCTTATAGTAGAACAGGTGTATATAGTATTGCTCAGTTACAAGGTCACAGTTAAGTATTCTGTTAGTATTTAAAAATGGTAAACAATCTATGCTGTACGACAGTTATATGTTTTTAGTTAAAGATTTTACTTCGCACAACTTCCATTTTGTGCCAATTTTTTTTCTTAAAACCAACGATGCTGGTATAATAGAAAAGGCATCACATACTCTGTCATATACGGTGGGTATTTATTTACAAAAAAATCTACAACAGAATGACACTCTTAAAATAAAATTCAGTCTTTTGCCGTATTTAAAAACAGTTATACTTTTGCAGTTGCTTTAAATTTGTTTATCAATAATTTTGATGAAATATTTAGTTAGAAATTAAAAATGCTTTCATTTCTTCACTTTTGAAGCTTCAAAAAATGTTTATAACATTTAAAAAATTCAAATTTAATTATTAGCACCCGATATGCAATTTCTTTCACTTAAGAATTTAAATGTCATTGCTAAAAAAAATGTTATGAAAGTCATTCGTAAAACGACGCTGATGTATCATTGTACAGTTAAATACTGATTATCTCTACTGCAATCTGTAAAATATTAAGGCTGTAAGTAAGAAAAAATAAAAATCTTTTAACCCAGGTATATTTAGAGCAAAGCAAACATAAACAAATTATTCTAATCTTTTCAAAGCAAATAATTATTACAGTAAATAAAAAAAAATCTCCATGAACTGTTATCCTTCCCTAACCATTATTATTTAAAAACATTTAAGGAAATAGTAATTATTCCCTATGTAATGCTTTAAAGAACACATATTCCTCATGACTACACGACAAAGAGATAAATGCGAGTAATAATTAACAATAAGCATCCATTATGTTGTTGTTAACGAGTATGTAAGATCATAAATCTTAAAAACAAGTAAAGTTTTTGTACTATTTATTAATGAACAATAGAGATTAGATTTCTTTGGAAGACAAAATTAACAAATATATTTTTCAGCTGAAAAAAAATGCGAAAATAAGTAATACAGCATCATGGAAAATTGAGGAACACTTGACTTTTATTCAAAGAAATTTTAAATTTTATTTTTTGAGAATGGACTAAATTATTTACATGATTAAGATCCTTCGAAATGCTCAAAATATATAGCAATGAAAAAATTAAGAATCAATTTCAATTTAGAACTCATTTTTTCATCAATTGTTTCAGCAAAAAGTTTTAGATTTTTATCTTTTAAATATGATATGATTAGATTTAATGAAATTAATGATCAGTATTGATTGTAAACGTTACAAAATGAAGTGCTTGTGTGCATTTGAAATACAGGGTGCTTCAGAACTATGTGTTAGAATTTAAAGTCATGTAATAGGGATCTAAATGAACACATTTTGTATAGAAAGTTGGGTGCAGAAATACAGTGTTGTGGCAATAGAGGGCACTGTTGAGTTCGGTAGATGCACATATTTCGCTGACTTGAATCGTCATTTTCGCGTGGATTTCGAACAAAATGCTTCATTAAGCCAATACGGAACTTGCTGGCATACTTTTTATGTATAAGGATCATAAGGACGCAAGCAAAAAACAAACCTCTATCTAAATTAATAAAAAAGCTAGTGTTTATAGAACAAGAAACTGATAAAATCATGAACAGGTAGAAAAATCGGTTTAATGTTTTCATTTGTATCGGTCATTGCTCTGGATCTATTAATAAAATATATAATATCTCGCGATTAATTGTTATATAAGTAAAAAATGAGGCGTCAAAATATTCACAATTAAAGAAGCTTTCAGTTAATATTAAAACAAAAGTAATATTTTGACGAATTTTTGATACTGTGTCCCTTTAAAGGAATCTAAACGCTACTAGTTGATAACATAGCCAGTGCAAAATCATGGATGACACACGATATCTTCAGTAATTGGTCAATAGGAATACGCAAGAAGTTTTCGAGGTAAAAGCAGTGTTGCCAGATGGGCTACTTTTTTTATTACGATTTCTTGATTGGCACCACTTTTTTGTAATGGTAAAATGCACCTTATTTAATGACGGATTAATAAAGGCGAAAACAAAGGGAATTTTACCGCTTCAAGAAAGTGGTGCTAATCAAGAAATCTTAATTTTAAAAAAAGTAGTCCACTGGCAACACTGGTAAAAGCGTAAAATTCTTTCATTTGCGGATAATGCAATCTATCACTATAACCTTCCAGAACAGAGTTCCATACATTCGTAAAAAGATTAATTTTAAAAATTTTGTAGCAATGTGAACTTTTTCACATTTCGGCAAACTTTATAGCGCACGCGTGACAGGAAGGTATACACCGATTTTATCACTTTTCTTTTTACCCAATTTTAAGTCTCCCGAATTTGCTACTTTTCCGCCGTATCGCGACTTGAAAAATACTTTTTGAAGCTTTTCGGCCCGTGGAACTATTCCCTGATATGAGTCTATTGATTCACCTCACCGAGATCGTTTTATGCTTCGAGGCGTGATACGGCTGATGAAAGTCATCTCAGAATTCTTTTTGTGAAAGTAGCAGTAAATAAGCATAGTAAGAGGATATTTCAACAGGCACGAAAGTTCTGAGACGTGGAGTGTATGTGTGCAATTTAATTATGGGCCTTATACATAAAAAGTATGCCGGGAAGCTCTATATTAGATTAATATTGCATCCCCAGTAGCTAAACAATATTGGGACAATATTTGCTACATCTTGGAGTATTATTGACACATTGGCGCAATATTGGCATGAAATGTTGCACGAATATTGGGGTGTTTGCATTTTTCCCTTAATTAGCCAATATTTGCTGCCAATATTGGGGATTCATTTGAAATATTGCAAATAAAACGTCAATTTTGGTTAAATATTGGGGTTTCCTTGGAAATATTTGCAATGTAATGCCAACATTTGTACAATATTGGGAATTTATTGGAAATATTTGCAATGTAACGCTAGCATTTGTACAATATTGGGAATTCATTGGAAATATTTCCAATGAAATACCAATATTTAACCAATATTGGCGTTTTATTGGCAATATTTCCAATAAATGAAATATTGACGCAACGTTAGACCAATATTGGTTTGCTACTAGGGATGTTACTCGAAATCCCTGCTAGAAATGATGATTCAAATCAGCGAAGCGTTTGCATCCGCCGAACTCAACATCGATCTTTACTGGAACATTGCTGCATCTCCACACACATATTTCAAAACTGCTTATTTACGTACCCTCTACTTGCTTTTACTTTTGTAACACGTATTTTTGTATAACCCTGTATTTTAAATGCACACATTCACTTCATTTTGCAATGTGTACTTAAAAAGAAGCGACGTTGACCAATTTCGCCAAATTATACAAATCAATATTAGCCAAACAATAGCCAAATTATGCACATTGACTTAATTTTTATTTTAAATAACGACAAAACATTTAATTAGTGTAATAATAATATAAATACAAATAAAAAAATCGAAATAAAAATCACTTAAGGACATTTTAAACACGTGAATCGTATTTAATGTCATTGAATGTGACATTCATGATCATTCATTATTGGAATTTAATCTTATAGTTTGGCGATAATTTTTTGGCCGACGGGATAACCTAGTAGTACAAAAAAAAAAACTACAATTAATACCGACCATTAATTATATTAAAAGCAATCATATCATTGAAAAGATAAAAATAAGAAACATTCTGCCGGAACAATTGAGGAAAACCCAGTTCTGAATTCAAATTGATTATTATTTTTTTATTATTGCTCAATTTTTTTGAACATTTTGAAGATTTTTATAAATAGTTTAATCTATTATTAAAAAACAGAATTTAAAATTTTATTCAATATAAAACTCAAGTTTTACACGATTTTTCATAATGCTATATTATTCATTTTCTATTTTTTCGCTTTTTATTTCAGAAAATAAATACATTTATTTGTTCATTTTTTCTTCCAACAGACATCTAATCGATAATGTTCATTAATAAATGGTACTAAAATGTTATTTGTTCTTAAGATTTATGTTCTTACATACTCCTTAACAACAACATAATAAATGATATCGTTAATTATAACTCGCATTTATCTCTTTGTCGTGTAGACATTAGGAATATGTGTTTCTTTAAAAACATTACATAAAGGGTGGGGAAATGATTAGTATTTTCTTAAATGTGTTTAAATAATAATGGATAGGGAAAAATATATGTTTATGGAGTTATTTTTTTTATATTTATTGGAGTACGTATCTGATTTGAAAAGATTCGAATAATTTGTGTATAGCTTTTTCACTCAAAATATACCTCAGTTAAAAGATTTTTGTTTCCTCAAACTTTTGTTGCATTTTGTATTGATTTGAAATTCGTCTTATGGCTCTAAGAATTTTATTATTTTATGAGTGTTGTCACATTATAGACATTCTTAAGACCACTTGTCTATAAAAAATATTAAAATTATTCCTTATTTAAAGCATTTATTTCCGTTGTAAATTTATTCATATTAAAAATACTTTTTTTTCGGGCTTACATTCACAATAGTTTAAAACATTACAATATAGACAATCGGTATCTAACCGTGCAATAATACATCTGCGTCGTTTTATGAATGACTTTTGTAACATACCTTTTTTTTCTTAGCAATGATATTTTGATTCTAAAATGAAAGAAATCGCATATCGGAAGCTAATAATTAAATTTTAACTTTAAGATATTCTGATCAATTTTTGAAGTTTTAAAAGTGAAGAAATAAAAGCATCTTAAATTTCTAAATAGATATTTCTTTAAAATTATCGATAAACAAATTTGAAGCAATTACAAAAATATAACTACTCATAATAACGAGAATAAACTGTATTTAATTTCATTCATCTATATTTTTTGGTAAATAATTTCCTATAAATGATAGAGAATCTGGTGCCTTTTCCATTATACTAGCACCATTAAACCTTAAGCAAAAAAAAAAAAAAGAATTTTTGTGAAATGAAAATTTCAGCAAGAACAAATTACCATGTGTTCCGCATAGCCAGCGTATCATTTTTCAACACATTCAGATTATTTTAATGTGTCCTTGTAAACGATCCTTGTTACTTTAGTATACAAGCTCTTTGCAGTGCACATCATCCGAATGTGAAAATTTTAATGTTTCACCTCTAGGCTGATCAATAGTTTTTGGAAAAAAATGTTCGATTAATGCCTATTTTCCTCATGCCTTTTCCAGAATTTTTAATAATTTATCAAAACTGAAATTTCTGCTTCATGAATCAGAAAAAATACTTAAATTAAATATTTCAAAATTTACAATAAAAATTACAATGCAATTTTTTTAATCCTGCACTGCAGCGAAAGACTGAGTGTATATGTCGAATTGGGATAAGCAATCTACTTGAACTTTTAAAGCAGTTTTTGAGTTTGGATATCAGTATGCGGCTGTTCTCATGCAGGAGGACAGCACCATCATTTAACATGTCAGAGTGTTTGCTTTGGATAGTTTTATTTAACCTTGTCAAAGTGCCACAAGCGAAGCATTTTTTAAAATAATTTGCCATTTCTACTCTGACGCGTCTTCGAACTTACACCTCCTACCAGCACAATCTTTACAAAACAAATAGTATCATCTGTCTCCAGTCTAAAAAGAAACAGTCACTCCTTACTTTTTAAATTTTGTTGCTGCTAACCTTTTCTTTTTTATCTTTCCTTTTTTGACCGTGAAGCTGCAGCACAGACAATCACACCATAGAATTCACTGCTGAAAATCCAAAATTAGTAAAATCTGAATTCGTAAAAAACGTAATCGGTATGCCAAGTGATATCTTGGTGGAAAACATCTAACAATCCGATTTTAGCAGTTAACTCTTAGATTTACCATTATGTTTTCCTGCTCCAAATCCTTGATATTTTCAATATTTTGGGTGCAGGAAAGCACAGTGGTAAATCTTTGAGTCTAAGAATCTTTTAGTCACCGGTACCGAGATTAGAAACTGAGGTTAAGAAAAAGATTGTTCACATGCAAAGATGTTGAAGATTATCGTGACTTGAAATTTTGAATTAAAATAATTTTTAAATCACCAAATTAAAATATTTTTAAAAATGTGGATACGAATATGAGAGTTGCGTATGTAAATTTCAAAAGACGAAAATGATATCGGGTTTAGATTCCACGTTGAAAAAATTCCATAATTGTGTCAAAATGGAATAAAATTTGCTGTTTATTTTGGAATAACAAACATAACAGCATTAGAGGATAACAGTGTCATAATAACATATCTTTATTATATTCCATTGCTTACACATACCATTAAAGTTTAATTTTAATAATTTCTACAACTGAGTTATATAGATATAGTATTTTGCTAACTTAATGTTATATATCATTTTTTTGAAAGTTAACTTACCAATATGGGGGGTGCATTTTTAATTGTAAATAATTTATAGGTTTATTATAAATCGATGAAACTGTTCCTTTTTAAACATTATCTTCCGTCGAAATTCGTCGGGTTCTACTGTGTTATTTTAAATTTCTAAATTTATTTTAAAAATGTGTGTTACTATTAGTACGCAATTTTCTCTTTTTTTCTTATAAACATTATTGTTTGCCATTAATAGAATAATTCTCACTATTTGCAAAATTACTTTTTATGAATTAGTATTAATATTTACTTATTTTGAGCATATTAATGATGCGTGAAATTATCTTTTTTTCAAATACGAGAATTCATGAATAATTTAATTACTACGAATATTCATTCAATTTTATATCGAGAAAAATAAATGTATAAAAAACTAAATAGCGAAGGAAAAATAAATCAAATACTTCCATTTTTTTTAAATTCTGTTCCAGGCAAAAACAATTAGTGTAAAAATATTCTGTTTAAATACCTTAGCTATTTACAATTTTTTTCTTGCATGCCCAGAATGTGTGAAATTAAATTCAGTTAATTAGGTATGCGTATTTTCGATTATTATAAACTGGGGTTTCAGATATTGTATTAAAATGAATTTAACACCCATTTTCATATTTATTTCTTGGAAAATAATTTTTATGGATATAAGTTTCATTATGTATGCAGTTTTAAAAGAAATTGTGAATGATTTGAAAAACTTTCCGTAAATCATTTCTAAATTAAGATTGTGACAAGTGGAAGAAGAAATATTTCTACTTTCGAGAGGTTTTTTTTTATATTTTAGATCTGTTCTAGGTACTATTTTTATGAGCAAATTATTCTAATTTACTATTATTGTCTGGAAAGTCATGCGATAAATTAAATGTAATAAAGAGAATATTATAGAAATTAGAATATAAAAAATATATATTCCTTTTATAAAGAGAAAATATGATGAAAAAAACATAACGTTAAAGAATGTTTTCCAAGGACTCTGGCACCACTATTAAAAATAAGAAAAATTACATTTAATTTTTAAACCACAACATTCGTAATCCCCACCTTTATTCACAGATTTTACAACATTTTACTGCAATGAAACACTTCTAAAATATTCTTAAAATTTAGAGGTAGATATGTGCGAACCCTGATCCCATTGCAAAAAAAATTGCAAGAAAGCAATCGATCTATCGACCATTTTTTCTAGAGAACGGATATGTAACAGCAAATTCTGACCATAGTATAGACAATTTTATGGCCAGAATACAGTTAGTGTTATACAATTTTCTTTTATAACGACGGTCGATAAACAAAAATAGAAATGGTAAATATTAAGCAAAATTTTGGTTTTGGATTTTGACAATTTCAGTTTTTTTAGTTAAATTTTTTGGGGGTTCTTGTTTCTGTGGAATAAATGTGTTTTGATTTTTTTAAACGGCTGGATATGTTTTTCGTTTGCAGACTCCGGAATGATTTTAATGTTATGATTTCTTAAATCTATTTAAGCCTTATTCAGTTGCTTCTGTTCCAGATACGCTGCTAGCGTAATAGAGTTATCGTTTGCATAAAGGATAACGTAATATATTTTTGGTGCTTTCTTTATACTTTGGTGCAATTTTTTTCAAACTGTGCACTGCATCCAAAAGTCACTGTACCTGACAAATTGAGGCAATCAATCCACTTGAACTGTTTCAGCAGTTCTTGACTTTTAATATCAGTGATGAAAACATCAGTAACTATTGGTTCTCAGCGTTTCATTCATTAAATGCATTCATTGTTTGTGTAATCTCTCTACAGAAGAAAATCAAATAATAATCTGTACTGATCGTTAATTACTAGACAAAACGGATAAGAGTAAGTAAATTTCAACTGAATCAATTATTATGCAGAAGAGCACATATTATCTGAATTCAAATTATCGAAACACACTTTTTAAAAAACCCTCTTACAAAAAGCAGAAGCAAAAGAATAAAAATATAATATTTTTCAGTAATTTAAAAAAATGAAAAAAAAAGATGATTTTTCAAATATTACTATAACATATTTAACTACTTATAGGAATATAAGCTCAGAGAGTATCGATTACAACAATGTTTTTAAACTGCATGATACTTATAGAATCTTATTAATTTAAATTACATATATAAGGGATATATGAGTTCGCGGCGGCGAGCAGAACTATTTTCAGAATGCACATTGAAACCGGAATTTTTAAAGATCGGTTGTAGTAAAGACTAAATTGGACAACATTCAGAAAGAATTTATCCCTGATTAGAACACAGATTATCCGAACTGCAACTATCGAAATGCACTTTCTTTTCAAACTCGCTGATCCCGAGCAGAAGGGTAAAAATGTAATTTAGTTTACCTGTAATTAATAATAATAATAATAATAATAAATAGAAAAAATGAGGATTTTTCAAACAGTACATAAAATATATAATTACCTATAGGAGTATAAGCTTTGAGAGTATCGATTATAGCAATGTTTTTAAACTGCATTATATTTCTAGAATCATATTTATTTAAGTTACATTTATAACGGATATATCACTTCGCGGTGGTGAAGATAATTATTTTCTGGATGGACTTTGAAACCGAAATTTTTTAAAGATCGGTGGCAATGGCGGATCTAAGGGGGGGGGGGCGATGGGGCGATCGCCCCCCCCCCCACCTTGAGCCCAATAAAGGATCTGAAAATCGATATTAGATGGCCGCACGGAAAAAGGATTGGATTTAAACTCGAGACCGGCGCGGCCCGGGTCGGGCCGCGCCATTTTTAAGTCACGGAACTGGGTCAGCTCTTTACACTTTCAGAACCGGTGCGGGTCGAGTCTTACTTTTTCCTGTTGATCGGGATCGAGCCACACTTTTCTTTTCAATGCGGGCCTGGCGTGGATTTCGTTCTTCCTTGAGGTAAACGCTCTTTTTGGGATCGAATCAGACCATAGGGGGGAAAATCAAGGGCGTATCTAAGAAGGGGGGCGAAAGGGCGATCGCCCTCCCCCCTTGGGCTAATAAAAGTTTCCTGAAAAAGACATGCATCCTCGCAGGAAATGAATTGAAGCCTAACTCGAGTCCGGCGCGGCCGCGCCTTTTTATTTTTGCGAGGCTCGGGCTGGGACAGGTCTTCTCTTTTTCAGAACCAGGCCATATCGTGATCATTATTTTTCTGCAGATTTGGGTCGGACCCAATGGCGGGTCTGTGGGGAGGGGGATCGTCTTCACTTCTTGGGCTAATAAAAGCTCCCCAAAAATACATGCATCCTTGCAAGAAACGAGTTAAATCCTAACTAGAATCCGACGCCCCCCCAGGGTCGCGCCTTTTTAAATTCGCGAGGCTCGGGCTGAGTCTGGTCATACCGCTTTCAGGACTCGGCCGTCATTTATTTGATACTATCATGATCATTATTTTTCTGCAGATTTGGATTGGGCCTGATTTATTTTTCTTCCAGATCGATTCTGGTCTGGAGTCATCCTTCTAGATGTCTGCATTAGAGATGACACAGGTTCAGACTTAGCCCGTGTCCGATACGAGATCGTGCTCTGTTTTTATGCTGGTCTACTGATTCGGACTCTTTTTTTCTGAAATCTGAAAATTTTATTTATCGATGAATAGAAAAATGTAAAAAACTTTTGTCCTCTTAAAAATTAGTACTTATTCTTTTTCAAATCAGTGTCTTGCTATTTTGATAAAAATGAAAGTGAAGCATAATTTTTTTTCTTGTTTAGTATTTGAGTGCTATTTGAAAAAAAAAATAGTCATGTCTACATCTGTAGATTTATGTTCGAGCATTGCCGACGATCTACGATCGGCGCCTACAAAAAACGGTGGGAATAATGAATTTGTCTTTAGTTCGATTTTTGTTTGTGGTAGGGATAATTTTGCAATTGGATCGTTTATTATTATTATTATTTAGACATCTAGCGCGAAAAGAATATTTTCTTTTGATTTTAGTTTGCGATTACCGAATAATTTAAATTTCTAGTGTATGCAACGTATACAAGTCGTAATCACTTTTCTTAAGGAAATAACTGTAGTAATTATCATTTATTTTTTTTATCTCTGCTGATGCCGTAGCGGTAAGTAAATGTATTTACCATATTCTTGCGATCGATTAGTTTTTCTTCTGCTCCTAAAAAGGTGTTGAACTTTAAAAATTTTTATTTGAGGTTATTTTCTGGATCATGCCTATAACGAAGGCTTGGTATGAAGAATGAAATGGTTATAGTTAAAAATGTGCACTTTTTTACAGAAAATTTTAAAATGTTGTTTGATTTGACAGATAATATGCAGTATTTTCTACAGGAAAATGAAACACATATTTCTACATGAAACACACATTTCATTAACATGTCCATTGTCCATAATATTTTCTTATTAAAACAGACAAAATATGAGAATCCTTTTATGCGTAAAGTATATTTTTATTTTATACCAAACTGTTCTTTTGATAATATTAAATTTAAGTTTTCGTTTAACAATCTTTTTTTATATAAAAAATAGTTTTAAAATTATAATTACTTTTGCAACATTTTTTATAAGGAATATGCAATTTTTTCTACTGGATAATTTCATTATCGGGCTTTTGCTCTTGATACCAAAAAATGTTTCTGGCTCAGGCGGGACCGGGCTGTGGAATAAGAGCCCGAATTTATCACTAGTCCGCACTGACCAAAATTTTCCTGGTCACGGTTCGCCTCGGAATGAAAGTTAAATTTCGGTCCATGACCGATCCAGCCTAAACGTATGCACATGCCCGGGCCTGAGCGAGTCGGCGAAATGGTTCCTAATTTTCAAACGGACCAGCAAAATTAGAATAATTTTTCCAACAGGCCGAGCCAACAAACAAAATAAACGGGCCGAGCCGGCTAAAAAATTGAAGGGCCATATGGGCCGAGCCAATAAAAAATAATTAGCGGGCCTACTAGCCCTTTATAAAGATTTAAGCAGGAACGATAAAATATGAGCTATTTTCAATTATATTGGTTTAATGAAAATAAGTATAAATGTGCGTCACCAGCTGATACTAGATTGGCAACATCAATACAGAGATGTAACTTTTACAGTGTAGAAATCAAGCATCGGAGAATTATATTGTGTGTAACCCGGGCTTAATATTTTTTTTTAGCAGGCTCCTACCAGCTCGGGATCAGGCTTGCATTGTTTTTCTACATATAGACGAGCCGGACTGGAACTAGACTTAATTGTTCTGAAGATGTGTAGGACAGACAATACGTAGCGCCGTGCGAAAGGGGGGGGGGAGGATGCGGTCGCCCCGGGCGTGGAAATTTAGGAGGCGCCAAATTTATGCTACCAGCGTAATTTTTGGCCTGTTACAAGTAAAAGTTGGGTCGGAGGGGCGCCACAATTTGCTTTGCCCCGGGCGCATTTTTGTCTTCGCACGCCAAATGATTGCAGATTTTTCTACCTTCTCATGCTGTCGCTTCCAAAAATTCTATTCAAAAC
This sequence comes from Maratus speculifer, assembly GCA_964019185.1. NCBI lineage: Eukaryota > Metazoa > Arthropoda > Arachnida > Araneae > Salticidae > Maratus > Maratus speculifer. The sequence goes on from OZ025301.1 coordinate 43,875,389, forward strand.
GATGATTTTCACAGTATTTTCTTAAACTGCTTATCAAAAAATGGATAACGCCATAGTTTCTGAATAAAAACGCCTGCTAATGCGATCCACAGCATAAACATTAGTTAACCCGACCAGCAGCAAAAAAAGGAAGTCAACCGGACCCAAACCTGACCCACAGCAAAAAATACAAGCAACATGACCCGCAGTGAAAAAATTAGCCCGGACCCATGCATTAAAGTCGAGTCTCCAAATTTCTGATATCGCCCCCCCCTCCCCTTGAGGACTCTCTAAATCCGCCCTTAATCGGTGGGAGTTAGGAGTAAATCGGAGAGGATTCCAAAGAAATATACCCCTGTTTTTGTATGTTTTTCTCGATATGACATACCAAAAAAGAGCAATTTAAAATTTAGTAAAAAATAAAAACGAATGCTAAAAAATTGATCTAGAATAAGAATAAAGTCTTTAAATGTCTAAAACAGCTGTGAAATTATTGGAATGGCACAAAAACGCTGATCCCTAAACAAAAAAATTAAAAATAGAAAAATGATAGTGAAAAAAATGGCATCACTAACAGCTACTAAACTTAATCCTGGTTCAAATGGCAAGGAAATTTGTATACACGCATAAAATTTTTTAATCTATACCTATCCACGACTATATTCTTAAAAAAAATATTTTCGTTCCACAAAAAAAAAAAAAAAAAAAAAAAAAAAAAAAAAAAAAAGAATTGTTACAGAAAAAAATGCATCTCAAACATTTTGGTATGGATAGACACATCACTAAAATTGCCGTACTTATCCGTTACAAATGGACTCGCCTCAATTATAAAAAACTTGGTTATCAATTGCAATTAGAATTTTCTTTTATTCTATAATTACTTGAGCATATTTAAAGGGGTTAATCATGCAGTTATTTAGATTTATTCTCTAAAAAATTACAATAATTCAATTCTTCAATGGCATTTTAAATCATATTTATCTAAAAACAAGAAATAATCAGATTTTCTAAAATTCTGCATTACTTCTTTTTAAACGTTTCACAATTCTCTGCAGTTAATGACAACATTTTCATTATATTTAAGATTGTGTAACATGCATTTAACATTAGAAAAAATACACAACATAAGATTTAAAATTTGGGAATGTGAAATAAATCAATAAGCTATAAACTTAGGAGATGAAGTTTTTCTAGTTACTCTGTTCGAATTTTTAAGTGACAAATTCTTGCATGAAGTTTTAACTGCATTTTTTCCTTTATTTTTTAGGAAATAAGAAAGCAAGCATAAATTAGCAAGAAATAATCAGATTTTCTAAAATTCTGCATTATTTCCTTTTTTCAAAATTTCACAATTCTCTGCAGTTAATAACAATATTTCTTATATTTTGTCACTAAACACCCAATCGATGTTTCTCATTAATTATTAATAGTAAAATGTTTCTTGTTCTAAAGATTTACCACCGTACTTGTTAGAGTTATTTGTAATTTACGTTTGGAATCTGGCATTATACTTGGTTCGCTAATGTATGTAACTATAGAAACGAAAATCGTCTGTGCTTCCTTTGGTTTTGCCAGAAGGGCATGCAACGCTTCGCAATATGCTAAAATAAATTATGTACAGTCCATTAAAGCATGTGAGTTTATTAATTACGTTAATACGCATCGCCGCTACTGTACTAACTCCTCACACTAACGACAACAACAACAAAAAAAAAGATTATCGTTAATTATTAGACGCATTTATCACTTTGCCGTGTTAACCATTAGGAAAACGTGTTTTTTAAAGCTTTACAGAAAGGATGTGGGGGAAATGATTAATGTTCCTTTAAATGCTCTGTAAATAATAACGAATAAAAAAGCATAACGTTTTTGGAGTTTATCTTCATTATTTAAAATTAGCATCTTCTTTGTATAAATTCAAATTACACATGCATGAAAGAAAATGTTTTTCATTTTAGATTTTGTGGATTCATTATTATGTATTTTGTAGAGCTGTGTCGGAAAATGATCCTCATTTCTTACCGTCATATAAGGATTTTTTTTTTCAAAATCGTAAATTTACAAGTTAGAAAAAAAAATCCAAAATAGGATATTCATAGACATATGTGACTGTTGAGTTTTTGAACTTTTAATCTGCTTTTAAGTATTTTTTATCGTTGAATCCCAAAATGGCTTTCATGTTTAACTATCGAGTCAGAATTTTTCCATAAATCGTAAATTTCAAAATTAGAAATTTCAGACTTAAAAGTGAACCCCTTCATCCCCTTATCGGATTCCTCAGCTGTTTAGTTGTAAGAATCCTCAGTATAAGTTAAAATATTAAATGAGTTACTAAAGGTAAATAAAATAAAATAAAACAAAAACAGTATTGCAGCTGTTTTATAATATAATACAAGGTGTCCAGCAAATAAAACCCTGATTTCAAAATTAAATTTTTCAAAAACAAAGATCAATAGAATTATGCAGTAAACGGTTTGTTTATCAGGTAAGCTGATAAAACTTATACAGAAGTGTCGAACGGTAAATATTTTGAAAAGATTGTAATTTGATTGCAAAGAATGCTTTGATTTGACATTTTTCTTGCTTCAGATTGTTGCCAGAGAATGTGTTTTTCGGCTTAAAGTGACATATTTCATAGTTTTTTTAAATTAAATTTTTGAAATTTCGAAATTCTAAAAATTTACTTCGAAAAATCTTTAAAATATTGCACTGTAAGTTGAAAAATTATTTCTCTGCAGGCAATCTAAAACTAGAAAAATGTCAAATCAAAGCATTCTATGCAATCAGAACGCAATTTATTCAAAATATTCACTGTTTGAAGTTTCTGTATAAGATTTGTACAGCTTACCTAATGAAAAAACAGTTTACCGCATATTACTATCGATCTTTGTTTTAGAGAAATTTAATTTTGAAATCCGGGTATTATTTGCTGGACACCCTGTATTTTCACTATTATTATTTACTTTGAAATTTGCTATTTTCAAAAGATGGTTCAAAATGATTCAGATTTAGTGCTAAAAAGTGAATAAAAATCAATTACCAAAATTTGAAAAACACAACCATTGCAAGTTTGTGTTATTCAATATATCTTTTACTGTGAATATGGGGAGGATTTTTACTTCGTTTATGTCAAATTATTTGATTTTCTTTATATCTGACCTAATTATATATATATATTCACATTGCCTGCTGCATGCCTATAACTTTTTATAAAATTTGTCACTGTTATAACTCAAGATCTACCAAAATTGAAATTTAGTTTATAATGTTTATTAACAAAATGATTACAATAAGTATTGTTGCAGCGTATATGGGGTTCTTTTGATCTTATGGTTAGACAACTTCAAACTCTTGTCTCTTAGAAAAGTAGCAAATAATTTATTTACAGATCTCCAGAACAACAGAGTTTTCGAAACTCACAAATATTACTAGCCATTCAAAAATAACTGCTCAAATCTATCGTACAAGTACAGATATAGGTCCCAGAGACTCTTTATACAACGTCTCAACACTTAATGACATTCAAAACAACACAGATAAAACTCAAGCAAACTTGCTTAACAATCGCCTTGTTCACTCAATGACTGACTGGTAAATAATAACAACCACACCTCGTATTGCTCTCCTTATATAGGCTCGCAGCATGCACGGGAAATTTCCACAGGCTTCTCGAATATTCCAGAAAACCACGGAATAACATTCAATGTATCAGTAGACCTAAAGGGGGGTTACCATTGAGAGGGAAGGGTTACCATCGCCAACAATCGCCAAGTTTGTCGCCAACTTGGCGATATCTCTATTATTTCGCCAATCTGGCATAGACATTCACTGAAAATAATAGACAAGTTTGCTTGATAACAGAGACAATGTAACAAAAACTAATATTAGTAAAGGAATAGAGCTTAATAAGATTATTTACATTATTTTACAGTGCAAACACTATTTACAAAATTCGTAACACTATGTATCATAATCTACTAATTTGACTTTTAAGTTAGGGCTTAATTATTTAGAAATTGCCGTATTTACTCGTATATACTGCGTACGCGTGTATAACGCGCACCCCTTACTTTAGAAGGAAAATGACCATTCTTAAAAATCTCTTATATAACGTGCATCATAAATTTGCTATGTAAATAAATAAATGGCCAAAGGGATTTGAAGAAAGAATGTCGAAACAAACACTGCGTTAGGCAGGAAAACAAAACGAAATTACATTTTTAGACTTCGGGTAGGGAGTAAATGACAGGGGATAGGAGTGTGTGACGGCAATGAGAATTACTAATTAGTGTTGAAATAACGTTACTAGCGTTTTTCTATAAAAAAGTGCAAGGAGTGGAATAAAGATGCAGCAATATTTCTATTAAGTAAGATTTTTCTATTTTTAATGCCTTCTTTGAATACATTTCTTAATTCATAAGTATATCGTGTTACTTCTAGCAGTAAAAAAATATTCCGTGTATAACGCGCACCTACGACTTTTCATTAATTTTTTCGAAAAATAATAAAATATGCTTTAAAAAAAAAAATACTAACCGACTTAAAAAAAAAAAAAAAAAAAAATACCAAGCTTGGCGACAACTTGGCACTAACGCTTATGAATGCATAGTTTTAATATGGTTATGACTTGAAAACGTTGCAACAATGAAAGATGATTTACGACAAATCACTATTTTTTTTATCAAATCCACATTTTGTTATTTAAAAAACATTCTAGTCACCAGAATTTAATGAAATTAAAAGATCTAGTATCGGTGTAAGAGTTTTAGCCTGAAATTTTAACAGTTTATTGTACACACACATCTGACTTGTGTGCTCGACATGAAAGCCTGCGATTACCTGAAAAATGAACGCTTCTAATTGGATGACTGCTTCAAAAAGAGTTGGAATTTTCATGTTTTTACTTTTAAAAAGTTCTAATCGCAAGTATTTGATAAAATTGAAATGGGACCATGTGGGCATCTTACACTTTCAAACAAAAAAAGATTTATTAAAATCGGTTCATATTTACGGAAGTTATGCGTGAACAACAAATACATACAGGTCGAAATCATAACCTCCTCCTTGAAGTCGGTTAAAAAGTGCGCGTTATATACGAATAAATACAGTATATTTGTGTGTATTGCACTATATAAGCTTATCTATTGATTTTTCATCCCTTTGCTTTTCATATATCTATTAATCTTCAATCCATAGAACTTCATACTTCAACAGATGTTTTTTTTTTAATAGTAATTCATTTTTTTTTTCATTTTTATTATATATACAGACAGTTTATATATTGATTTCTCTGGATCTTAAATTTTGGTAATATCTATGTTACACTGGATTTATTTATAAAAGTATATATATATTACTATAGTAGAGTTTAATTTTTAAAAAAAATCTGGTTTTCAGAGCTTTATTATTTTATATAATACATAGAGGGTTTTTTTTTTCATTTTAAATGAATTATATAAAATAGGAAAAAAGAGAAAATATATACTTTATTTACAGCATTTATTTACAAGGCTAATTTGTTCATATTAAAAACTGCTTTTTTTAATTCAGTTTTGCTAAATAATCTATCAATACTTCATTTTCAAATTTACAACCATAATGTTTACTTATAAATTTCCATACATACATATATATCTAGTTTATATTTAGTAGATTTAAAAAAAATATTCTAGGAGAAAGTAATAGTGATTAAGGGGGGAGATCGCCTTAAAACTTTTTAAAAAGTCAAAAAAAGTTTCCTATATTCTTAAAGAATAACATGTTACCTAACTAAAAAAAAAAAAAAAAAAAAAAAAAAAAAAAAGAAGATACGACAATTAGAACCGGTTTTGCATCGGAACTAATTTAGCTAAATGTATAAAAACTGCTTTTTTTTTAATTCAGTTTTACTAAATAATCTATCAATACTTCATTTTCAAATTTACAACCATAATGTTTACTTATAAATTTCCATACATACATATATATCTACTTTATATTTAGTAGATTTAAAAAAAAATATTCTAGGAGAAAGTAATAGTGATTAAGGGGGGAGATCGCCTTAAAACTTTTTAAAAAGTCAAAAAAATTTCCTATATTTTTAAAGAATAACCTGTTACCTAACTTTAAAAAAAAAAAAAAAAAAAAAAAAAAAAAAAAAAAAAAAAAAAAATGACGATACGACAATTAGAACCGGTTTTGCATCGGAACTAATTTAGCTAAATGTATAAAAACTGCTTTTTTTTAATTCAGTTTTACTAAATAATCTATCAATACTTCATTTTCAAATTTACAACCATAATGTTTAGTTATAAATTTCCATACATACATATATATCTACTTTATATTTAGTAGATTAAAAAAAAATATTCTAGGAGAAAGTAATAGTGATTAAGGGGGGAGATCGCCTTAAAACTTTTTAAAAAGTCAAAAAAAAAAAATCTCTATATTCTTAAAGAATAACCTGTTACCTAACTTAAAAAAAAAAAAAAAAAAAAAAAAAAAAAAAAAAAAAAAAAGAAAGAAAATGACGATACGACAATCAGAACCGGTTTTGCATCGGAACTCATTTAGCTAAATGTATAGCATTTTAAGGTAAATTTTAACTTTAAAGACATTTATCTCAAAACATATATTTTCGACATTGCGCGCATGCTATTTTCATGACTAAGTAACATAGAAGCTTAAAATTTTACATTATATTGTATTTTTTGTAGCTTTATAACCTCTATCTATTTTTAAGTAAGTACCTGTAACATTTTTTTCTTTTTTTTTTTTAATTTTCATTGAAATTTCATCATAATTTTTGTATTTCCAGTTTTAATTGCCTAAAAAAATATTTTTATCTGTGAACTTAATTGTTATTTTAGGTTGAAGTTAAAGTACAATGTTTATTGAAGAATTATATGTATTATCAAGTGGATATATTGAATATATTTTTTATAATCCTGCGCGCAACATATGTATGTCAAATCATCTTTCTGAAAATCCTTAATTAGTATGTCTTAATTAAATAATATTATAATTTTTTTTCATTAAAAATGTTTAATGGAATATGTAAACAAGGGTTTGTACAATGTACACTAAAAATATTGATAAATTTGAAGAAATATTTACAGCTCCAAAACTTTTTAAATAATGTGTTAAAATTGAGCATTATCGAGCTACTGCAGGTGGTCTCCCCCCTTAATAAAGAACTTTAATAATTTTGAATAATGTTAAGCTTAGTAAATCAGGCTCATGGGTAAAGTAAACAGTTTTGCATTAGATAGACAAAGTTGTTTAGACCAGAATGGTGCCCTATTTTATTTCTTTAAAAATTACAACTTCATTTCAAAAATTACAGCTTACTTTGATTATGATACAAGGCTGCGACGGTTTTGTTTTTTATAATTTAATGATTGATTTTAAGGTATGTTTTAGTAATTAATCCGGAAATGACTTTTTTTAAACAACCACATCAAAATTTTTGGCCAATCGTAAGTTAATAAAAAAACCCCCTCAGATTAAAAAATACAGAATACGTTTGTGTTTAATTTTTGATAGTATAGTCTTTTGTATTTTTCTAAAAATCTGATTTAAAGAAAACATATCGATAAAAAAAAATTTTAAATCCAATTTTGTTTAGTTAAAAATCATTGTGTTAAACTTTATTTAAAGTAATATTTTGTAAAGCTTTGCAATATCTGCATGAAATAGATTAAACAAGATAATTTGTATTAATGTTTATCAAAACAATAAAAATATTTAAATTATTTTCTTGGTTAACTAAATTTGTTTCTCATCAAAATTCACATGATATGATTTTTCTTTCAATCTTTATACTTAGTTATTTATTTTATAAAACGGAAAACAACTGAACACATTTGCAAGGTAATCTCTAAATTATAAAAAAAGGTAAATTCAAAATTAAATTGTTATCAAGCCTACTAATGCAAACATATAAAATAAATCTGTAAACAAAACCATTTTATAACATGAAAAACAAAATTATCACATGCGTTTGAATAAATGTTTATTTATAAAGAAAAGTTCATTTTGCGTTTCAAATTCTTTTTTATTCTGTAAGATAACATAAAATATTTAGATGGAAGAAAATGTAAACAGACGATGGCATTTAATTTAACATTCAAAAATTAAAATTGATATTTAAATTTGGTATTCTAAATAAAATATTGCCGTATACAAATTACAAATTCCTTAAAAAGACAAATAATTAAAAAATTGTTAATGATTTTAAAATACGGAAATTATAATTAAACACAGTACAATTAAGCAGCTGAATTTTTTAAATTCAAAATAGATAGCACTTGAAACACCTTTTAATACGCTATAAAAATTACTGGAAAACGTTTCGAAAATCGGTGGAAACAAGAGGAAATTTATAAAGGCTTCATTAACCCTCCAAGCGTGTTACAAATGGGTAAAATTGTAATGTTGTTTTCTCTGCATTTTGTTTTAAATTCTAATAAAATATGATTATTTCAATATTACATAAAAAATCTTATTTAGGAATATAAATGTAAACCTTGAGAGTCTTAATCATTCTTCAATGCTTTGAAAATTCATTAAATTTATAGAATTATAATATCTTAAACATTGCTTATATCGCAGTGAAACTTGGAGCATAGTGTACGGAATATTACGGGCCAAACGCTTAGAGGGAATAGAGAATTTTCAATAAATGTTTCATTAAATCTAGAAAATTTGTTGATTTGTCAAATTTGAATATGATAATTTTAAGTTATGATATTCAAGTTTGAAATTTAATATTCTAAGAAGTCTATAAAAATACCTCCAAAAATGTTTTTGAAGTTGTTTTAAGATTTTTTAATTCTAACTGTTTCGCACCAGTTTCATTTATTCTTCTAGTAAGGTACCTGTACTCAATATGGACACCCTAAGGAAAATGTATTTTTTTCACCCCATGTACAAGTCATAGGACTCCAAAAATATGTGACCACTATCCTTGGACTATTGACTATCATTGTTAAAATTAGCGACCTTGTAATTATTCTGGTTTAATTTAAATGATACAAACAAAAAAATGTTTACAAGTGTCCATATAAGGAACTACCTGTCCCTATTATGGACTGGTGTTTCCTTATTGACTTTCTACACAGTGTGTATGGAACAGCCACTTTTTCAAGGGATTTTAGAGGAGAGGGAATAAAAAAATGTATCTTAAAGTATTCCGAGGAGGAGAGGGGAACAGTAAATATCTTCAGTACATTCATTTTAGAAAGGGGGGGGGGCATTCTCGGTTTTTACTCTTCGAAGGCCCATGCAAAGCCCCTGAGTTACTAGTAAATATTATGAAGTAATATTGTTGGTTTTGCTTAGCTTTATTGCAGGCTGCGAATTTACATCTGTTATTACTCAGTCCTCGCAGCATGGACAAATAGAAACTTTTTCACCATGGGCAGTAAGTCCCACATAATCCTCATGAACATATCTTCCACATGTAATGCATGGCCGCATGTTTGAAAAAGCATCAATACTGCAAAAGAAGCAGTACAGGCTCTCCTTTGTTAAGGAAGTCATACCATTAGTACCTATGATTTCGCCAACAGATATCCTACTGGGGGGGGGGGGCTTCTTCTTATTTTTCTGCTAGGGTTTTTTGGAGGAAGGTTTTTGGGGGATTGTTCAAATAGCATATTGTTGAACAAAGATTTTACCACTTTGATGACTTTTCAAGTCATTGCTTGGCAACGTTGAATTTTCTTCTTTCTTATTGTAGTCGATGGGGACATAAGTTGTTCATATTGGTAACCGGGCGTAGTTTTACTAAATCTTATACTAAATGAATAAGGAAAATTATTTTAAGAAAAATATGCAATAGCAATCGAAAATATATTTTATTAGCTTTCTAAAATACTCCACTTTTTAACATTTAATGTAATTTTACCATATCTAATAAGAATTTAAGCTTATAAGTAATTAAGATCAGTACATCTCGAAATAACAAGTTTACTCCTAAATGGCGAACAGCGCGCTTTTTTACACTTTCCAGACTTAATCATCTTTTCAACTACTTTTCTTCGCGAAAATGTTTAGCCATCTCTCGATCAAAATTATTATCTTTAAAAATATTAGGGGGGTCCATATTGTGAGCCCTGTCCATATAGGGTACAAATACCTTAATCTATTTATAAAATAGCGTCTTAAAAAATTCTTACAAAGTTAAATAGAGTGTGCGAAAATGTATAAAAGTAAGTAAAAATAATTTCAAAATGTGAAAGTTAAAATAAAGTAAGATTCTGCAAATGAAAATATAAAAACTAAAATTAAAACTTGTGAATAGTGTAGTAATTAAAAATATAAGTTGAAACTGGTGTGAAAAGTATGAATTTAAACATCTTCATAAAATACCATAAACTTTTTTAAAAGCGCCAGTGGTTCTGAAAGATCTTAGTCTTTCTTTATAAGGTGCAAAGAAGACGACCTTCTATTATGAATACTTTGAGTTATATCAATTCTACTCTGAACTCATATCAGAAGCACGTCCTCTTTATACTTGATGAAGAAAAACTAAAATCTTTCTGAAGCCCAAGCGCATTTAAAATTTTACTGGTGTTGAAAGATCTTTTTGTTCTTATTTATATTATTAACAATTAACACAAAGATTCGTTGACTATTCCATACTATTTTAGAAATATAGTGCCAGAAAAAAAAATCTTGACACTCAAGCTGCAATCTTAATGTTAAAATGTTTTATTTTATTTTTATTTTTTTTTAATGGAAGAGGCGGGTGTGAATTTCTATCGCGCGTTCGTCACATGGAGAGGTGGTCTTTCATCTTTAGATGACACAGCGTTCTGTTTTGTTTTGTTTAGTTCTATAGCGGTTTGAAATGAAGGTTTTTTCTTAATTTTCAATGACTTTTTTTTTTTTTTTTTTTTTTTTTTTTGTGGCACGGTATATCACCTATTATTTTCAAATGAAGCAAAAATCATGCTTGTGCCTTTTCTTCAATTAAATCAATGATTCACTAACTATTAATTTTACTAATATTGGTTTTTCTTTCATTATTGTAATTAAATTCACTAAAAACTCAAACATTAACATATCTGTACATTACTATGAAAAATAACCACGCACTTATGATTTTACACTTTTTATCGAATATGTACGGAAATACTTGTAACAAAGTACTACGTAACATTGGAATATATAGGAAATGTCTGACGGCATATATTTCGAAGAAAATCAGTTCCAATTTAGCGGATCTATCACAAATTAAAGTGTTAAAATAATATTTTGAATCTTCCCACAAAGTGCACTAAATGATCTCCAGTGCGGCATGTGAGTATTTAGTTATTGTACAAGATTATGTTCATTTTTGTAAAAGTACAATGTATATTTATGGAAATAAAAAAAGGGGGTTTCTCTAAAAATATGAAGTTTTTACACTTTTTTGGTTATGTAAAGTTTTAAACTAAATTTAATTCAACATTTAGAAAACTTGACAATGTACAGTTGTATCAGTATAGTATAACAAGACTATAAATGCATTGAATATTGGATAAAATGAGCAAGAATTTTGTAATAACCTCATCGCTTCCTGGAGCAACACATGAGAACAATTTTTCTTATCTTCATAAAACTAAACTTTGTAAACTTTGTTTTAAGCTATTGCATAGCTTTTATCACGGGCTTTGAGCGCGGCGACCGAATCCAAAAATTCCGTAACGCGAAAAATCCTAACACATCCGTAACGAAAAAACCTAACACTCGGCTAACGTCGTTTCAGCTCGGCAGACTTCGGCATGGTATCCTTCGGTAGACTTCGGTAGACATTGACGCGGTATTTTTCAGATATTTAGAGGATATCAAATCTCAAACTTATGTTTCTTATTTCAGTTACCATAAATCTATAGTTTCAATGATAAAAATTCCTGATAGAATATGTATAGAAAAAAATCGTCTTAAGATAAAATAAGGTAGGATAATGTAGCTTTTGGTGATTGGAGACCCGCCCAACGGTGAGGATCGAAAAATTTAAAATGCTTATAACTCGCGATCTAATTTTCGTAGCGCGGCCAAATTTTGTTTGGTAATTTATTATGAGACAGTGTTAATTTTTGGTGACAAGACACCCCCCACGGTGAGGGTCGAAAAAATTAAATGCTTAAAACTCGCGATCTAATTTTCGTAGCGCGGCCATATTTTGTTTGGTAATTTATTATGAGACAGTTTTAATTTTTGGTGACAGGAGACCCCCCCCCCCCGGAGAGGGTCGAAAAATTTTAAATGCTTATAACTCGCAATCTAATTTTCGTATCGCGGCCAAATTTTGTTTGGTAATTTATTATAAGAGAGTGTTAATTTTTGGTGACAGAAGACCTCCCACGGTGAGGGTTGAAAAATTTAAAATGCTTATAACTCGCGATCAATCTTCGTAGCACGGCCAAATTTTGTTTGGTAATTTATTAAGAGACACTGTTACTTTTGGTGACAGGTGACCTCCCACCTTGGGGATCGAAATATTTAAAATGCTTATAACTCGCAATCTAATTTTCGTATCGCGGCCAAATTTTGTTCGGTAATTTATTATGAGAGATTGTTAATTTTTGGTGACAGGAGACCTTCCACGGTGAGGGTCGAAAAATTTAAAATGCTTATAACTCGCGATCAATTTTCGTAGAACGGCAAAATTTTGTTTGGTAATTTATTATGAGACAGTGTTACTGTTGGTGACAGGACACCCACCACGGTGAGGGTCGAAAAATTTAAAATGCTTATAACTCGCGATCTAATTTTCGTAGCGCGGCCAAATTTTGTTTGGTAATTTATTATGAGACAGTGTTAATTTTTGGTGACAAGACACCCCCCACGGTGAGGGTCGAAAAAATTAAATGCTTAAAACTCGCGATCTAATTTTCGTAGCGCGGCCATATTTTGTTTGGTAATTTATTATGAGACAGTTTTAATTTTTGGTGACAGGAGACCCCCCCCCCCCCCCAGTGAGGGTCGAAAGATTTTAAATGCTTATAACTCGCAATCTAATTTTCGTATCGCGGCCAAATTTTGTTTGGTAATTTATTATAAGAGAGTGTTAATTTTTGGTGACAGAAGACCTCCCACGGTGAGGGTTGAAAAATTTAAAATGCTTATAACTCGCGATCAATCTTCGTAGCGCGGCCAAATTTTGTTTGGTAATTTATTAAGAGACACTGTTACTTTTGGTGACAGGTGACCTCCCACCTTGGGGATCGAAATATTTAAAATGCTTATAACTCGCAATCTAATTTTCGTATCGCGGCCAAATTTTGTTCGGTAATTTATTATGAGAGATTGTTAATTTTTGGTGACAGGAGACCTTCCACGGTGAGGGTCGAAAAATTTAAAATGCTTATAACTCGCGATCAATTTTCGTAGAACGGCAAAATTTTGTTTGGTAATTTATTATGAGACAGTGTTACTGTTGGTGACAGGACACCCACCACGGTGAGGGTCGAAAAATTTAAAATGCTTATAACTCGCGATCTAATTTTCGTATCGCGGCCGAATTTTGTTTGGTAATTTATTACAAGAAAGTGTTAATTTTTCATGACAGGAGACCCCCACGGTGAGGATAGAAAAATTTAAAATACTTATAACTCGCGATCAATTTTCGTAGCGCGGCGAAATTTTGTTTAATGACTTTTTATGAAACAGTGTTAAATTTTTGTGACAGGAGACCCCCCCCCCCCCACGGTGAGGGTCGAAAAAGTTAAAATGCTTATAACTCGCGATCTAATTTTCGTATCGCGGCCAAATTTTATTTGATAATTTTTTATGCGAGAGTGTTAATTTTTGGTGACAGGAGACCCCCCACGGTGAGGGTCGGAAAATTTAAAATGCTTATAACTCGCGATCAATTTTCGTGGCGCGGCCAAATTTTGTACAATGATTTATTATGAAACAGTGTTAAATTTTGGTAACAGGAGAACACCCACGGTGAGGGTCGAAAAAGTTAAAATGCTTATAACTCGTGATCTAACTTTCGTAGCGGGGCCATATTTTTTTAGGTAGTTTATTATGAGAGAGTGTTAATTTTTGGTGACAGGAGACCCCCCATGGAGAGGGTTGAAAATTTTAAAATGTTTATAACTCGCGGTCTAATTTTCGTAGTGCGGCCAAAATTTGTTTGGTAATTTATTATGAGACAGTGTTACTTTTGGTGACAGGAGACCCCCCCACCGTGAGGGTCGAAAAATTTAAAATGCTTATAACTCGCGATCTAATTTTCGTATCGCGGCCAAAGTTTGTTTGGTAATTTATTATGAGAGAGTGTTAATTTTTGGTGACAGGAGACCCCCCCACGGTTAGGGTCGAAAAATTTAAAATGCTTATAACTCGCGATCAATTTTCGCAGCGCGGCCAAATTTTGTTTAATGATTTATTATAAAACAGTGTTAAATTTTGGTGACAGGAGACCCTCCACGCTGAGGGTCGAAAAAGATAAAATGCTTATAACTTGTGATCTAATTTTCGTAGCACGGCCAAATTTTGTTTGGTAATTTATTATGAGACAGTGTTACTTTTAGTTACAGGAGACCCCCCACGGTGAGGGTCGGAATATTTAAAATGCTTATAACTCGCGATCTAATTTTCGTATCGCGGCCAAATTTTGTTTGATAATTTTTTATGCGAGAGTGTTAATTTTTGGTGACAGGAGACCCCCCACGGTGAGGGTCGGAAAATTTAAAATGCTTATAACTCGCGATCAATTTTCGTAGCGCAGCCAAATTTTGTTCAATGATTTATTATGAAACAGTGTTAAATTTTGGTAACAGGAGAACCCCCACGGTGAGGGTCGAAAAACTTAAAATACTTATAACTCGTGATCTAACTTTCGTAGCGCGGCCATATTTTGTTAGGTAGTTTATTATGAGAGAGTGTTAATTTTTGGTGACAGGAGACCCCCCATGGAGAGGGTTGAAAATTTTAAAATGTTTATAACTCGCGGTCTAATTTTCGTAGTGCGGCCAAAATTTGTTTGGTAATTTATTATGAGACGGTGTTACTATTGGTGACAGGAGAACCCCCCCCCCCCCACGGTGAGGGTCTAAAAATTTAAAATGCTTATAACTCGCGATCTTGTTTTCGTATCGCGGCCAAATTTTGTTTGGTAATTTATAATGAGACAATGTTAATTTTAGTGACAGGAGATCCCCCATGGTGAGGGTCGAAAAATTTAAAATACTTATAACTCGCGATCTAATTTTCGTAGCGCGGCCAAATTTTGTTTGATAATTTATTATGAGACAGTGTTACTTTTGGTGACAGGAGACCCCCCCCCCCACGGTGAAGGTCCAAAATTTAAAATGCTTATAACTCGCGATCTAATTTTCGTAGTGCGGCCAAATTTCGTTTGGTAATTTTTAATGAGACAATGTTAATTTTTGGTGACAGGAGACCCCTACGGCGAGAATCGGAAAATTTATAATGCTTATAACTCGCGATCTAATTTTCGTACTGCGGCCAAATTTTGTTTGGTAATTTATTAAGGTATTGCATATCTTTTTTCGCGGGCTTTGAGCGCGGCGAAAGAATCTAGAAATTCCTTAACGAGAAAAAAAACCTAACACTCCGGCTATCGTCGCTTGAGTTTGGCAGACTTCGGCACGGTATCCTTCGGTAGACTTCGGCAGACATTAAAGCGGTATATTTCAGATATTTTGAGAATATCAAGTCTCAAACTTATGTTTTTTATTTCAGCTACCATAAACGTATAGTTTCAATGATAAAAATTCCTGATTAACCTACATGTATTGTAAGATAATTAAAATATTTTAAACGATATTAATTTCTCATTTATTCAATAAAACAAAAAAAAAATTGTTATCGGTCATCACGCTCAAAAAGTATAACTTGAATTAATATCAAAGACAAAAAAAAACTGCATAAATAAAAAGTAAATAAATAATTATGATTGCAGAAGTTGATAAAAAATGCTATGCAATAGCTTTACCGCGGCAGTCCCCGAGTGCCACACGTCTTTTTTTACTTCTTTCCTTTATAACTGTCTTTTTTTTTTTTTTTTTTTTTTTTTTTTTTTTTTTTTTTTTTTTTTTGCTTAAAAAGCAAACAATTGGATACACCTATGCAGATTTCCTCATATATTTTTTTTCATCAGAATTTTCAAAATGCGTCAAGACAGCGTGGCCAAGAAATTGAGAAATTTTCATAAATATTTAATTTAAATCTTTTAAGAATTTATATTTCTTCACTCAATTGTTCAAAATTCTTAAATTTGTAATTGTGTGAATGTATGTTATCGATAATAAAATTATGTCTTAAGGATATTTGTAATTTTAGATTCCTATTTGTTAATCTAAATTTCTAATCCACTAAAGTATCAATTTCCGAAAAGTTCTTTTTTCTGTCATCTATAACAGAATCTTTTATGTCATTTTGTTTATTTAAAACAAATAAATGAATATTTGTTGTAGTTTTTTAAACTTTGGAAACGAAATGGTTAGCTACGTATGTGCGAACAATACAAAAGAAATTATTTATTGATTAAGTAATCAACGTTATAGAACAACTTATAAAACGCTTTTGGCTTATATTGGGTGATTCATAATGAATGGGCCAAAAAGAATAGTGGAGTATGACAGCCGTAATGGATTTAATCTGCTGAAACAAATTTATTCTGCAACTACAATTATACAAGTTTTATTTGGCAAAAGCGAAAAATCATCGAGTGGCGAACTCGCCGCTAGAGGCACTGTTAAACAAAATGTCGTCCATGCAGGAAAAAGCGTACTGCGTTTTCGACTATGCCAAAATGTCCTCGATAACTGCTGTGCAAAGACATTTTCATATGAAATATCGTAAAGAACCACCGCATCGGCATAACATAAGCAAAAATTAAGGATTTGACATGTCTTCATTGGCCATCGAGATCACCAGATCTAACGCCTTGTGATTTTTTTTGGGGGGGGGGGGAGTTGTTAAAGACAAGGTGTTTGTGCCTCCAATTCCTCAGGACTTAGAGGAACTGAAGTAGCGGATAACTGCAATGTTGAACTCCATCACAGGGGATATGCTATCACGAGTGTGGCAGGAGCTTGATACTACACTATAGACATTTGTAGTGTCACCGGAGGGGCACATTTTGAATACTTGTACAAACTTGAATAAATGTAGTTTTAAGGTAAATTTGAATTTTCCAAACATATTATTTACAACGTTCACAATCATGTTTTCTTTTCGTCCCATTTATTATGAATCACCCTGGACTGAAAATTCAGAAAAATATCGTCAATAGTAAATGCTTAATTTCAGTTGCATTCTGAAAGTCAATGGATGATAAAGAATGTTCAACAAATTAACTTCCGTTTATTTTTTGTTGATCAATTATTTTTTTAAAGCAACGTAAATAAGTCTATTTCAACAGGACAATATTTGAAATAATTAAAATAGCAAATAAAGCTCTTGTGCAAATATGTATAAGGATAGAAAACCAACGTTTAGAAATGCAAAAATAATGTATGAAAATGTAGAAAATTTTTGGTACCGTTTCGTGCATCATTTGCGCATTTCTAAACGTTGGGTTTTCTATTCTTATAATATTAAAAATAATTATCGAAAGCCTTCTTAAATCTATTCTTTGACATTTACTAAATACCACTAATTTTCTTTACTGGAAGTCAGTTTAAGTCGGTAGGCGTTAATATGCGTGATTTTGTTTTTGTACCACTCATTATTTGAACTGTAGAATTTACACACAACATAATACATTACAAATGAACATACCACAGCTAAAAACTCACTATCGACGTTATAGACTTTGACGTTATGGATGGTTTAGTAAAGATTGATAATTAGGAGTTAACAAATGATGCTGACTGTTCTGCCATCCCAAGTTTTCAAATTCAGCACATCACAACTTCTTCATTAATAAGTGATATACCGAGTGATTTTCCAGCGTAATGTCACTGCTGAAGATTATCTGATGAAGGGTTTATTTGTGCATCATGGTTCGCCGTAGGTTGTGCGTTTGTGAAGACTATTCTATCTTGTATTTAATGTGAAAGACAAATGCTAAGCCAGATATCGTCCTAGTACCTTAAATGGTAGAGCACTTAGAGCTCTATTACAACCCATCGCCACCCATAACCGATAGGCTCTGCTCTCGAAGCTGGTAGAGGAATTGCTGAGTTCGATCTCAGTCGCGCCCGGCGGCCTAATCGTTTGGAGTTCCCCGTGTTTTAATCGAAGCTTGGATTTTCTTGCGTAAATACGGGTTAGATTCCGTTAGAAAGACACCACGCAAGGCATTCACCCCATTTCATGAGGTCCTATATACCTCATGTTGATAATTGGTCGTCATAAAAACCATCAAACAATCAACTTAGAGCGCTATTAAGTATTCCGAGTTCGATTCAAAGATAGAATTTTCGAATTTGATGTCTCTACACTTATTTAGCATTGTGATAAATTACGTGTTAATTTTTTAAATATTTTTGAGTGTAATTTAACTGCTAAATACTTAATGGAAAATTTAATTAAAATTACGTAAGTGATGTCTCTCTCAACAAATTCAACATACAGAAATTGTTCATAAATATTATTGCCCTTAACTGTGAAAACTAATTGAATGAATTTTTATTATATCAAAAATGGTTAATGGTTGCAATTAAATGAATATTTTAAGACTAACATGTACAAAATTCGTTGTAAGAATAATGTTCTTTAAACGCTTCATTAAGTATTGAATCTATACCTGTTTATAAAATTCTTCAATATTATTTAATACTGATGTTTAAATTATCAATATTAATTTTCAAAATTAAAATATTTTAACTACAGCATGAAATGTATTAATCTTACATATTATCATGTCTAAAGGGAGATCAAGCGAATTCTATATCTTAAGTAAATAAATTTTCGTGTCTTCGGAGTAAATTCAAGCACATAATGCATAAAAAAAAACATATATATTAACTTTCACATTACAAACAATAACATTATTGTGCGCATATCATATCTTTTCATCAATATAATATCTTAATACAATACATACTACATTTTTCCAGTTCGAAGAAAAAGTTCCATTCCAAAAAAGATTGGAAAATTCAAAATGTAAACAACAACAAATAACCGTTTGCGCGAGGCGAAAATAAAAACGATTAAATTAAACCATGGAAGCAGCGATAGTACGCAACATTAAGGATTTAATGTACCAAAAATCATCGAAGTATGAAAATCGTATATTTTTTTCTTCGATTATACATTCGGTGTTTGCAAAAAATAAACGAAAAAAAAATGAAATTTAAAAATACATTATTTAATCTTACTCAGCTGAATAAAATTTGTCATTTTATTAAAATTTAAAATATACCTTAAAGTTGTTAAAAGTAAGAGAAATCCTGCTTATCGTATGCTCAACAACCGGAAATGAATAAGAATCCAAAACAAAATAATAAATTCGATTCTTAGTTTTAACATATTTAACTTACGTCTCGAATAACACATGACAAGTCGAGCAGTTAGAAAGACGTTTGCCATTCGAAAATACTGGTCTGACTCTTAATTTAAGTGACAGAAAAGTGGAGAGTGTCGCCACCCGCGAAATGACTTTCAACGTCCCTTTTGTTATATAATAAATTTTGACACGCCTTTCTTTAGAACAGCTTTAGGATTGACACCCATTCAACTCTGAAACATGAAATCTATCTTTGAATAGAATGTACCTGTATTGAGAAACACCGAAATCAGCGATAAAATTTATAAATAACCTAAAAAATTTTTGTAAAATCACCATAAAAAAAGAAAATTAAACAGGACGCGTTTCGAGCTACAAAAATACGTACAGCTCGTCATCAGCTCATCCAAACACGTGTCACAAGGGACAGAGTGGAAGCTCTTTCGTTTTTCCACTCTGTCCCTTGTGACACGTGTTTGGATGAGCTGATGACGAGCTGTATTTTTGTAGCTCGAAACGCGTCCTGTTTAATTTTCTTTTTTTATGGTGATTTTACAAAGTTTTTTAGATTATTTATAGAATATAACTGCATTTCTTTTTTATTTAAGGGTGTATTTCGGTTCAAACTGCTTATTTTCCAATTTATTTTTAAATTCATTTTTCCTCTCAAATGCACCAAACTGGCAAACTGTCTTATATAGAAAGTACACAGGGTGCCGTGATTGTCGATTCTTTGATAAATGAAGAAAATATTGCAAAAAAGCAATCAAAAATGGCAATGTAAACCGATTTTTCCAAAGCGGGAGATCTGTGAGCAAAAAAAGGGTCATACTGTGAAGATAATTGTTTATAAATGAAATTGTACTGAATTGAGCGTAAAAAGACATCACGCTGCACCTTATACGTCCCTTCGAAAATCCCCTCAGCAAGTTTCATGTTTCTACTTTTAAAAATATGTTTGAAATTGTATCGGAAAATTTCGAGCTGTTGAAGCTGGAAAAGCGTTTTTTCGAATACACCCTTAACCATTAACTGATCAATATGTATAAATTTTTTAAACTTTCAAATAATACCTATCTTTTTTTTTCAAGTCTTTTACAGAATTTTTAATCTTTCATCACCGGTTTTTGAAAACAGAAATTTTTGCCTAAATGAATCAGAAAAAAATCAGTTTAAATAAAGCAAATTTCGCAATAAGAATTTATTGATGAGAATAATAAATCATAATTGGAATATGGACGCCCTTACGTGGTACGGATAAACCATGATAGGCAAAAAAAGCGTTGTCCGTATGGACAATGGAGTTATGAATAAAAAGGAGAAGGCATATCATTTATTATCTATCAATTGCGAATGAAGCAACTGAGTTGGTTGTCACAAGATGACAGCTGTTTCATTTAATCAGATTTACAGCTTTTGATTACCGCCTGTGATATCTCCCACCAGTAAATTTAACTAGAATTTTTTTCTTATTTTAGAGACTTATTCATTAAAAATTTCTCTGGCAAATATGGTAAAAAATCTCTTTCTTTTTACTTGGGTGAGTTTGGCAAGGTGTTATAATCTTTTTACTTACACAGTTTTGGTTGTCTCAATGTGGCGGATCTATGACCACAGAAGTAAAATCTTACCGGTAAAAGTGAATATTAGTTTTTGTCATTCTTTTCGATTGAAGATTTCTATTAATGAGACGTTGAAATAAAGAAAAGTTTTCTGCATAATTTTGTTGGTTAGAGTTTGACGCGGTAGTCATGAATCCCTGTGAAAGCGGTTACAGTTGAAGCTTCCCTATTTTAAGGATATGTCTCTTCCTCTTACTTAATAGTTCCATGGTATGGACGTGCAGGCAAATAAGAGAAACGTGTTTTTGGTTTATAAAAGGGGACAAAAAATTGTAACCCACATCTTGGTATGTTTGAATTATACAAATTATGTATAACGGAGTGTTTTTTCCTAAAGAAAAACTTCAAATGGCTAATACAGAAATGGTCTGATGTCAAGATATTGTTATTTCTGAACTGTTATGCTCTTGTATCATTGAAATAGGAAATGAATACTAAAATTCAAGACAACAGTCTACATTATATATATAAATCATGAAAAATAAGTTGAATACATCACTGTCGAATGCGAAGGTTCAAAAATAGATTTGACATTCCTTTTATTATATTATATTATACCTCCATTCATTATTATATTCCAAATATAGAAAATATTGAAGTCAGCTTACTTAAAATAAGATTCAAAACAAATCTAAGATATGTAAAAAGAGAGAGAGAGAGAGAGAGATTCTGCAATAGATTTTAAGAAATTTAAATTGTTACATTTATGGGCAGGATGAAAAAAGATTCGGATCCGAAAGGGTTAACCCTTTGAGCTCTGGTGGGTAAATGTTTTCTAAATTCCAAATGTCAAATTGGCACCAGTATTTTGCAAAGAAAAACATCGGTTAACGATATACACGAAAAAGTGCATTAAACCTTTTAAAAATAAATCTGTACGAAATTTTTGGTGCCGTTGTGACATTTCGGAATTAAAATTATGTGGTAGAAATTTCAACCATCAGAGCTCAAAGGATTCGCATGATTTTTCTTATTTGTTAATATTAGAATGAGTGAAAGAATTACAGAAAATAGCTTAAATAAAGGCTTTCCTTAAAACGTGCTACACATGGGGGAAAATATTATTTTTTCGATTTACAAAGGCATAAATCTTTGCAAAAATACAACGCAACAAACAAACAAACAAAAAAAAATCTTTAAAAAAAAACTGACATTTTATTTTTATTGTTTTGCTCTTACATGTCATTCTTTGATCTGCAGAATGTTTATTTTTGCCTGTTTTTTTTTTTTTTTTTTTTTTTTTTTTTTTTTTTTTTTTTTTTTTTTTGAAGCAGAGGAACAAAAAATGATTACAATTCATTCGTCCCGCTTTCAGAATTCTTCCTTTTGTCCAGTCATTCAAATAAAGAATTCAACTATGAATTCAAATTATACTTAAAATATCCCTGTAAAGCTCAAAAAAGATAAGTTGCATAAAAAGTGTAAATACGCTAGATTTATTTCACAAAAAAGAATGTTTATGCAAGCAAACTAAATTTGTGAAAAGTTTAAGTTTCGTAGTTTATACATAAAAAGTTCCGTTGGTGTGTTTATTAGGTCTCTATACTTAAAAGTAAAAACGGATCTATTATAACGTAAGTCTAATGTCTATCATAGCCTTTTTTCTTGTAAACTATGGAAGTAATTGTGGTGGTTACTCGATAACCCCCCCATATTTTTTAGTTTAATTCAATTTTATTAACTATTTTATTTCATATCATCTCCTTTTTATGCATGTTCTTAATTTAAATATTATTTCGATTTCGTTTCTTTTGATATTGTCGCCTGTAATGTTTTCTTCTTTACCTAGCTTTCGAATGTTCCAAACCGGTAAAATCTTGTTTTCAATTCATTCCTTCCGGTTTAGAAAACCTTCTAGAAAAATCTGGATTGTTCTATGGGTGGTATTTCCGGTTAATCTGGCCCGCCCCTTGGCCTATCAAATTAAATTCCGCAGGTGACGTGTTTTAAGCCGTTGAGTGCCTGGCCACCTGCTTTGGCCTTTCTTCTTTGTGTGTTTATCATTTTTTTCCTTATTAAATCCATATTTTACTATACATTGAATCGTAAATTGGCTTATTTTTCCTCGCTCCCCTCTTTCGTGCGTTGCCAACTTGGCGTATCCCGGGTTTGCAGTAACCCTTGTTCTTTTTCCCTCCTGACTCCCCGCGGTCAGAGGAGTTGCGCTGTTAGACCCCAGCCGAGATGGATGCTGTTGGATGATCGAAGTGCCGGAAAAATTTAGCGGAGTTCGGGGCAAGTGTGCGCCCCCGAGACCGTTGAATGCGACCGTTTTTTGTTCTTCAATGTCCACGCCAGGGCTTCTCGAGGTTGATTTTTTAAGGCGGCCAGGAGTAAGTTCCTCTTCAACCGCATCCTGAATCATTTGTTTGTTGCTTCTTTCTGGCTACACAACATAAGTTAAGTGACGTCTTGGTTATTCTCAATATTTTATTCGTCAATCTCTCATCGAAATCTCTCTAACCGATTTATTTCTCATTTCTTCAATGCCTTTTTGTAAGCTCGCTTTCCCTCTGAAGAAAAAAATGCTGAGGTGGTGACTCTCATTCAAGAAGTGAGGATATATTTTTCATAAAGTTTTTTTTCTCATAATCTCTTCATCATATTATCATTTGACCATAAAATATATATAAATTTTGAATATGGAACGGCGCCCCAGGAGCAAATATTGATATATCTCTGTGTGAAGTTTTTCAAACATATTTTTGAAAAATATATATATTTGATGTTCTGAAAAATGATATTATCTTTGTTTTCGATCAAGAAAAATGTTTAATTCTTGCTATAAAGATACATATAAGAATACCTTATGAAGAAGAATTGTATTTTCGAATATGTCAACTCATAAAATAACACCTTTGTGGAAAATTTTGCAACAAAGTAAATGATTTAATGTACACGAAAAACAAAATATATATATATATATATAAAGAAATATTCAAAGCTCGCAAGTTATCATAAAATAAAAATATTTTGTCTTCGTCAATTTGTGTCTTGATTCCTGTGCACTTGTCTGACTGGATTTTTGTTCCTCAACACCCAAAAAATCACAGGTAACTTTTATTTTTATCATTTTATTTCTTACAACTTTGCTTTTGAATTTTTATTCTTCATGGTTAAAGATTGTTATAATTTAATAGTGCTATAATGGTAGCATTGTTGGGTCGTTTGCTGGCCTGCATTCAACGCAATGTCCCTCACAAAATTAGTACGATCACTTAGCCTACTTCTGAGATGAAACAATAAATAAGTGTTTCTCTTATCTCTCCAAACACAACAGTAAACTCCCTTTGGTGCAGTGACCAACGCTTGACCATCTATTTTCCTTTGCTGCCATTGTGTTTTCGTTATATATACATATTTCCAACAAAAAAAAAATATCTTCAATTATCTTCAATTATCTTTCGTTATCTTCAATAATATCTTCATTATCTTCAATTATATCTTCATTATTTTTCAAATTATATCTTCATGCAGTGATCAATATTTTATATTCCTATTTTATTGAGTGTGGTGTAATAAATGAATGCATAATATATTTTGATTTTATGCTGAGATAATATTTTCTTTTGGAGCAGTACAGTATATATAACATAATTTATTGATATATTTTTCATATATAATATTTTTCATATATACATAATTTATTGATATAACAAAAAGTCTAAAAGTTTAAATGGCTATTATATTAATCCAAGTAATGATTTACTTTGCTACAATGGACATTTTTCTTCAGAAGATATTGAGCTGCATAAAGCTGTTTTACCTTTGTCACTTAGAGCAAAAGCCTTAAGAATTGCTCATGTTACTCATACTGGCATTCATAAAACTATTGTTAATTTAAAGAAAAGATTTACCTGGAGAACCCTTGTTTCTGATACCATTAATTATGTCAACTCATGTGAAATTTGTTTAGTAAACAAAAATCATAAAAAAAAATACTGCTCCATACTTACCAGCACCACTTCCAACGGCTCCCAATCAAAAAGTCTCTATGGATTTACTCGGCCCATTAAGAAATCGTCAATATGTGATGACCATCATAGATCACTTTTCTCGTCATTTAGAATTATATGCCTTGAATAATATCAGTGCTGAGTCTGTTACAAAAGCTTTATTACATTACATTTCCACTCATGGAAAACCCGAATTAACCCTCACTGATCATGGCTCTCAGTTCACTAGTGATATGTTTTCTTTCTTTAATAAAAAGCTTGGCATTAAATTGGAACACAGTTCTGTAGCCCATCCCCAGGCTAACGGATTAAGTGAACGAGTTAATTCTCAAATAAAATCGTCTGTGAACACAATGGCTTCACAAGGATGTGATGTACCAACTGCTCTAAAAATTCACCAATCCATATATAATGCTACACCTCATCCAGCTACAAAGTTTACTCCAAATCTTCTTCATTTTGGAAGAGAAATAAATGACATTTATTCTAACTACAAATCTCAAGTTTCCTGGAAAATTCTCAATACTGCCTATGAAATTCATAAATTAATGGATGTTATTGAGAAAATATACTATCAAGCTTACAAGAATAATGAATCTTCTAGACAAAAAGTGTACCAAAAATCGAGAGAAAAATTAAAATTTGCCAACATCAATGTTAATGACATTGTTTACGTAAAATTTCCCACTGTGTTTAACAAAAAAGTACAAGGCCCATACCTGGTGAAGAAAATAATTTCTCCTGTGCTTATTCAAATTCAAGATTCTAATAATAGTCACGCTTCACCCATGTTGATTCACACTAACAGAATCTTGAAGCTTCAAAAGAGAAATGAAACATTGCAATATCCTTCAGTTTCTTCTAAAAGTGTATCACATGATCAGGCTCCTGTTGATAATGCATCTTCTACTCCTGTGAGACGACACTCTCCTACTCAAGTTTCAAATCATGATGCTGCTTGTAACACATCGCCTCGAATTCTTTCTCCTTCTAAGTGCCAACAAACATCTTCATGTTCCAGTAAATCTGTACAGTCACAAGTTCCTCTTGGTGGCACTCACACTGGTGTTAAAAACAAGTCTACTCAATATAAAAATTATGATCTTCGCCCTCGCACTCTCAAAATGTATAAAAAATGAACTAATCTTCTTTTTCCTTTTTCAGGATGACTCTTGATTTGTAGTATATTCAGTCAATACTAGTTAGACTGATAGTCGAGTAAGAAGAATGACTGGGTATTATTTTTTTTCCTCCAAGCTGCAGACAGCTGTTAATATTTTTTTTTCTTCTTTACTTAAGTCTTCTTCTCCTTGAAGCAATACAACAGTCATCCTCCTGATGTATATATGGTTCTAAATATCTTTATTATTCTCTACATTCATTTCTAAACCATAATTATTGTAATAAGTATATATGATCTCAAATATGCCATACACTACTATTTTTAACCTTACAAAGTCTTTAATTGCAATAGTTGGTGCTAAATTTGAGAAAGAATTTATCCTTTTATTTGCTTGTTATAAAATTATGTCATTATTTAAAGTTATTGTTGAAAAATGTTTATTCTACTAAAAAAAGTGGATTGTAATTGATGTAAGGTAAACATAAATATGAGTACTCATAAAATCATTTTCCCTATTGTGACTTACATAATAATTTCTCTTTACAATACATGCATGCATGCTCTAACAATTTAACCTCTTTTAACAAAAAAAAAAAAAAAAAATGACAATGCATGATAAACTTATGCATACTAATAATTTTACTCTTATTAGTGAAATATAGAAAAAATGAATGACTCACAATAAGTATTATATTTTTTTTTGTATACTTATGAGTATTTATACTTTGGATCCAAAGATGTTGGTTGAGTCATTATATATTTATATAAAGTAAAATACTTGTTATATAACAATTACAAAAATGATCACTTGTTTTTTTTAAAAAGTGTTTGAAAAATTGCATTTAAACATATTCAAAAGGTCTTATATAAATCCTTTGACATAATTGATTTTTGTTTGTAAGTTGACATTATCAAGTCATATACAAGATTGACATATTCATATAAGTTCCTTTTATCAGAATATAAATATCTTATGTTTTAAGCTTATTTTGAATGAAGTATAGTATTAAAAGTATTTATGCAATTATTGTCAAATTTATGTTGAAAGTGTTCAAGAATATTCCTTTTATGAGAGTATCAACATTTGCTATTTGAAAATTGATATATTCATTTTCATGATGTTTTCATTGGAAAATAACATTACTTTTTCTACCAATTTAACATATGCTTTTTTTGGAACTTGTTATATTTTTCTTTGAAAATGTTGTTATTGAATGATGCTAAGATTAATCAGTTAGGATTAATTAAAAGCTTAAAAAGCTATATGTTGATATAAGTAAAATTTTTTTTATGAGAGCCTAAATAATCTCTCTGCACCATTTGTATGTATTCTTTTCAAATTTTCAACTTACAAATTCATTCAATTTTATCATGTGGTATTTCAAACCATCCATATTTATATACAATTATAGTATGATTCATATACAGTTATAGTATGTTTCATTTTGTTGTCAACTGAAAATATAAATATACATGTTGTTGTATAATCAAATATTTTTTTTTTACATATGCTAAAGCATTTAGTTATCATATTGTATTTTGCACAGCTTAACAAGAGACTCTTCATAGTTAAGGACTGTTGTTTCTACACATAGATATAGACTGTAATAATTTTTTTTTTTACATGATAAGATACCTCTGGAAGACAATTTTTGTATACCTTCCATTTTAATATTTGCTATATTTGGTGTATTTACATAAGGATTACTACCATAATAGTAATTATTTTTATTATTTAAATATCATGTAAAACAATTATTTATATTCATATAACTATTTCTGATACATTTATTTTGTGTAATTATTTTATATCTTTGTACATGTTTTAGAAAATATTGTCTCGATGAAAAAATTGTTACATTTTTGTCATCTCACCAATATTTTCTTTTGGGGAGCCCCGGGTAGATATGTGGTGGTTACTCGATAACCCCCCCCCCATATTTTTTAGTTTAATTCAATTTTATTAACTATTTTATTTCATATCATCTCCTTTTTATGCATGTTCTTAATTTAAATATTATTTCGATTTCGTTTCTTTTGATATTGTCGCCTGTAATGTTTTCTTCTTTACCTAGCTTTCGAATGTTCCAAACCGGTAAAATCTTGTTTTCAATTCATTCCTTCCGGTTTAGAAAACCTTCTAGAAAAATCTGGATTGTTCTATGGGTGGTATTTCCGGTTAATCTGGCCCGCCCCTTGGCCTATCAAATTAAATTCCGCAGGTGACGTGTTTTAAGCCGTTGAGTGCCTGGTCACCTGCTTTGGCCTTTCTTCTTTGTGTGTTTATCATTTTTTTCCTTATTAAATCCATATTTTACTATACATTGAATCGTAACTTGGCTTATTTTTCCTCGCTCCCCTCTTTCGTGCGTTGCCAACTTGGCGTATCCCGGGTTTACAGTAACCCTTGTTCTTTTTCCCTCCTGACTCCCCGCGGTCAGAGGAGTTGCGCTGTTAGACCCCAGCCGAGATGGATGCTGTTGGATGATCGAAGTGCCGGAAAAATTTAGCGGAGTTCGGGGCAAGTGTGCGCCCCCGAGACCGTTGAATGCGACCGTTTTTTGTTCTTCAATGTCCACGCCAGGGCTTCTCGAGGTGGATTTTTTAAGGCGGCCAGGAGTAAGTTCCTCTTCAACCGCATCCTGAATCATTTGTTTGTTGCTTCTTTCTGGCTACACAACATAAGTTAAGTGACGTCTTGGTTATTCTCAATATTTTATTCGTCAATCTCTCATCGAAATCTCTCTAACCGATTTATTTCTCATTTCTTCAATGCCTTTTTGTAAGCTCGCTTTCCCTCTGAAGAAAAAAATGCTGAGGTGGTGACTCTCATTCAAGAAGTGAGGATATATTTTTCATAAAGTTTTTTTTCTCATAATCTCTTCATCATATTATCATTTGACCATAAAATATATATAAATTTTGAATATGGAACGGCGCCCCAGGAGCAAATATTGATACATCTCTGTGTGAAGTTTTTCAAACATATTTTTGAAAAATATATATATTTGATGTTCTGAAAAATGATATTATCTTTGTTTTCGATCAAGAAAAATGTTTAATTCTTGCTATAAAGATACATATAAGAATACCTTATGAAGAAGAATTGTATTTTCGAATATGTCAACTCATAAAATAACACCTTTGTGGAAAATTTTGCAACAAAGTAAATGATTTAATGTACACGAAAAACAAAATATATATATATATATATAAAGAAATATTCAAAGCTCGCAAGTTATCATAAAATAAAAATATTTTGTCTTCGTCAATTTGTGTCTTGATTCCTGTGCACTTGTCTGACTGGATTTTTGTTCCTCAACACCCAAAAAATCACAGGTAACTTTTATTTTTATCATTTTATTTCTTACAACTTTGCTTTTGAATTTTTATTCTTCATGGTTAAAGATTGTTATAATTTAAGAGTGCTATAATGGTAGCATTGTTGGGTCGTTTGCTGGCCTGCATTCAACGCAATGTCCCTCACAAAATTAGTACGATCACTTAGCCTACTTCTGAGATGAAACAATAAATAAGTGTTTCTCTTATCTCTCCAAACACAACAGTAATTATAAGTCGTAAAATTTGGCAGATGTAATAGAGGTGGTTGCCCATCGACTTATAGATTACTTTTGCCAAATATAATTAAATAAAATATAGGATAGGGAGAAGTAACTTGATTATACATAATATATAGCTCACGGGTGTAATGTGAAACCGGCCGTATCTCCGAAATCAAAATTACATTTGTTTTAATTTTATGTGTTATATTTTCAGATATCGTCGAAAATGAAATGCAAAAATATGCTGCCCTATTTATTTTATATTCCACTAAAACTAAAATTATAAAAAAGTGATACGTAGTAAATATTTGTTTAAAACTTGCAGAAAAACTTAAATGATCACCATATGTTCCACAGTTATCACATTTTTTTTATTATTTTGCCTTAACTCATCAAGAAAATTAAGGATCGTTCGAAGTGATTTTCGTCGGATAAAAAGGATTTTTCTTAATCAGATTTAAGGCAATTATCTGTTATTAACCGAGATATTAATCCTTAAAGACACAGACGATTCGGGTATTGGTAAAGACACAAGCGGCATACTCTATGCGCTTTTTAAGCAATTTTCTTTATTCAGCAACGATATTTTTGAAATATTCTAGTTAGTAATTAATAAATTTGTTGTTCGGAATCATCTGTACGCGGGTTATACTCGCCCTTGACCAATTTTGATTCTCTAATCACAATTAATAAAATTTACGATTAACGAATATATTTGCAACAAAATATTTTGTAATAAAAATACAATTTATTTATTTATTTATTTATTTATTTATTTGTTATTATTGAGTAGACCGTTTTAGGAAACCACGCAAAAACTTTTATCTGCTAATTCAAACATTCAATTTAATCTCTATTCCGATAATGAAATTTTGAACAACAAAAATAAATAAATAAATAAATAAAATAATTTAAAAACGGAGATGGCAAAGCAAAATTCATCCAAAAATGTGCCTGCAAAATATGGTAAAGTCATATATTTTAAAATATATGGTAATTCTAGTTATTAATTAATAAATTTGTTGTTCGGAATCATCTGTACGCGGGTTATACTCGCTCTTGACCAATTTTGTTTCTCTAATCACAATAAATAAAATTTACGATTAACGAATATATTTATAACAAAATATTTTGTAATAAAAATACAACTTATCTGTTTAATTTATTTTATTTTATTTTAATCTTATTTTAATAATAATAAATTTCAATAAATTTTTTTAGTAGAGTGTTTGGAAAACCGGGCAACAACTTTTATCTGCTAATTCAAGCATTCAATTTAATCTCTATTCAGTTAATGAAATTTTGAACAACAAAAATAAATAAATAAATAAATAATAAAATAATTTAAAAATGGAGACGGCAAAGCAAAATTCAGTCAAGAATGTGTCTGCAAAATATGGTAAAATCATATAAGTTTTATAACATATGGTAAATTCACAAGTTTTAAAATGTAAAATCCATGCATGGTATTTTATATTTTAAAACTTATGAAAATATTATGAAAATTTCAGCAATAAATAGCACTGTAAGGAATTCGTAAGCTAAAAAGGTGTCTTTTTCAACATGATTATAATACATTTTTCTATTAAATTATTTCACGTTTCTATATTCCTTTTTGAGAGATAAGCGAAAAAGTGGAAAAGTTTCAATATATTCAATCACGATAGCAATAGTGTTAGTTACTATTATTACAATAGAGATTATTTATTAGAATTATTATTAATTATTTACAAACTTTTACTTTTGTTAAATTTTTGAAGTAATATACTAATTTATTAATTAAAAATTATTCTAAAATATTTTTACTCAGTTGCATCATAAGAGTTATTTTAAAATTTTCTTTTGATGAATGATTTTTTATGCCTGCTTGTTACGTTTATAAATTTATCTTGCAGATGTATTGTTGATTTTAAAAATTCTATGTTTTGTTAATTTTTAAACGTAATGATATGATTCTAACTAAATAAATTTATACATGACATTCCGATTGTCATGACTTAAAAAATTCATGTTGAAGTTGAAAACAATATTATATACAAAAAATAATAAAGATAAAATGCTTGTATTTTGTTAAAATAAATTATTCAATAAAATCCTGTTTTTACTTACAAATAAATTTAAATGGAAATTTGTTTCCACGAACAAAATCTGTACCGAAGTAGACGATCAAAAGCAGGTATTTTTACAAGTATTTTTATACAGTCAAAAAAAAAAATTATAATTTTTTTTTATCAGGGTAGTGTAGTATTAATTCTCGGACAAAAGAATTGAAGTAATTTAATTTGATGAAGAGTTCATTACATTTCCTTAAATAGTGAGACATGAAGAAGACGGAAACTGTACTCAAAGAGGTTTGTTTGTTTGTTTGTTTGTTGAACAACATACATCTGACTTGTGTGCTCGACATGAAGCCTGCTTATAAGCCATCGTCAATATACAGGGACGAGATAGCACACAAGGAAATATTACAACACAAGAAAAGTACAACCAGGAGCTCCGCACAAAGTGTGTATGCAATGGAGTCAGTGGGATTCGAACCCACAACCTCACGATTAGCGGCGTGATGTCTTAACCACTCAGCCACGGAGGCCCACTCAAAGAGGTCAATGAGGTACGATCTTACTAAAACTAGTTTTATAAACATTCAGATCTTCGTGCAGTGACTATTTAACTCTTATGCACAAGAATGCATGAATGCATAATTTTATTACGATTCTGTATATGTTAAATTCAGTCATAATAAAATAATAGGACGTCATCACCATAACCATCTAGAATCATTACTTATCATGGGATAACATTGAAATCATTGCTTGTGATATTATTTAGAAGAATGAAGAGAACATTTATGTATATCAAGTTTTGATTCGATTTTTATAAAATTTGAAATTATTCGGCAAGATTATGCATAATAAATTTTAAGTCATCCAATTTCGTGCTGTTATATACAGACAGACTAGGCTACAACAATATAGATACTATGTATTTAAATAATTACGGACGTACCTAAAAAAAAAAAAAAAAAAAAAAAAAAAAAAAAAAAAAAAAGAAACACATTCACTTATTTTATAGAGACTGTCTATAAAATATTTGGTAAACTTTTCTTTAACACTAAGGAAGATATTTTTCGGAAGTTTTTAAATTCTTTTTTTCTACTCTCGGGCTTTTAGAGAAATATTTAGAAAATGATAAAAAAAAATTGAGGTTACATTGAATCTTCACAAAACTTTTCTGCTAAACCTGATAATATCTCTGAAAATATTTACAGTTCATTAAATAATTCTACTAAAGTATTAAATAAAATATTAGCTAATCCGCCCGGCGTTCCCCGGGACCATAGATGCTTTAAAAAAATTGCAAATATTTAAAATCTCCATCCATACTAAAAAAGAAAAAAACGAGTAAAATTTTATCTAAAGGAATATTTTAAATTTTAGAATGTTTTAAATTTTATCTGACTGAACACAGGCATTTATTTTTAATACGAAAATCATGTTTTGGAAGGATAAAGAAATACAGTCGTTGATTTTAATTGTTTTGAACCACTAAAATAATGCAACAATTGAATTATTTTAAAATTCCTTTCTTGAATGAGACCTATTCCATGCAAAATCTTCTGAGCATGTGAGCGATGCGCGCTGCACATCTGAACAGACCCTAAGAAAACATAAAAGGAGTTACTACCTAATTTACTACACTGTTTTGAAATTTTTGTTGAATTGTGACTCCATCGCTTTTATAGACTATCTATCGTTTCATTAACGAGAATGCTCCTAAATACAATGAAGTAATTCATATCTATAAAAGCGGTGGAGTGAAGTTTCAGCAAAAGTTTCAAATTTTTAACAGTGTACTTTTTTGGATGGTTCCATGAATGGATTTTGACGTTCTATAGTAAATCAGTCAGAAAAAAAATCATCAAAAAAATAAATAAATAAATAAATAAAAATAAAATAAAAATAACAAATGTGTATGCAATTTGTCGTTAGCATTCAGCCGTTAAATACAATCGTTAAATCCCATATTTACCACTTGCTCTCATTGGCTGGCTGCTTCGTTGTCGTAGATTGGTGGCGAGCTGCAAATAGCCTTTAACGTGGCTGCTTCGTTGGCGCAGATTTGTGGCGAGCTGCAAATAGCCTTTAGACTGGTTGCTTTGTTGATGTAGATTGATAGAAAGTTGAAAATATCTTTTACTCAGTAAGTTTCAATTGAAAAAAAAAATCTAAATTGAAATTTAAAAATCCGGCTGCGAAATGCAGTTTCCGATGTTATCATTAACATATGACAAAACTTTCAGTGACCTGGGTGTTATAATTCCGGCGTTATCAGCGGTCAGGCTGGCAAGCATAGAGACATTTCTTATTTTACATACATAAAGATTATTAAATCAACAAATGTTTTCTGCTAATCTCTACTTGCAATAAATAATACATATCACATACGACATTAAGCATTCATTTGCTAATGCTGGAACACGTCCCATAGGAGAACTATGATCTTGTTCATATAATTTGTCTAGAAACGAACGAGAAATTTTGTTTACAAGCTCTTGTTCTATTACCATAATTTAAAATTTATTTAAATTTACCACAACAATTACCTACCTTAACACTGTTGTAAAATCTCTTTTAATTCCTTCAGAGACTTTTGAGAATATACTTTTTAATCGAAATATACACATTCTTTAGGAATAGAAATTCCGTAAATAAAATATGCAGCGTTGTTAAAATTTTAAATTAGGATCTTTGTTTGTTAAGTAAATTGATGTTGCCAATTTGCACTGTGTACTTTAATATTTTAATCTTTTGAACTTTTCAGTGCGAAATATATGCTTTTAATTTAATTAGCGGACAATGATTTTACGTTTTCTTAAGAAAATTTTAACCGAGTTCCATACAAATTGCTACCAAAGTGAACTTTAGAAAGTTACATACGTTTATTTAATTTTACAGCTTCGAAATTGAATTTTTGATGATAAGTTTTATTTATCCATTTACTTTTTTTATTGAACTTCTATTAATTTAGATTAGTTTGATTTATTAGTATTATTCTTTTTATTTAACCCTATTGAATGTTGAAGGAATTCGGAGAAAAGTTATTTTTGGTTGTTTTTAACAAAATTGGAAAAAAATGTAGTTAAAATTACTATTCTTTGTTATTTTCATTTACTATCATTTCATGTATTCAAATATTAAATTTCGTACATTCAAATAATAAATTTCGTACACGCCCACTGGAAATGTTATACATTTAAAACATTAATTCGTGATGAAATATATTTCCTCATTTTTAAAAATTTGCGTTACGAATTTTTCAGTTTCAGCAACCATTTAGCTAATTTCTTTTACATAAAACTGATAAATTAAATTCATATACTGTAGAGTACAAATAAAAAAAAAAACAAATATAACGTGTTTTTTTTTTTTCTTTTTTACATATTATATAAATTACATAGAACTCATTTTCTCTGTTTTTTTTATATACAAAGTTTTATTCGTAGAGAAATTCTTAATTGAACCTGTCTCCATTGGAATGTTGTTTCTAGGTATTGGATATCGAGGCTTTCATTATGTGATTTCATTGTAAAAGGAACTTTATACATAAATTCAACGAAAGCGTCGGCATGCGTAGTGCAAACGTGAATATAAATTAGTCGATGAAGAACCCTTCCCCTTTATTGCACCATGCGCTCTATCTGGTTCATACGTAAAAGACCTTAAAATGTTCGTTATGTGCACTGAATTTGGTCAACAGGATTTCTATCGCTGATCACGAATAACCCAAAGCGTTTTTGTGAACAGCCAGACAGACAGACGTTTACACCTATTAAGGCCCCTGTCCTCGCTCGAGGAAACGCTCTCGAGCTAATACTATTCCTATGGGGAAGCATTTTTCTAGAAACTCTTTCGCATTTTAACATTTTTGAGTAGTTTTTTTTTTTTTTTTTTTTTTTGCTTTGGATAGCTGAGGTGCATGCCGACAGCGCACCTTTTTTACTTTTTCGATTTTGGTTGCAGATATTTTTTTAAAAAGCACTTTCAGTTTCGAAACCGGTTTTGAAAGTGAAACTAACTTTGTAAAAAATATCTGCAACCAAACTCGAAAAAGTAAAATAGGTGCGCTGTCAGAATGCCCCTCAGCTATCCAATGCAAAAAAAATTATTCAAAAATATCAAAATGCGAAAGAGTTATTATAAAAATGCTTCCCCATAGGAATAGCATTAGCTCACGAGCGTTTCCTCGAGCGAGGACAGGGGCCTTAACAGAAGGGATTATTATTTAGAGTAAAGCGAAATATAAAAAATATGCTTTCAAATCTCTGGTTTTGGGCACAGATGTCATACAAGTATCACATCGGCTTGATATTTTCCTGGCGCCCATTTGACGAAAGCTTCGCTTTCGAATACCAGTTACATATGCAATTTTAACACTTCACTGCATCGTGTGCCACATCTGACACATACCTAAGAATAGTATAATTCTAATTACGTACCATGAATTAGGCCAATGCGATCATTGTAACTATCCAAAAACAGTCCAAAGAATAGAATAACACTTATTTTGTCCATGTAAGACGGTTGTATTTGACAGAAAATTAGAATTTGTTCCTTGTAAACCAAAAATATTTCGATCAACCAGTTAAGGTAACATTTATTTTCATTATTTTTACTGAATGCTTAAAATTAATAATATAAAAAAATTGCAGAGTGTTAAGCACATACAGTTCATTAATTTAAAGTCATTTAGATGCAAAATATTGTATATAATATATTAAAACCCTAATTGTGTACATATGGCGCATAAAATATTAAATTTTACTTGAAAATTTAAAATTTACATCTCTTTACTATTTTTTCCATTATTAGATCGATACATAGACTTGAAATAATGTTAAAAAAAAAATAGAAAATTTTGATAAAAGGTATATCTTCTCTCTCTCTCTCTCTCTCTCTCTATATATATATATATATATATATATATACACTGGTGTCCAAAAGTTAAGCATAATTGGTAATTAAGTAAGTAATGAAAGAAATATAAATCGAAATGTGGTGAAACTCCAGTTGTGTAAACAAAATATTTCTCTGTCGTTGATGAATTAAATATTGTAGCGTATATTGGGTTCTTTTGATCTTATGGTTAGACAACTTCAAACTCTTGCTTATAGAAAAGTAGAAAATAATTTATTTACAGAACTTCAGAACAACAGAGTCTTCGAAACTCACAAATATTACAAGATATTCCAAAATAACTGTTTAAATCTATCGAACAAGTACAAATATAGGTCGCAGAGACTCTTTATACAATGTCTCAACACTATATCACATTCAAAACAACGTAGATAAAACTCAATACATCAAGCAAACTTGCTTAAACCTAGAAGTTCACTCTATGACTGACTGGTAAATAATAACAACAGCTCGTATCGGCTCTCCTATATATAGGCTCGTAGCATGCGCCGAAGTTTCTAGAAACTACTCGAAAAATCCACGGAACAACAAACAATGTATCAGTATATCTAAGGGGGGTTACCATTAAGAGGGTAGGGTTACCATCGCCAACAATCGCCAAGTTTGTCGCCAACTTGGCGATATATCGCCAAATTTGGCGACCAAAATTAGTCGCCAAAAGTGACGCCAACTTGGCGATATCTTCATTATTTCGCCAATCTGCCGTAGACATACACTGAAAATAATAGACAAGTTTGCTTGATAACAGAGACAATGTAACTAAAACTAATATTAGTAAAGAAATGGAGCTTAATAAGATTATTTACATTATTTTACAGTACAAACACTAACTATTTACAAAATTCGTAACACTACCCCCTCCTCAAAGACTGCACGTCCCGGGCAGTGCAATCCTTGAGTTAGAGGAAAACACTTAAAATAAATAAACAAATAAATAATAACAATAATAATAAAATTTACATAAATAAGAACAAATTACTATTTACATATTTACAAAAAGTGACTTTCATGACCATGGTCCGAAATTCCAGTTTTGAATTTTTAATCACTTTGGCCAAAATAAGGGGCTAGCCGGTTATAATGTACGACCCTGGGTTTGGTGTGTGGCGATTTTCGTATGCGTACGACGACGTCATTCAGCCTGTTGACGACTGTGTAAGGACCGTCCCAGTTTCTTTGTAGTTTTGGCGACAGTCCCTTACGACGTATCGGATTCCACAACCAAACTTTGTCACCTTCGTTGAACTCATGTCCAGTTGCCTTTGTGTCGTACCGTGTCTTCATCTTTTCTGATGCCAGTCCAATTCGGTTCCTCGCTAGACAATGAATCTCCTCAATCCGTGCCTGGAGTTCATCGACATATTCCTCAGGCGATGAAGGAGCATCAGGAGGACGGCCAAACAAAAGATCCGCAGGTAGACGAAGATCACGACCAAAGAGCATTTGAGAAGGGGAGTAACCAGTGGCCTCATGAGTGGCACTCCTGTAAGCAAGCAGGAAAAGAGGCAATTTCTTGTCCCAGTCCTGTTGGTCTCTAGACACCAGGAGAGAGAGGCTATTTAGGATGGTACGATTGAACCGCTCTACCATGCCGTCCGATTGAGGGTGTAGAGGTGTTGTTCGGGTTTTGTCCATGCCTAGTAGTTCACACATTTCCTTGAACACAGCCGAATCAAAATTTCTTCCTTGATCGGAATGGATTTGAAGAGGAACTCCGTATCTGGAAACCTTGTGTTGAACTAGTATGTCTGCTACGGTTACCGCCTCTTGATTAGGAATGGCATAGGCTTCAGGCCACTTAGTGAAGTAGTCCATGACAACGAGGATGTACTTATTGCCATCAGATGTTCTAGGAAGTGGACCCAGGATGTCTAGAGCAATTCGTTCGAATGGAGCTCCTACATTATAACGTTGCAATCGCCCACGGGTTCGCATCTTAGGACCTTTACGTGCTACACAGGTGTCACAAGTTCGACACCACTTCTCCACGTCACTGCGAACATTATTCCAGTAGAAACGCTCTCGAACCTTTTGCAGGGTCTTCATTACACCAAAATGACCTCCTGTGGGACTACCATGCAGTTCTTGAAGGACCATAGAAATTCTAGACTTAGGGAGTAGTAGTTGCCATCTACATGTCTTTCCATCGTCAGACTCCCATTTTCGGTACAAGATGCCGTTCTTCAAGTGTAAGGAATCCCAGAGAGCCCAATAACGTTTAGTCGTAGGATGGTAATGGGCCATGTCTTGCCAGCTGGGCTTCCTGTTGGACTCCTCTTTCAGCTCTAGAATTGGCTTAATTTCAGGATCAGCAAGTTGATCTTTACGCAGGCTCTCGTCACTCCACGGATCTTGCGATGATGTAGACCCAGTTGTAACTTGTCTTACTATAGGACCTTTGACATTAAATTTCTTCTCAGCCCGGTCGCAGTATCTACAATTCTCTGAGCAGGGTCTTCTTGAGAGAGCATCTGCATTTCCATGTGATGAGCCTTTTCGATGGCGTATCTCCATATCGTACTCTTGAAGCTTTTGTATCCACCTGGCTATCTGGCCTTCAGGGTTCTTAAAATTCAATAGCCAAGTTAGAGAAGCATGATCAGTTCGGATCAGGAACTTTCGACCGTAAAGATAGTGATGAAAGTGGTCTATGGCTTTCACTACAGCAAGAAGCTCTTTTCTTGTTACGCAGTAGTTTCGCTCGGCCTTTGACAAGCACTTGCTGAAATAGGCGATAACACGCTCCTGGCCGTCGATTTCCTGGGACAGTACAGCGCCAATGCTTTCGTTGCTTGCATCCGTATCAAGTATAAACTGTTTATCGATTTGAGGATACGACTGAATTGGAGTGGATGTCAAGGCCTCCTTAAGCTTTTCGAAAGCAGCGTCACATTCATGTGTCCACATAAATTTTTGATTGGCTTCTGTTAATTTATGAAGTGGTCTTGCAATCATCGAGAAGCCTTTGACGAATTTTCTGTAATAGGTGCATAATCCTAGAAAACTTCGAAGCTGGTGAACATCTGCTGGACGATTCCAATTTTTCACGGCCGATATCTTCTCCGGATCAGTCCTAACTCCTTCCGCCGAAATGATGTGTCCAAGGTAGGCGACTTCATTACGAAACAAACTGCACTTCGAAGGGCTTAACTTCAAATTAGCTTCCTTTAATTTTTGTAGCACCCGCCTGAGGTTGTTCAGATGTTCATCAAAAGATTTTCCTATGATTATGATATCGTCTAAATAAACAAGACATGCCTCATATGACAGTCCCCGGAGAACCGTTTCCATAAGCCGTTCGAAAGTTGCAGGTGCGTTACATAGACCAAAAGGCATTACCTTGAATTGCCATAATCCTTGTCCCGTTGTGAAGGCAGTCTTCTCGCGGTCGTCGGGATGGATCTCTACCTGCCAGTAACCACTCTTCAGATCCAGAGTCGAGAACCAAGTGTTGCCCGCAAGTGTGTCGAGAGTGTCGTCGATCCTTGGTAGAGGGTAACTATCCTTTTTAGTGACGTCATTCAGTCGGCGGTAGTCTACACAAAATCTTGTTGAACCATCCTTCTTTCTTACTAATACAATGGGAGACGCCCATGGACTTGTCGATGGTTCGATGACGTCATTTTCTTCCATATCTTTAATTAAATTCTGCACCTCTTCTTGCTTGGCAAAAGGTAATCGTCTAGGGTGCTGTTTAATAGGAGAGTGATCTCCCGTGTCAATTCGGTGTTGTGCCATTTTAGTTCGTCCAAAGTCTTCAGATGTTTGGGAAAATAAACTTTGGAATTCTCTAATTAAACTTTCAGCAGCATCTCTCTGGTTTGGATCTAAGTCCGTATTTTGTAACAAATCCTTGACTAAATTATCTGAAGATTTCTGAGAGTGATAGGAATTTTGACTTACGCACGTCACAGGAGCACATGATGCTATCACCTCTCCTTTCTTGATAGTCCTCGTCTTATCACTGATGTTAGCAATTCTGACTGGAATGGTCTTTTTCGAGAGGTCTACTACAGAAGAAGCCACCAATACTCCTGCTTGTGTACTATTGTCTACTGGATAATCTATATGGCCAAATCGGTAATTAGTTTCATTTTTAATTTCAGCTGGAACTAAAAATTCTGTTCTTGGATCTAGATTAATGTCTTCTTTGGCTATTACTATTTGTTTACATTCAATTTCGTTATTTAATCCAAAAAGACTTATTTCTTCAAATTTTGAGATCATTTTGTTATTTTTGAAATCAAGTCTGAAGTCAAACTTCTTCAGAAAATCTAGTCCGATTAAGCAAGGATCTGTTATGTCAGCCACATATGCCGTATGGTAATATTTCGTTCCTCCAAAGTTGATAGTTAAATTGGCCTTTCCATATATGCCAATCTTGTCGCCCGTCACAGTTTGCTGGGTAACGCATGGTGGAGTCCAGATGAGTTTACATTTCAATTTTCGAGCCAAATCTTCTCTTATTATTGTCACATTGGCTCCTGTATCGACAATCATACGGCACTGAATTCCGTTAATAAAGCCTATCACATATAATTCGTTATCACCGCCGCTCATTTTTGATATCTGGAGGATCTTCAGGTGGGGCTTTTCATTCTCTGGCAACCTCCGCCCCGCGAGATGGCCAAAATTTAGTTTCCCTGCTGACTGTTTGAATTTATCTCACGTTCGTGGATTTTGGGGCAATTTCTTCGGAGATGTCCTGTATCACCGCATCCCCAGCACGTGAGATTCTGTCTTCTTGAGCTTGTTCTTCCGTATTTCAAAGCTTCAAGCTCTTGATTTATTTTCCTAATTTCTTTCAAGATGTCGATTTCATTGTCTGAGCTTTTGTTCACCGTTGCCCCTCGGACTGAATGACGATCTCTTCGGCTGGCTTGTGTAGCTGCTTCCAACTTTAAGCCATATAGTAGTGCAGCCTTTAAATCCTGTACATCTGCCATTCGTACCGCTCTTTGCACTTCTGGATCTTTTATTCCGTCTACAAAATATTGCAGTGAGAGCATTTCCCGTACATTTGTTGGACAGTCACTGAATGCTAAATTTGCAAGTCGTTCAATTTCCGAGGCAAACTCTTGAAGGGTTTCACTCGATTTTTGATGGCGGCTCTTCATTTGTATTCTCGTATAATCCTTGAAGAATTTTTCGCCGAATCTCATTTCAAGTGCACAACTTAGAGTCTCAAAATTGAGTTGCGTCATATCGGGCAATGTTTGCAGCACGTCGGCGGCTTCTCCTCTTAAAGATGCTGCCAGTTGACAAGCTTTCACCTCGTCACTCCATTTGTTCGCTTCAGCTACAATAGTGAATTGGGTCTTGTAAACTTGCCAGGAACTCTTTCCATCGTATGTCGACAGCTTAATGTGCATGGGAGAAGCAGGCGGATTCCTAAATTCTTCATAATTACCACTAGACGCTGAAAGTTTCTTCTCAAGATCTTGTACTTTTTTATTTAGCTTTTCATCTACTTCACCTAGTATTTTCTCTTCAACGTTACTGATTTTCTCTTCAACGTTACTGATTTTCTCTTCAAAGTTACAAATTTCATTCTGAATTTTCTCTTCTACTTCCGCCATTTTCTCTTCTACCGAGCCTATTCTTCTCTCTACCGATGAGAACTTTTCTTCTAAAGTTTTCTTCATTTCTTCTTGGCCTTTATTAATCTTTTCAGTCACATCTTCTTGGCATTTGTCAATTTTATTTGTCAACTGTTCCATTCTTTCTTCGTTTTTATTCATTTTTTTCGCCAACTCTTCTTGGCCTTTATTCATCTTTTCCGCCAACTCTTCTTGGCCTTTATTCATCTTTTCCGCCAACTCTTCTTGGCCTTTATTCATTTTTTCTGCCAACTCTTCTTGGCCTTTATCAATTTTATTTGTCAACTGTTCCATTCTTTCTTCGTTTTTATTCATTTTTTCCGCCAACTCTTCTTGGCCTTTATTCATCTTTACCGCCAACTCTTCTTGGCCTTTCGTCAATTCTGCCTTTATTCCATTAATAGCTTCTAACAGTTCTTTCAGTTGACCGTCCATTGTTCTTGTTTTCGCCATAAGATCCCGACTCCTGACACCAAATGTTGTAGCGTATATTGGGTTCTTTTGATCTTATGGTTAGACAACTTCAAACTCTTGCTTATAGAAAAGTAGAAAATAATTTATTTACAGAACTTCAGAACAACAGAGTCTTCGAAACTCACAAATATTACAAGATATTCCAAAATAACTGTTTAAATCTATCGAACAAGTACAAATATAGGTCGCAGAGACTCTTTATACAATGTCTCAACACTATACCACATTCAAAACAACGTAGATAAAACTCAATACATCAAGCAAACTTGCTTAAACCTAGAAGTTCACTCTATGACTGACTGGTAAATAATAACAACAGCTCGTATCGGCTCTCCTATATATAGGCTCGTAGCATGCGCCGAAGTTTCTAGAAACTACTCGAAAAATCCACGGAACAACAAACAATGTATCAGTATATCTAAGGGGGGTTACCATTAAGAGGGTAGGGTTACCATCGCCAACAATCGCCAAGTTTGTCGCCAACTTGGCGATATATCGCCAAATTTGGCGACCAAAATTAGTCGCCAAAAGTG
Source organism: Maratus speculifer (assembly GCA_964019185.1). Taxonomy (NCBI): domain Eukaryota; kingdom Metazoa; phylum Arthropoda; class Arachnida; order Araneae; family Salticidae; genus Maratus; species Maratus speculifer. The sequence continues at coordinate 43,918,615 of OZ025301.1, forward strand.
ACGCCAACTTGGCGATATCTTCATTATTTCGCCAATCTGCCGTAGACATACACTGAAAATAATAGACAAGTTTGCTTGATAACAGAGACAATGTAACTAAAACTAATATTAGTAAAGAAATGGAGCTTAATAAGATTATTTACATTATTTTACAGTACAAACACTAACTATTTACAAAATTCGTAACACTATATTCTGATGACAGGGTATTGTGTACAATGATGTTTGTCATATCTTCAGAAAAGAGCATTATTTTATATTAAGAACTCTGCAAATTATAAGCAAAACACTTAGGACTGTTTTTATAAAAACCTTAATTTCTCTACGAGTATGAATGCTATCCTTATAAAAATAAACACACTACATTACAATAAGCCACTTAATCATAATGTGCAGTTTGAACGCTTTTGCTACATTAGTTTTGACAAGGTTATCCAAAAGATCTTCGTTCTTTTTCAATTTGTTGACGGTCCCCTGTTCGATTTCGGGGAAAACTCTTCGCAAAAATATATGACGCGCACTATTTTGTTTACACACCTGGAGTTTCACCACATTTCGATTTATATTTCTTTCATTACTTACTTAATTACCAATTATGCTTAACTTTTGGACACCAGTGTATATATATATCAAAAGTACATATTTCAGTTAACGTGACATTTTTTGTAAACATTTGTTATTGTATACAATTTCTATGCATTTAAAAATGCTTTTTAAACTTTTAAGGAATGCGTAAATTAAAAAATCATATTTCCTTATAGTATCCAGAGCTCTTATTATTTCAGCTAAATATTACAAGAAAAAAAATCACGTGTCAACCATAGATTAAACATTTTCCAATAGTTCCAAAATGCTTTAACAAAAGTTCTCTGTCTAACAACGGAAATAAGGTACCCAAGAAAACTTTTAGAAACACACAGAGCATCTACTGTAGATAACTTGATAATTAATTATTTTGTGTAACTATGTATATGATCTATAGATTTTAATAGATTCTACGTAGCATGATAAATTTAGTGTATTAAGAAAACTCATAAAACACTTAAAAACTTACCTTCAGAAATTTATACCAATAGATGGGATCGTACATGAATTCTTTTGTACAGACGTTTCTTTGTATCGCCCTGTATATGTTTTTATTTATATTCTACAAATATCCTTCAAAATGCTAAATGTAGTTGAACTTAAAAATGCATATCTGAAATTAAAACATACTTTGAAGCAATTCACGCTCATTCTCAATGATGCTTGCGAATTCTTTTGTCTAGCATTGATTATCGTTTATAGTATTTACGCATATTATGTGTATACAAATTAGTTAAGCTTAAAAACTCGTCTCATAATTAAAAATTGACTTTCTTTAATAATAGACAGTACTTCAACATCACTTGTGCAGTATTGTTTCCGAAATCTTTAGTTTCTTTCTGGATATAAACGGTAAATGAAATGGACATGCTATTCTATTACAAGTTTCTTGAAATAAATGTAAATGAATTTCATCATGTTAAAAATAATGCAACATAATTAAATGTGACTTTTTCAATTACACACTAACATACAGGATAAACAAATTCTTGTGTGTGACCCTGTAAATGAATGATAAACGCTTTCTGTTCGTGTTCAACAGAAAACATGTTTTAGTGCACCTGAACAGTTCCTATCAATTTCATTCTCTTTGTAATTGAGTAATATCATTAATTTTTTCAGTTCTCGAGGCTAAAATAATAACACACATATTTATTCATTGGTTTTTACCTTACAAAATGACATTGTAGATGACAGAAAAAATATCTTTTCTGGAATGGATTCTTTGGGCACTTATTTATATAAGTTCAATAATATTAATCTAAAACTACAAACCCCTCTCAACGTGGTAAATAAAAAACAAATCCTTCGAAATAATTTATTGAAAAATATTATGAAAATTTATCACTTTCTTAGACATACTGTCTTTTGAATATTTTTTAAGCATTTTGCAATATTAGATAAACATAAAATAACATTTATTATATGATGGATTCAGTTCAGATATAGGCATTTATACGTTTGTTTTCAACCCAAGAAACATTCAAGTATTAAAAATGGTGTTAAAAAATCAGACACTTTCTTTTTGAAGTAAAAGAACAGATGTCAAAGAAAGAGTACCCAGACATCGAAAGGATTAATGTAGATTTAAAAAGGAGTTTTAGAATTATATTAACTTGACTCTTATGCTGATAATAAAGAAATACTTTACTTAATTTGCTTCTCTAGATTAAAAAAAAATTTCTAACACAAATATATGAATAATGCTTTTCCAGTCTGATTTTGGCAGTTCAAAGACGTTGTTATTTATAAAAGAATTACGACTTTTTTTTTCTTCTCAAAAACAAATGATGCAATAGTTTTAAATTATTATCTTCAATATAAATCAATTGAAGGATTCTAGATGGAAATCAATAAATAACATTATTAGGAATTTAAATTATTTCAGAAGCATTCTTATGCATCGAAAAGTAGCAAAAAATCTAATTTGAAAAGAATATTTTCGCTCGATTTACTTCTGGAACAAAGGTATTTTTACAATAAAAAATAATTTCCGAAACATTGCAAATCATTCTTCATTTAAAAAGAATTTTTGGTTGTAAAATTTCTACACATGATTTATTTTCTCCACAAAAAGTAAATTCAGACAAAATGATTGAACATATATGAATTCATTTTAAGTTTATCATACAGCCAATGTTTCATTGCTAGTAAGACAAATTCCTTTGCTAGCTTTTTTATTTAAAAGTTAAGGGTGTATTTAAAATAAATTTTTATTTTGATTTATATTATGCTCAAAGTTGAAAAAGATAAAAAAAAGAAATATTTAATTATGAATTCGTATTATTTTTAAAATACTTTTATTCACTTCAACAGAAGTCACTTGAAGCATAGGGGAGAGTGGGATACATTTTAAAAAATAAGAAAACCAACTTTGTTTCACACAAAAAGGAAAATTTCGATTTAAAGTGTACAAGGATTTCGTCCGGAAAGAAGCAAGATTGCAAAGTCCGCTCGCTCTAGTAAAGCGGAGTCAACGAGTAAAAGACACCAAACTATATCTTTTTGCCAATTCTTCCCATAACAACCCCAGAATGCATTTTAGTGAGTTTCTTGAAATATCATATTCAGGAAAGGTAAGGAGATGATGAGATAAGGATTACATAATCATATATCCATGCAATACATCTATACTAATATTATAAAGAGGAAAGATTTGATTGTTTGTTTGTTTGTTTGTTTGTTTGAATTGAATAGGCTCCGAAACTACTTGACGGATTTGAAAAATTCTTTCACCGTTGGAAAGCTACACTATTTCCGATGAACATAGGCTAATTTTTAATTGATTTAGTAAAATATTTTTCTTAATAATTCAAAATTTCATTATTTTCATACAGAATCAATTAAAATAATTCCGATAAAAAATAACCATTTTTCTTTCCCGTTGCCAAGAAAATGTAATCTGGTATAATATTAATAATAAATTAATTAATTCAATTAGTAATTATGGAACAAAACAATTTGTATGATTTTAAAATAGAAAAGAAAAATAATGAAATAGTTTACTGATAAATAAACGACTATTACTGGATTACCACGTGAGGCATAAAATCGCAATTTTGTTGTTATCGTTCCAACGTGATACGTAGATGATATCTGCATCTAAATATTATTGGCAATATTATTGTTTATATAATTTGTTTACATTTTTTGGCAATATTACATTATTTGGCAATACTTGATCTCCCATCGACCAAAAAACTGTGGCCAAAGTATAAGGTTAAATATCAATAATGGATGATCGTAAATGTCACATTCTTTTGACATTAAATATGTTTTGCAAATTGTTACGTCGTCAACTAATTTTAATTCGATATTTTATCTCTTTTCCTATTAATATTTTAGCAATTTATTAATTCTTTGGTTATTTAAAATAAAAATTATATCCATTTGTATAATTTGGCGAAATTGATCGACGGAATAATCAAATGGCACCAATTGTTTGTTTACACTCTATATGGATATTTAGGTTGATAGAATTAGCGTACTTATCGAGTCTCCGCCAAGTCATATGCCAAGCAGTCATTAAATAGTGTTTTAGCCTTACTATTATATCTTTTTCATCTGCAATTATTTTACCATCACTAAAAAGGGGTACTTCTAGGTTATCCCGTCGACCAATTTCGCCAAATTATACAAATCGCCAAACTAATAGCCAAATTATACATGATGACATAATTTTTATTTTAAATAACGAAAAAACAAATAATTAGTAGAATATTAATAAAAAGTCGAAATAAAAATCCCTTGATGATATTTTAAACACGTGAATCGCATTTAATGTCATTGAATGTGACATTCACGATCATCCATTATTGGCATTTAATCTTATAGTTTGGCGATAATTTCTGGTCGACGGGATAACCTAGAAGTACCTAAAAAAATATTTTGAATGTGAAAGAAAAATCATTACCATGAAGAAATATTGGCAATTAATTTGTCATTCATTCTAATAAAAAAACGGTACTACTAGGTTATCCCGTCGACCAAAAAATTATCGCCAAACTATCAGATTAGATGCCAATAATGGATGATCGTGAATGTCGCATTCAATGACATTAAATAGATTCACGTGTTTAAAATGTCATTAAACGATTTTTATTTCGACTTTTTATTAATATTTTACTAATTATTATTATTTTTTTTTTTGTATGTGTGCATATTTTAGTGCATTTTTTCATGCTTAATTGAATGGTACTAAGCAAATTCTTTTAAATCCAGTACTTGGTGAGATACTTCACATTTTCCTAATTTGGCGATGTCTTCGGCGCAAAAACCTGAAATTTTGAATCCTTATCTATCTATCTATCTATCGATATATATATATATAAATCTTTCCTTTAGGAAGTTCATCGGATGGTCTAAAATAATAACATGTTTCACCGTACCTCAGAAGCAAATTCAGGTAGAAGCAATTCAAATGGAATTCACCTACTAAAAAAAATCTTAATTACTTTAGTACTTTTGTAATTTGTCAGTTATTTAGTCATTTTAGAGGTATTTTGTCGTCAAAATGAACTTTGAACGGACCAATGTAAGATTACATAAATCAGACAAAAATTGTGGGTATTTGATTCGATATTAAGATTGTTTATTTAAATATATTTCGTTTGATTCAAGATTATTTTAAAGATACTGACCAGCGTAGCGGGCGGAGGCTGCTAGTATACTATAAACTTATTTATACAATAAATAAACCAGGTTTAATAAATCTATATGTCTTCTGTAGAAAATTTCTCATGCCTTGCATTGCATGATATTTCAAATTTTCATTGCTTCAAAGGCACATGGTCAACACAGTGAAAAAGAATCCAATACCACAATCAAACCTGGGTCACCGGTATAATATAGAATTATATGGAATTATTTAAATTTCATCTACGCTGGATTCTATATAATTCCTCTTTTACGGAAAAATATCCGATATTCTGTTGCAGTTGTAGCGTTACCAACTAGAAGTGTCAGGCTGGGAGCTATTCCAAGTGGTTCAATTGGTAGAACACCGATGCCCTATATCAACGGTCCAGATTTGATTTCGCTTTAGATACTTTTTCTCAGTGTTGGCTGTGCACCTTTTAAGCAACTAATATGTGAAAAACTTCGTTTATTTATAAATATATTTTTGTAATATTAGATTATTTTTTAACACAGTTATTCAATTAGTAAAAAAATCATGGGAAAAATGTCGGGGTCAGGATTTCAGGATGAAATGACTACGGTATGGCACAGCTGACAGAGCACTGCAGACTTCATCTAACAGATGGCTGGTTTGAATTTAACCTGGATATTTTCCACCTACTTGGAAATTCACAATTTATATCCTTGTAATAAATAAATTTCTGTGTTAAAAAAAAAGCTTGTGGAGTTGCTGGTTTTCTCCATAATAAAAAGGCCTCAAGTGTTGATAACTGGCCTTCATAAACGCAACCAGAATCACTTCATAATAATAAATTGCAGTTTCGAGATAATCAAAATTCACGTTTTGTAAAGAAAACTACAAAATTATTGTTAATGCTTTTTCTTAAAGTAAATAGGCTTACAATTAACTTTCTGATGCATTTCAAGTCAAAAAAATTAAAATTTATTTTACAAAACAGTTTTTGATATTAAAAACGATACCTAAAAAATACAATTTTTGATTATGCATGCTTTCAATTAATAATAAATAAATCTTGCAGTCTGAAAAGTTGTCAGGATACAGTTAAACAATTTTATATGAAAATCGGAAAAAGTTCATTTACACTAAATCTTCACTTTCATCATGATCATGAATTTCATTTATTTATTTTTTTTACATACAAACTAATGTTTTACAATAAAATTACTATGATATTATTTAGAACTTTTCGATTAAATTTCTAAATCAGAAATCAGAAAGAAACAAGATCAATTTTAAACACAGAAATAGTAATTGAAATACAACTGCATTTTATTTAATTTAAGAGCTGCAATGAATAATATCGCTCGCCTGCAAGAAGAGTGACACATTTTGTCAAAAATTAATTCCACAAAGGCAAAAAAATAGCATAATTTTACTGTAACATGAAATTATAGGCCTTAACTTTGAAAGCAGAAGTTAAAAAGTGCAAAAATAATAAAAGCCTTGCGAATGAAAATCTATGACGTGGTTTGAAGTGATGGATAAATTCACCTCCCCACACAATCAAAGCCCTCTTTTGTAATCACAATCGCAATATATCGCAATAAAGGAATTTTCCGTATAACTACACTTTACAAACTGTTTGTGTATCATCTATGACAGATATATTAGTGAAATAAATCGCAAAATGAGTTTTTGGGAGATGCGTCACTTTTGTTGCAGGTGAGCGATATGGTCTATATAATTAATAAATGCTAATAATTACGCAATAAAAATTGTTAAGTTTTTTAAAGCTTACAACAACTGAAAATGTACTTGCGTTTGCATTTGCATTTATATGCTTTAATAGTTGAATTATGGTTTATATGCAATGCTCTGTAAACAAATCAATTTAAATTCTAATTCTCATTTTTAATGCTAGCTCAAACGCTTTTCTTCTTCTTTTATAATTATAGTCACTGTTTCGTAATTTATAGAAAATCTTAGGTATAAAAATGTTTCTCCCTTATGGCTTCCTAAGCTTTAGTCATACTGCTACTCGTAACCTGGCGTTAAATTGATATCAACTAGAATCCATGAAATATGCAAAATGCTCTACAAACAGTAGAACAAAGGTGTCTGGGAACAAAAACATCTAAAAATTTTCGAAAATTGTGTTAAAAATTTCTTTGTTTTTTTATGCTTAAAAAAGCGTTTAAAGTCATGTTTTATCTTAGTTAAAAAAAAAAAAAGATTATTTTTTTCGTTTTGGTACGTTTTCAAAATCTAGTTTTGAAGCAATGGTTATCTTGAAATGACTTCTTGTGAAAATGTGTTTTTCATCATTGTTTCTTAAGGGGACAGTGGACGTTAATTTTTTTTCATTTTCATCATAGCAATATGAAATTTTGTGCATATATACATTTCACCAAAAGCATATAGAACACCTTCAGAAAAATTTCAATCTTATTGAAATATTTAATTTTTTTTAAATTTTTTAAACGAAATTTTAAAATGCACCTCGTGTCTTAATTTATGAGATATTTTCTTCCTTTTGCATTTTTATCACTTAAAATCTTAAATTCTATCATAAATAAATTTATGTAAGATCTTTTTAATCTCTTGATTAGTTAATATTTTGCAGATTTATTTATAAATTCCATATCGATTTTCATCATAATATTACCTTTTAATAAGTAAAAAATGAAATTTAACTATCGTAATGAAGAGACGAATGTTTAAAAACTTACACATTTTTTTCTAAACAATATGAGGATATTTCATTATCAATTTCACAAATATTGATAAAAAAAATTTGTTCGCAAGAAGCATTTCAAAAATCTAAAGACGCTGAAAAATTAGTTTTGAGAAAAACAGGTTCAAAGTATATAAATACACTTACCTTTATTATTTACTTCTTACAACCTTTATAAATGATACTTTAGTTAAAAAAACTGTTTTGTTACTATTATACAACGGAAATAGATCATTTTTGTGCCGGTTTTGCTATAGACGATTTTGCTCAAACAAAGATCCGCTGTTCCCTTAAAACCTCAGCCACAAAATAACTCAAATTCAGCCGAAATCCACTCATATTAAGATTTGAAAGTCAGCTAATGGGTTGAAACAACACGAGCGAGCGATTTGTTTTTAAGTAATTTAAGTCAAGATAAGTGAAATGTTTGAAAAACAACTCACACACGATTCAGTAAATGATAGCTTTTTGCTGATAAGCCAAATCTCATATATCTTTTAAGAATGGGGTTCACAGTATTTTTCATAATATCTCGGATTTAAATTGTTATAACTCAGGAATTGTAAAAACGTAAATGCTTTAAACTTAGAACATGTCTTTTTTTAGTACTTTTACTTAAATTTTGATTCAGCAAATTTGAAAAATATATTTATTTTTGAAAATATGTCTTTTTGAATAAAAGTATCATTTTGTTTGAAATTTTAACTTTAAATATTTTTTAACTTTTTTAAAAATTAATATTTGTTGAAATGCTGATTTAAATCAGCATTTTAACATTGAAATTCACATATTTCTCGTTATTTAAATGCAGAAATTTTGAAATTCTACAAATAATATTTCAACATAATATTAAACTACCCCACTTTTTAATAAATTTTTAATTTTAAAAATTAAAAAAAAATATTGAAAGTTTTATCACGGGATTTTGTTTCTAAATGATATTTCAAATCATCTCGAAATTTTAACTCAATAAATAAAACTTATTTTAATATGAATCCTGGACTACTTTAAACATAAGCTATTTTCTAAAACAGCTATTTCGTAAGTATGCATGAACTAAAAAAAAACTTCTCTTTTTTTTTACGAATTGTCAAAGGACTTTCTCTTTAAGATAGTTTTAAAAAATACAGATCATTTAAATATTTGAATGCTTCTGAAGTCAAAAGGAATTTGTCCTTTCCCTTTCGAAACGCGTTAAAATATGAAAAAGAAAAGAGCTTAAATGTCACGCTCCATTGAAATGCATGGATTATATGGCCACTAAATATAACCTTTAGATTATCCGAAGAATTCGTCACTTTCTTCAGAAATTCTACAGAGATTTTAAGAAAATTTATAGATTTAGCTTTATCTTAAAAATATCTATAGAATTTTTAAAGATATTCCTAAAATATCGGCAAAATGGGCCAAATACCAACGGATTTCCCACAGATTTTTTGGCCAAATACCTATATTTCAAAAATATATATTAAAATATTTAATTGCTAAAAAGGACGTCAAATGTTAATAAAATACATTGAAAGAACTTAATAATTTGACATGTTTCGATTGAATTTACTCAATCATCATCAGAAAAACAAACAGAAAGATGGAAAATGACAATAAACTATTACAAATAAAATAATTTTTTTTTTTAATTTCATTTGTAATAGTTTATTGTCATTTTTCATCTTTGTGTTTATTTGTATATTTTGTTTTTCTGATGATGATTGAGTAAGTTCAATCGAAACATGTCAAATTATTAAGATCTTTTATTGTATTTTATTAACATTTCACGTTCTTTTTAGCAAGTAAATATTTTAATATATATTTTCGAAATGTTTTTAATGGACGTATAAGAGAACTTCTGTTTATAATTAAATACCTATAGATTTTCTACAGATATTTTTTAGTGGGGATTGTTTCTTAAAATCTGAATTGCAAACTTGCTTTGCAGAGACTTCTTTAACATTAAGTTTCGATGTTCGTTTAGAAAAGGAAAATTGGGGCCGTTGCATGTTCAGAAGAAATTGTAAAATGTTATGTTTCTAAGTTTTTGTTGTCTCTAATAGACACATATGAAAGTTAGGAAAAGATCTATGGCGGATGTTTATTTTTTCTCTTATGGTTGCCTAAGATTTACATACTGTTACACTTTTTGAGGGCGTTAGATTGGTGTAAACTAGAATCTATAAATTGCGTAAAATGTTCTGCTGTTTAAGCATAAAAATGGTGCTTACTATTTTCTAAAACAACTACTTTGTAATAAACTAAAAGAAATTTCTTCTCTATTTATGAACTGTCAAAAGATACTCTCGTTAAAATAGTTTTAAAAAATATATATATTAGTTCTTGAGATATTGCTATTGTGAAAATTGCGAATAATGCCTTGTATCAGTGCCATCTGTTGAGTTAAATACATAAAATATTAATCAGATCTAGTTCTAACATCCTACTTCTAACATCAAGGTCTCACAGAATCTAAAGTTTTATGGAATTCGGAGCATTAATTCGTGAGATACAGCGTTCCACAAAACTTTTGCTGCGCACAGACAGACAGACTGAGAGGCTTAAAGAGAGACGTTAGGTAAAAAAACATGATTTTTGGGTTCTCTGGCACCTAAAACGTGTAAATCCGTTGAAAATTGGATTTAAAAAATTTTAAAGAATCCAATACTTTCTTCTAGTTTAGATAGAAAAATGTAAAAAAAAAAGATCGTTTAAATACTTTAAGTCAAAGGTATCTGTCCTTTCCCTTTCGAAACTATTTTAAAGTCGAAAAAGAGCTTTAGTGTCACGCTCAAATGAAATGCATGCATATTGTTCCTTAGATTCTGAATTGCAAATTTGTCTTGCATAGAACATAGTTTGATCCAAGGCCCCCTTATCATAATATCAAGGCCTCGCATTCAGGAGAAAATCTATTGTTGAAATTGTCCCTATAATTGCCAACTTATTATATGACTTTGTCTCGTATGTAACGCCACCTGGTGCATACTACTGCTAATAATCCCATAGGAAATAATGGGAAACATTTCAGTTTCTAACATTAGATGGCGCTACCAACGTGAAAATCATGTAGTTCAGCGCCCCCTGTACTGCAGTCAAAGGAAACTTGGTGAATGACAAGCCTTTATATTATGATAAGTTAGCCTTGGTTTGATCATTAAGTTTCGACGTTCGTTCGAAAAAGAAAATTGAGACTTTTGCATGTTGAGAAGAAATTGTAAAATATTATGTTTCTTTAGTTCTAGTTGTTCCTTATAAACGCAAAAAAGTTAGCAAAACGTCGATGGCGGATGTTTAATTTACGTTTTCTTGTCAGAAAGGATTGTTACGAAAAATGTACTTTTTTTATAAAATATATGAACAAAATTATTTTTTTATCCAATAAATATATTAAAAACCTGGTTTTCTTACAACATAATATTTTGTGTATTGGGATCTAATATTAAGAGCGGAGACATTTATGAAGTAATTTAACATAGTGTAATTCTAATTATATTTAACATCTAGTAATTTAACATCTAGTAATTTAACAACTAGTAATTCTAATTATATAATTCTAATTATATCTAAAAATGTCAGTATCTAGGTTTTTAAACGATTGAGAACGATTTTTCAAAAACTTTTTACGTAGAGAAAGAAAACGTACTAGACCAAGCATGCAAATATGTTCTCATCATATTAAATTAAAATAAAATATATTCACAGATGTCAAACTTTAAATTTGTACATCGAAGAACTGAGAATAATCGATTAGCAGTTCAAAAAAAATTGCTGCAGTAACCTATAATTTGACCGGTTGTAACCCTTAATTTATATAATTTATATAGTTTAATTTATGACTGAATAATTTTAGAATTGGAATCGTAATTTAAACTTGCTTTTTATAAAAATACTTACTAGAGTATACTAATAATTTTAGAATTGGAATCGTAATTTAAACTTATTTTTGTATAAAAATACTTACTAGAGTATATTAAAAAAACTCCTTGTAAATTATAGTTATTTAAAAAATAAACAAAAACAAAAAATAATTAATCAAATATAGATTATGAAGCTCTTTCTAAAAGATTCAAACTACTGGAACAAATTTTTAAAGATAAAAAACCAACGATTATAAATGCACAAATAAAGTAAGAAAATTTAGCAAACAGCCGTTTCGAATCTACTATGGAGATTCTTCATCAGTGCAAAACTCAGCGAGCTAGAAAAAGCAAAACTGAGCTAAGAGACAGAGAGACGCAGGCTTATATACCCGCTACGGAAACGATCCCGCCTAAAGGAAAGCAACCAATGAGAAGAGAGCAGCCTAACAACGGGCTGGACAAGTAGCGACATCTACCGGAGAATAAACAAAACAAAAACTAAAAAGCTAGGGGAAAAAAAAGGTTTAAATTAAATTAAGATTTCCAAATGCTAGGAAAATTAGGCGTACTTGATAAGTCATTGACTAAGGAGTGAGAATTTTTAATGATGTGGTAAGCTTCCCAAAAATCAAGATCAAGAATGGAAGGACACTTTCCTTTAGGCGGGATCGTTTCCGTAGCGGGTATATAAGCCTGCGTCTCTCTGTCTCTTAGCTCAGTTTTGCTTTTTCTAGGTCGCTGAGTTTTGCACTGATGAAGAATCTCCATAGTAGATTCGAAACGGCTGTTTACTAAATTTTCTTACTTTATTTGTGCATTTATAATCGTTGGTTTTTTATCTTTAAACATTTTTGCACAAAGGCTTTATTTGCTATTTTAATGTATTTGGCTTCAACGGGCCTTGATTCCATTTTTGTTGTTTTTATTTTTCTTCTCTTTGCTATGTCACAAATCAATAGGTTTTGTAATTTACGAATGAAAAAGTATAGGTTTTTGGAGCACTTACATTTTCTACGTGACTGTAGACGCAAAAAAGTGTTTCCTAAGTTCATTTCAATACGGTGTAATTTATTTAATTCAAGTAGGATAAATAAAGTTTTATTTCGCTCCAAATTAGCTCTTTTACGAGCTTTGATTCAAGAGACTCGTCAGAAAATTGCTCATATAGAGCATGAGTTATATTACTTACATATCTCTCTTGCTAATTCGTCACCTGATTTTGATTCTATAGACAGAATTTCATGGAATAGAGTATTCAAAGCTTCTTCGATTCATTGCTCTGTTCTAAAAAAGAAATTTAGTACACTTTGTAATAATTCTTTCGTTAACAATTCCAACAATTTACCTACTGTTAATCAAAATACTGTCGTCAATCTTTCTAGTGTCACTTTAAATAATAATCAGCTTAATGCTCTCAAATTAAACAACAATTTCTCTGTTTCTGCCACTCCTTCGTTACCCCGTCTGATTGCTCCTATTGAACGTGCCTTTAAGCATAGCGCTATTTCTCCTTCTCAAAAAGAGTCTATTAGACATCTCATTGCCAATACTGTCGATTTTAATTCTAATGTTTATAAGCCAAATCTTAATAGTTCAGTTAAATATTGTCTTAAAAGTTTATGTTCTGATCCGAATTCGACCATAACTAAGGCTGACAAAGGTGGTCAGTTTGTTGTTCTTGACAAGTCTACATATTTGGAGAAATCCCAGAAATTAATTAATGATGGTCCCTATGTGGATATCCACAAAGACCCTTCCTCTCGTGAAATTGATACTATCAAATCTGCCATTAAGTCTTCGCACATTATTTCTGCTAAATTAAAGAGGTCTCTTATTCCTTCAGTTGCTCATTGTGCCAGGTTTTATGCTTTACCTAAGGTTCATAAACCTGACATTCCTTTTAGACCCATTGTCTCCAATATCGGTACGGCTTCTTATAAACTTGCTAAATATCATGTTTCCATATTTTCTCCTCTTTCAAGCGGTAATTCTTTCACTGTTAAAAATTCTTTTGAATTTGTCAAGAAACTTCACAGTTTTAAGTCACAAGGCCACATGATGGTTTCTTTTGATGTTACATCATTATTTACTAATGTTCCTGTCGAAGGGGCTTTAGATTGCCTGAAGAAAAGGCTCTGTGAATTTCATTTTTCTTTTTTCGAAATTGAGGAGCTCATTCATCTCACTCGTGTTTGCTTGTCTCAAAACACTTTTGTATTTAACGGGAATTTCTTTCGTATGACTGACGGTTTGGCTATGGGTAACCCTCTTAGTCCGATTTTATGTGATTTTTACATGCACTATTTTGAAATAAATTTGTTTGAAGTCTTAAAATTTCAGTTTTATGTTCGTTACGTAGATGATATTTTTGCTTTAATTAATGTGAATACAGATATAAATCATATTCTCTCTATTATGAATTCTATTGATTCTTACATTCAATTTACTTTTGAAGTTGAAGCGAACAATTGCCTTTCTTTTCTTGATGTCCTTGTTATTCGCGATGATGATAATTTTCAGACTACTGTCTTTCGTAAACCTTTTGCGGTCAGTCTTCCACCTCATAGATATTCTTCTCATCCTCCTAACCAGAAAGTTGCGGCTTTTAAAACTTTTGTTTTCCGGGCTTCCAATATTTGTTCAACTCCTCAGTTACTCAGTGATGAACTTAATTATCTTAAAGCTATTGCTGTTGATCGTGGTTATTCCCCTAATATTATAGATTCAATTCATAGAAAATTAACAGAATCCACCCAATCTGAAAGAAAAAACTTTAATTCAAATTCCAATACTTTGGTTGTTTTGCCTTTTTTCCCCAAAATCAGTCAGCAAGTTGCTAAAATTTTAAAAAGGTTCGATTTCAATGTTATTTTTTCTCCTGTTAATAAAATTGCCTTTTCAAATCTTAAGCATCCCATTGATCGCTTAGATAACTGGGGTATTTACCAAATTTCTTGCCAATGTGGCCTTTCTTATATTGGTCAGACTAAACGTGCTCTCAGATTTCGTTTAACGGAACATAAAAGGTATGTCAAAAATCAAGAGCTTAAACGCTCTTCCATAGCTCAACATTGTTGGTCTTTACAACATAAGTTTAACTTTTCTTCACCTACCATCATCCAAAAGTGTCCTTCCATTCTTGATCTTGATTTTTGGGAAGCTTACCACATCATTAAAAATTCTCACTCCTTAGTCAATGACTTATCAAGTACGCCTAATTTTCCTAGCATTTGGAAATCTTTAATTTAATTTAAACCTTTTTTTTCCCTAGCTTTTTAGTTTTTGTTTTGTTTATTCTCCGGTAGATGTCGCTACTTGTCCAGCCAGTTGTTAGGCTGCTCTCTTCTCACTGGTTGCTTTCCTTTAGGCGGGATCGTTTCCGTAGCGGGTATATAAGCCTGCGTCTCTCTGTCTCTTAGCTCAGTTTTGCTTTTTCTAGCTCGCTGAGTTTTGCACTGATGAAGAATCTCCATAGTAGATTCGAAACGGCTGTTTGCTAAATTTTCTTACTTTATTTGTGCATTTATAATCGTTGGTTTTTTAATCTTTAAACATTTTTGCACAAAGGCTTTATTTGCTATTTTACTGGAACAAATTATTGCAATTTACTATAAAAAAAAAGTTGTCCAAAGAGTAAATGTGTAAAAAAAATGCATTTGAAATCATTACACTCGTTAGTCCGATAACTATATATATATATAGTCCTGATTGAGCAACATAAATATGTATGTATTATATAGTATGTTTAACAAAGTTTGGTAAAAGCATAGTGGAAAATTATTTTTCAGAAATTTCCACCAATAAATATAAATGTAGTAGAAATATTTTGTGTAGTCGTTTATATGGTCTATAGAATTGAAAAATGGCAATAATTGCCGAAACGTCAGTGAAGGCTTACTTTGGAGACACGAAATTTTTTTGTGTCTGTCTGTCCGTCTGTCTATCTGTCAGTCTGTCTGTTCCGCGATAACTTCCGTAAAAAGCATCCGATTGGCTTGAAATTAAGTGGGTATGTTAGTGAGGCACTGGGATTAAGCTGTATAGTTTTTTGTAAGATTTGGTTCATTCGTTCGAAAAATATAGAATATTTTATTTTGCGCAATAATGCTTTTCTATGGCAAATCCAATGATTTCCATTTTTTTTTCTTTAGAGAAAATGTCACATTATGATAAATGGATGCTGAAATTTACTGGTTAAATTATTCGTATTGTTTTGAAATTTTGTCTATTCATTTGTCAGATTTTTAAAATTATTACTGTAAAATTTGGAGATTTTTTATAAATGTATTCCAATAATATAAATTAATATGTTTTAGAGACTTACTTATTTCAAATGTATTTATTTCATTTTCTTTATTTTCTCTTAATGGTTGCTAAGCAACCATTCATCCTAATCCTTATTTTTATAATGTTATAAATTTGAATTCGTGTAATTATTGAACGCGAGAATTTAAATGAAGTCAACGTCAAAACTGATGAATTAATGACTTTGTATCTTTGTGTACAACTATAACATAGCCCAGAAAAGAACATAGGCTATGTTTTATTGATTTTATTCACATATTTTCCTTAATAATTCAAAGTTTCTTTCTTTTTTATGCAGAATCACTAGCGATCTTTTAGATAAAATTTAACCAATTTCCTTTATCATTGCCCCCCTCCCCCCCCCCCCAAAAAAAAATCAAAATCTGGAATAATTTGTCAACGGCAATAAGTTTCAATTGAGCAAGTTCCATTCGAAAAATTAAACTAAGAAAAAATAAATATGACGTCAGAATTAAAATAAAAATAAATATAGTACTTTGTTAAATATTAAACACGGAAATTTGTTTCGTTAATAAGAATTTTTCTGACAAAAATGGGCGCATAATTAGAAGTAAAAGAAATAAAAATTAATTATATTTTTAACAAATATTTCACCTGATAAAATTTGACGTCATAATTGAAATAAAACAGGTATTTTATAGTAGTCGTTAAAAATATAAGAAACATGGATAGCAATAACTCATGAATAATGACGTCATTGCCGAAACTTCAGTGAAGGCTCATTTTGGCGACACAAAAATTATTGTTTTACCCCTGTCAGTCTGTTCTGTCTGTCTGTCTGTCTGGCCGCGATATCTGCCACAAAATGCAATCAAAACATCTTTTTTTCGAAAACGAAATTGTAAAACCCTATATTACTGAGTTTATACTTTCAAAAGTTCCTGATACATCAGATTTAGGTGTGAACAGGTATGTAGAAGTATGAGGATAATGAAAAATGCTTATTAAAACTGTTACTTATCCTTATAAATCAAAATGTATAAAGAAATACAAGGTATACGATAACCATTAGCAAATTGATAGAAAGTTACAAATTTAAGTTTAATGAGACTACGGGGGGTTCATGGGGGCTCCGCCCTCCTGAAAAAAAGAGACAAATGAAAGAAAGAATTGGAAGAAATCTACTATGTTATAATAATAATAAAAAAATAATAATAGATCATGAAAAATTCAGAATATCCTAACATAACTAAATCTTTAATTTAACGCTTTTGTTGGCTGAAAACTTCTTATTCTTATTTTATTCTTATAAATAATTACGTAATTTGAAAATTTTAAATTACAGTTTCCAGGAAGTTGAATATTACCCAAAGTGTGTTTTAAAAAAGAAATGATGTGCAAAGCTGACGTTGAGGCTCTTGATCTGCATATTTACTAGTTATCCAATAATAAAAACTCTAAAAATCTTCTAAAAACAAGATATAATGGATGGACAGTTATCTCACTAGAGATTCATGCCTCAAAAACGGATGACACGACAAGGCAGTTGGAAAGACTTTTGTCATTGACAAAATCTGCAATAACTCATCCTTTTAGCGACTGGAACTTGAAAAAAAAGGATGTCTGTGAAATAGGTAATGTTCTGTGTTACTTATGCACCAGCTCATTTTTCACGTACATCTTGACACGTCTGTCCCTAGAAAAAAAAATGTTACGATTGATAATTATTCAAGGAGTGTGAATTGTAACTTTGATTAAAGAGATTTCATACAACGTCTTTCTTTGAATTCGTTCCCCTCCCCCTCCCCATATTTGATAATTTGCGTCTCTCGACTTCGATCCTTTTTTTTTTTACTTTCTTCTTTATTTCTTTTAAGAGTAAAGAATTTTGTAAAAGAAAATAAATAAATAAAATGCAAATATTCACTGCCCAAAGCAAAATGTTTGTATGTTTCCCAATCAAAAAATATTAATGATTATCAAATTGTGGCTTACAAAATAATTGAGTCCTATATTGCGTATGTCATGGATTAAACATTAATATTCCTAGATGCGTTATAAAATAAATAAAACGCGGAAACCACAAAATCCATTCTCGACCGACCGAAAACAACAACCATTTTTCAAATGGTTACAAAATTAAAATGTCGAAAATTTCTTAATTTTTTAAAAATTCCATTTAAAAGTAGAATAATATGTTAGAAATCAATTTATATATCATACTCTTAAAATAAGATATAATGGGCAAACATTGATCGCACTTGAGATTTATACCTCGAAAAAGGATGACACGACAAGGCAGTTGGAGAGACTTTTGCTATTCACAAAAACTGCCATCACTCATCGTTTTAGGGACTGACATTTGGAAAAAGGGAATATCTGCGAAATAACTGTCTGTGTTACTTATGCCCCAGCGCATTTGTCACGTACATCGTGACACAAAACTTTAGAAAAAACTTTAGATCAAATTTAAAGCGTGAAATATATTTTTGATTAAAAGAGATGATTTTTTGCGCTTTCATTTTGCATTATAACAATGTCGCTTTTTTAGCCTGACTTTCGATTTTTTGATTAGATTTTTTTGTATTTAATTTCTTAAGCGATTTTTAGCGTTCTTTTTATGTTTCCAAGCGATTTTCCCACATCAGTGAAATGAATACCGTTTCATTATTTTAACCCATTTTTAGTATTTTTTACTATTTTTAGTATTTTTTCACATTTTGCGGATATTTTTTGACAATGATAAAAAAAATTCTTTCAAACTTTCAGCCTAATTTACTAATTTTCATCTGCTATGTTTTTCAATTTCAGCGATTTTCGGTGTGATTTTTAGGGATTTTTTGAGGGTTTAGCATCGAGTTTTTTTCAAGTTTGTCAATAAACAGATATTTGTACGCATCATGGTCTTATCTATTTTTAAATTGCATGTAAAAAAGGTAAAAACCATAAAACTAATGAATTAGCAATAAAGGAATTGTTCTGAATAGCCACAATAACCTAGATAGAATTTTTTTTTAAACTGTGGATGGTTTTGGGATCTAGGGGTCATGATCGTTGTAGATCTGCAAACTGTTTCCAGATATTCCAATATGGGGAGAATGTAATGTATAGTATGTCTTACAAAATTTCAAACGTTTAGCTACCACTACTTTCGAATAGTAATTTTAGCAAACATCCTAACTTCATGCGCAAGACCGTCACCCACTCGAGTAACATATCTACTGATAGATTTTTTTTTTTTTCTTAGAAACATAGTTTTGTAAAGACTGGGGTGCGCTACTTGGTAGGGAAATGTGAAAAAAACAGAACGCGACATTGTTAAAATTTGGAAATTTAACAAGACATTCTGTTTTAAACTTTAAGATAGTTTATAATGCATTATAAAAATTATAAAAAAGAATGGCGCTTCACATTTCGGGACGAGAGTGAAGTGTAAGGAGAAGAAATAAACAAAATTAGGATATACAGTCGAGTCTCTATATAACGAAATCCATCGTTCCAATAAAAAATTCGTTATATAGAGAAATTCGATGTATAGAAAATGATGTTAAAAATCGTATTTAATGTGTAAATTTTGAACAAGTATTATTTTTGATCTTTTTAAATAAGAATTTGAAATGTTTATAATTAGTAAATATTAACCTAAGATTTTATTTCTTAATTATTTAAGCAGTTTCAAAAAATAGAACAGACATTTATTTGGAAGCTTAATGAAATAAATCAAATAAGGAAGACTTCAGAAGAAAAAAATCTGTAATTTTTTGTTGTTTTGATAATAAAATTGTTACGCTCTCAAAAAAAAAAAAAAAAAAAAAAAAATTGCTCAAATTTTAGCAAGGAATGAAAAATTGTAGTTAACTTTTTCCTCCATTTGAAGGCCTCTCTTATGTGCCTCTCATTGATTCCTCTCTTATTTGTGTATCAATCTAATTGACTGTGTTTTAAGAAGGATGTTGAAAGGTGTGTGAAAGGTGGGATGAATTCGTTGGATTTAAAGAACAAGGAGAGAAGTAATATATATATATATATATATGTATATATATATATATATATATATAAAAGATAAATCAAAAATAAGTGATGGAAAATCGATTCCATATGATTTCGAAGCTTTTTTAAAACTGAACAAGTTAAGACCAATTTATGAAAAAATTGTTATATGGAGATAGATATTTCGCTATATAGAGACTGTTTTTAATGTAATCATGCGAAAAGGGGACCGTTCCTAGGAAAGATTCGTTATATAGAGAAATTCGATGTATGGAGTTTCGTTATAGAGAGACTCGACTGTATAATAGATCAGGAAACAACAGCACATATAATCACTTCATTGAGTTTACGGATGAAAATCTAGGATTAGTTAAATTTTTATTCTCATATTAGAACGGTCTACCAAGTCATATCTTGGTGGAAGTCACAATAAAACCAAATTATATCGATTGACTCGTAGGTTTATCATTGTGCTTTCCTGCATCCAAAAGTCTGAAAACATGGAGTATTAGGAGCAGGAAAACACAATGGCAACCCTTGGAATCAACCGCTTTCCACCAAGATATGACTTGGCAGACCGATTGCGTTTTAATAAGTGAATCGAGATCTACCTCATCCAAAAATTTCATCCATGAACTCAATGAGGTAATTATTTGTGCTGCCTATCTATAACAAGGCGATAACTTTAAGATGGTTTATAAGGCATAGTAACAGTGTTTAAAAAATGAGGGCCCGAAAAAAATGGTGGGGGGACGGAGTATAATAATACCAAGATAATCTAGATATCTAATCAAGATAATACCAAGTATAATCTAAAAATTGAACACAAACAAAAATAAGGGATCGCGAAACGATCCAAAATGGAAACGCGAAACAATTACGTCTGCGGTTGGCTAGAAAAATGGATTTCATAGAATAAAAAAGGAATAAGAATGAAGTGTGGTGGATGGGGATGACAATAAAATGCAACCCTAAAATGCAACCCCATTAGGCCCAAATAAAACTACTTGCTTTCGCAAAAAATGAGAAAACTTTTAGTAATGCAGTTTTAAATTCCTAATACAATTATCTATTTTAGAATGCTTAAATAAACAGATCATTTTATTTAGAGAAAAAAGTTACGGTTTATGTGAAAGAATTGGTCTGTGTTCCACGTGATTGTTTTGTTTGGGCCAAATGAAGGCATTTAAATTTAAGCGATAAAACGCCTCACTATTTAAGCGATTTTTACGACATGCTGCATCTCCATCTATCGCTTTTCTTCATGATCAGAGATGTAGTGGAGAGTAAACGGGGGTATATGCCGTATACCTTTTGGATTTTTTAAAGGAACGCCGTATGCTCTCTGTTTCTCAAGAAAGCCATAGTATATATACTCTAGTGTATACTCTCTGCCTTGAGCGTATACCTTCTGTTTATAGCGTGCACCCTCTCTTATTTTTACGACTATACCCCTGTTCATGATATGATTACTTCACGATTCCGTCCGGAATTTCGAAGCGATTATGCAGGGTATTAGTTAGCAGTTTTTAGAATTTGTAAATCCTGGAATGTTCTATTAGAGACAGTACCTTGAATGTATTTAAGTAGTATTGTAGCTCTCACTTCTTTGAATAAAGTTGTGAACATACTGTAATTTTTTTCGCTCTAAACTTTGCTTTATTTTCTAGATATCATGCATTTTGTATTGCATTGCAGTGATTATCTTTGTTATTACAATACAACAATGAAATTCAGATAACAGCAATTTTATTTTATTTATTTTCTTTTATTTTTATTTATTTATTTTTTTTTTACTTTTTAAATAAATAAATAAATAAATAATAAATTTTTTGCTTTTAAAAATATAAAAAAACCTTCAGTTTTCATCAAAAAATTTAAATGACTTGTATTAAAAGATGCTTTGACGAGCACCTAAAAATAGTTAATATGTTTTTAAGTATGAAAAATTGTTTTACAAGTGTTTCTAATTGAGCATGAAGAAGGTTAGGAGGTCCCTTCTTGGCTACAGCTCACTGTCAATGCCAAATTTGAAAAAATCATATTTGCGATTTTTCCATATAAAAGAAGTTTGCGCAAAGCTTTCCGCCTTTCTTTTCAGTAAAACTTTCAATCGTGCTTTACATGTTAGCTGCACTGTTGAATCTGCACTGCAAGTATTGTAAAAATCAATTATTCTTTGCAGTTCTCTTGATTTCACTGCTTGAATGTGATACGCTGAGGAACTAAGATTTCTGGCACTTTTTTTCCCCTTACATTCATGTTTAATTACTACGCTGCGTTTTTTTCCGGCTACGTCTTCATACTACAAATTTTTTTCATAGTTATGATTGATTTATTTTATATGGAAAAAACGCAAACATGATTTTTTCAAATTTGGCATTCACAGTGAGATCTAGCCAAAAATAACTTCTTGTCCTTCTTCATGCTCAATTAGAAACATTTACAAAACACTTTTTCGTACTTAAAATCATATTGATCTTTTATTTGTGCTCATCAGAGCATTTTTTAATACCAGTAATGAATTTTTTAATTGAAAATTTTATCTCATTTCAGAAACTAATTCCACACATTAGTAAGCCGAAGAATAATTTTGCTTTTTAAATGTATATATTAAAAGCAAATATGAATCAAATTTTGTGTATTAATATTTATTAAATTATGTATATTTTGTATTTGAATTTTTTTATTACAATTCATACAGTAAATTCTATTTTTACACGGCCATAAGTTTAGTTTTCTTCTGCCTGTCTGAACTTCTATTAAACTGCAATGCAGTAGGTTTATTTTCAGTTTCTGTTAAAATACATCAAAATCTAAATACAAGCCGTGATTTAATATTCAAACCAGACCATTTATTCTCTAGAAAAAATGAACTTTTACAAAACTTAAAAGACCATATGTCATAGATGCATATACATATTACTTGTTATTTCTTACAATAAGGATTTTTTCACATCTTGTGTAAATTGGATAAGCTTATTGTATAGTTCTGTTCGTGATTATATTTTGTTTAATAATATATTTTGCTAAAAGTAAAAGGTAGTTAAAGGTATTAAAGTAAGTATTTCATAAATAAATGCCGATATTTGAAAAATGTCGGTATTCAATCAAAAAACTTCTTGTTGAAACAAAAATAGTGTGCAATGTCAGATTTACTTTAGCAAAAAAAAAAATATATATATATATATATATATATATATATATATATAGCCATTATTATTTAAAAGGGGAAATATTTCTAACTAAATGCCAGCACTGCTAGAATATCTACTTCTTCATGAAACGTCGTCCAATGGTGCGCCGATTTTACGAAAAAATAAAAGTTATAATGTATAACTTATTTATTAAATCCTGATATTGTACAGGATTTAAATTGGAAAATAACTCGATATAAAGCCAATATTACACAAATATTGACAGCTTCAAAGTGGCACTATATGCAGATTCCAAATCTTATACATATATCAATTATACACTAGAAATGATTACTATAATAAAACGCCAACATCGAAAAAAGTGTTACCTAAATTTGCTTGCTACAAGATAGACAAACAAGTACATAAATATAAGAAAAGAATATATCTTATTTTATAAATGGCATTGTAAGAAATCGAAACAATAAGTTTCAGTTACAGAATCAAGGATTTATTTTGATAAAATAAACTACAGTAGAATAATGGAGTCATAAAATTTTTGAGCTTGACCACATTGTTTAACGGCAGACTTTCTGTGGAGCGACCTTCTTACTCCTGCAGCACGGCTGCTATATGTCCCATTTCCAAACTCCGACGACAAAGACAAGGTTCTACAGCACGGCTGCTATATATCTCACGCAACTAGATGAAAGCCGTGGCTAAGGGCTGACACTTAAGAACTGAAGTGAGAGCAGCGAGATAGAACGATGATTTTCACTTGGAAAGGACCACGCGGAATGAAACGAATCAGTGTTGCCAGATTGGGGATTTTGTTCCCAATTTGGGGAATTTTGAGCCTCCAGGGGTATTTTTTGGGGACAACTAATTCTTGGGGACATGTTTGGGGATGACGAACATTTTTGGGGAAGAGCTTGGGGAATTGTTTTCGCAATTTAAATTTTTACTTTTGACATTTGCCAGTACTGGATCTGTCTTGAATTGGATTTTGATTTTGAAACCAAAAATAAAATACAGAAGTAATAGTTATAAATCATTACTCTCGTGATCGTGCTACCATTACAGATTCATCACAATCTACAATGGACTATTTTCCATCTGAATTTTCAGATAAATAAGTCAGGAAGCTTTTCCTATCATCACGGACAGACACACAAGTATAGAAATACATCTGATTTAATAATAAAAATTTATACAAATATATATATATACCGGGTGTCCCAAAAATGACTGGTGGATTTTAAAATTCAATAACTTGCAAATGGTGACAGCTGTTTAATTTTTTTTTCACGTAGGTTATGTTTAATGTCAGGAGTTTTTTACCGTAATTTTTTATTTTAGTTTTCATCTCAAACAATAGGTGGCGCTGACGGTGATTGAAGGCCAGGTCGACGCTTCACTCAGCACTGATCACCTGGCCTTCAATCGCCGTCAGCGCCACCTATTGTTTGAAATTCGAACTAAAATAAAAAATTACGGTAAAAAAAACTCTAATATATAACATTTTTTTTGGTTTATCAATGATGGTTAGTGTGTGTTTCATGGAGTGCCAGTAGAGATATTTGCAACTGCAAGACTTACAATGCATACTGTAATAACATTGCTACCTTTATAATTGACAATCGCTCAATGAATGCAGCAGCCTTTCTAGTTCTTTTCATAAGAAACTTAAATGAAAACTCTGCAGTCTTAAACGACTTAGATCTTTACATTAAATTGCCTAAACTTTCAGGGCATGTCCGAAAAGTTTGCTGTAATTTTTCAAAAGATTTAATTAAAGATATTAAAAGCGGCTATATTTGTTTTA
Source organism: Maratus speculifer (assembly GCA_964019185.1). Taxonomy (NCBI): domain Eukaryota; kingdom Metazoa; phylum Arthropoda; class Arachnida; order Araneae; family Salticidae; genus Maratus; species Maratus speculifer. The sequence continues at coordinate 43,943,603 of OZ025301.1, forward strand.
TTATTGACAAAATCACAGTAATTGATAAAATATAAATGCTTTGCATTAGATAGATACTTCAGTAAGGGAGGAGTGACAAAAAATTTAAAAAAATGTTTTATAGCTTAAGTCAGATAGAAGCACATAAAGCCAACATCATCTCGGATTCATTCAAACTCTAACTTATCAGAGATAGTCAAGACCTTATAAAAGTTATTGGTATAAAAAGTGTAGATGGAGCTAATGAAATGCTAGGGCAGCATCTTCGACTGGCAACAATTTAAATAACAAGTGTAAACGAGCTTGTCGTTGTAAAATATATCTCTTTTTTCTCGTCGATTAGCTGTGAATATACGTTAAAAAATTCTGCTAAATTAAAATGTTTATTATTATTTTATTTATTTATTTATTTATTTACTTATTTGTAAATGGGGAATTCTTTTAAAAAAGTGCTTGATTTGGGTAAAAAATTGAGTGTAAATTTCTTAAAAATTCTTTATAACAGAAAATTGAAAATTGTGAACTTGCTTTTTTGAACAGAAATTGCGTTGGGGACTTTTTCTGAAAAAACCCTGATTTGGGGAAAATTTTAGAAATTTTGGGGAAATCCGCTTACGACAATCTGGCAACACTGAAACAAATTCAGATATGATGGAATGTTGAACTAAGATATCTGAAATGTCTGTAATTTATTTGTAAATAGACTTATCTAAATAATATTTTTTTTGCAAATATTTAATAGTTAATAGAATTTCTAAAATTTTAACGGTGTCACAATCGACTTTATGTCTTTCAGTTTACTTAAGATTTCAAGAACTTAAGTTTCTACATTTCTGCAATTCCGTAATACCTATTTGAGGAAAATTATACGGAAATCGTTGTCTTGAAATAAATTTTCTGCTCGACACTAAAGATTTCCGCATAATTAAAAAGGAAATGTTTCCAGAGAAAATACACGTTTCTACATTTAATCTAACATTTGCTAATTTAATTCTTAATATGCATCCAACGAATAGGTATTTATAATGAAATTAATTGTTTTAATTAAACTATAAACATATTATTAAGTAATATCATTATATAATTTATCGGTTAAGTAAATATATTTAATGCAATTTCCTAAACAATATCATAATGAAATTATCTAAGTTACCCCGTTATGTTCCAAATTATGAATTCATGTAAATTTCTTTTAATAAAAATTTTATTTTACTTAAGAAATGTGTTACAATAATTAAAAATAAATGACATTGACATGTTTCGGATCCGTCTAATAAGATCCATAATCATAATCCAAAAAATTTTTTATTAAAATGTTTATATAAAAGGTGAATCTTTTAAAATATGGTCATTCTAAAATCTATTGGATTTAATAAAATTTTTATCATGTAAATTTCATCTTCTAAAGCATTTTTAGTATATTTTTAAAAAGTTTAGTTTTAGAAGAATGTTGATAATTAAAATTAATTGAATTTGAATTTTTACGGAAATTTATTTTTGTAAAATATTTATAATTTTACTCATATTTTATTATTTAACTTTTAATATTTTATAGAATTAAGAAGTGTACATGTAAAATGTTCTTGCAATAGAAATACAGAAATAATTCGGAGCTAAAAGTTTTCCCTAAATTTTTTCAATATCAAGAAAGCTGAAAAAAAGGCAAATGAAAATAAAAATCCTCTTTTTAATTAAAATTTTTTTTTTTTTTTTTTTTTTTTTTTTTTTTTTTTTTTTTTTTTTAGTTGGGGGGAGGGGAGCAGGCAGTAATACTTTTAGAACAAGATAAAGTAAAATATTTATACTTCCTTTTAAACTGTAATCATGTAAAATCAAAATCTCTAATCAATGTAATAAATGAATTTTAACTCTTCCTCGGTCTGCTGTACTAGTAATATTACCTGCCTTATAATAGAGTATTATTTTGTTTTAAGAAATATTTTTGCTTATGATTAGTGTCATTAACGCTCAGGGAAATTCAGTCTTACCGATGTTTGTATTTCCATGCAAGTCTTTTTAAAAGTTATTTTATTCGTGACGGTTCCATAGGCTTTTGTAGAACATCAAACCCAAGTGGATGGATTACCTGATCTGACTTTTTACTTTTCATGAAACATTTTGTTAAAAATGTAAGGTGCTCGAAAGAGTCGCCAGTCTTAGTATTTCTTGGTAACCATAGTTCTCATCCAAATACTAGTGTTTTAGATTATTGCACGGACAACGGAGTGATTTTGTTATCATTTCCACCTTACACGAGTCACAGATTACCGCCCCTTGATGTGTCAGTATACGGGCCGTTAAACATTCTGCAATCAGGCTGTATGTGGATAGTCTAAATCGCAACCTGGAAGCACTGTGCTAATCTGCGACATACCAGGTATTGTCAAAATAGCCCTTCCTAGTTTTGCTACTCCAAAAAACATTGAAACAGGATTTGGTTGTAGTGGAATTTGGGAATTTAATAGGAACATTTTTACAGATGAAGACTTTCTATGATCTCCAATAACTGATCAACCGTTATCTATTAGAGATGAGAGTGTTAAAGACCAGAATGACAATGAAAAAAAATAGTAAATATGTAACTGTTAATAATCCAAGTACTTCAGCAATAACTTTAAACAATGATGGTGAGATTGCGAGACTGTCTTCAGAAGTAAGAAATCTCATTGAATTAGATGATTCTATGACAACTGATAATAGCAATGTGTCAGTGGTAAGTCTTACAGAAATAAGACCACTTCCTTAAGCAGGAACTCAAAAAGGCAAGCAATCTATTCGTAAAGATTTAATAGCTGTCATTCTAACAAGCACAACTGTAAAAGAGAAAATTCGAGTAGAACAAAAAGCAAAAGAACGCAGAAAACAAATTAAAGAAGCAAAAGCAAAAAGGAAACTGTATGGAAAGGCAAAGCAGTGTATGAAATAAGAAACATCTAGGTTATTAAAAAAAGGGAGAAGCAATTATTAGATTGCTCTGAAGATGACGAAAATTGCTTATGTCTAGTTTGCTTGGAGCAATACAAACTTTCTAGATCCGGAGAAGACTGGGTGCAATGCATGACGTGTAAAAGATCGCGCATGTCAAATGTACCAGAAATGAATTACATTATATTTGCATTAACTGGAAATCAGACGTTGGAACAAGCGATGACAATGGGTGATTAAAAATATAGGATAGAGGCCCACACGTTGTAGAAAGCTCTCGAGTCAAAGATCAATATAGCCAAAGATTAGTGTTGGCTTACTGTTTATTTCTTTCCTGATTAAGACAGTTTTTTCCTTTTTATTGCTAAGTGTCTCTAGAAGTACCTTTATAAAAGATTAAGAGTTTACAAGCGTTAACAATTTAAATATTTTATTTTCATTTAATTTACAATATTATTAAAAAATGAATATGTTTTGTTGTGTTAAGAACGTTATAAATGAATAAATTTCTCATTCTTGATTTAACATATCCCATTTAGTCGTCTTTCTTACTTAATTTGTATATCTTACAATGTACTTGTATGTGTCATTTATGTGTCACAATGTGCCCCAATTATGTTACAACTTGCCCCGTACCGAGGTTTAGTAGTGAGGAATTTCGAAATTACGCAGAATTCATTTTGTGTTATTAAAAACGTTAATAATGTTAAAAATAGTTTTATAAATATGTTACTCAAGACTTACTCTAATGATATGATACACTAAATGTTTCACTTCGGTTCAAATCTTACAGCTAATATAAAAAATGTCGAAAATGTCACTACTAGCTCCGATCTCTCCTAATTTAAAATAGTTAGAAAAATAGATACCGAAGTCAGTGGCATTTCAAGTGTATGCTTTGTTATATTTGATAAAAATGCAGTTTATATCTTTTATCCGAAACGAATATCGTTTGAAGCCATCATCGTTTAACACTGTAAAAATATTTTTTTCTTGTATTTTTAATGTCCAGTATTTAATTGATTTTTTTATTCAATCTTTACGCGTGTATCATTTTCTGTTTATTTAACTTTAATACTTTGCTAACAGACATTAAAATTATGTAAACAACGATATAGTATAGGATAGAAAACACTTCAGATTCAATACATTTGCATTGTATTATCTAAAACATTCTCATTAGGAAAAAAAATGTATTAAATAGTTTATTCATCATAACGCTTTTATTTTTTAAGTGTTGAAAATATTTGTCTACTCTGCACTTAAACAAGGAAAGTTTTTATAAAAACTTCGTTCTGCTTAAAAGAAACTGAAATAAATAGTTCCACAAACATTGTAAGAAGCACTTTCCATTTCAAAAGTGAGAAAAAATAACATAAGTAACAGAAAGAATTCAAACAAACCACTTCAGCCTCGTTTTAAATTCAAAAATAGTTTCCAGAAAAGATTTGCATTTCAAATTACAAAAGGGAATTTACTTCAGTAATAAATTAAGGCAAGGGATTTATTTCTTTCTTTCTTTTGTTAATTTCAGATTGAAATTCTTTTTGTGATTTAAGCAGAATGCATTGACATTTTTTAGGTTTTCTTTGATTCATAATGAAAGTTTTTTCTTTCTATTAATGTTATTTATATTGTTTTGGTATGAAAATTTAAATTTAAGGGGACTTGTACTTTTAAATCGTCATGAAAGTAAAAAAATAATAATAATTAGTGTATCTTTAAAATCTTATCATATATAAACTTTAAATTTTCACAATTAAAATTGATTGTGCTTTTTAAATGCACACCATTCGAAATGCCTAGTTGTTTACATAATATGTATATTGTTAAAATTAAAAACAATTTTTAAATTTGGTCAACTTTTAATGATAGTTTATTAAAAAACACAATCATTTTGATCGCTAGTCGAAATTCTACGCTTATACCGTAAAATGGGGTGAATAGGAACAGCGGGGTGAATAGGAACGAAACTTCCTGGTCATACAAATAAATCCATTATAATTATATGTGATGATATTTTTAGTTGCCAATTTTTTTATAAGAAGTTAATAACCTTAAGGGTAGAGGATTTCAGTTTTGACATGTTTGCACCACTACTAGGGTACATAAAAAAACTTCAAGAGGATCCTCAAAAACCTCATTTTTTCAACGTCTTCAAAACTTTGTATGTAACTATAGAATTTTTCGTATTCTAAACCTAAGAGAGGGGACTTTTAATCAATGATAGATCTGTAAACGATATGCTGTATTAAATTCTACTTATTTCTCAACTACATAATGAAAAAATGAAAAATGGCTTGTAACATCAGAGGTTTAAGATTTACGGGGTGAATCGGAACACGTTTTCTCTCATGGTTTATTTTTTTATACAGTAATAGTTTCATGTAATATATGAAAACATATGTAATAATATGTATTGTAACAACATTTTGTTTGTTCTAATTACTTGAAGAGTTTAAAAGTGCCAAGAAATTACTTGGTTAAACAAAAAAGTCAACGCCTAATCCAACAGACATGGAACACACAATAAAAGAATTTAAAAACAGCAAATTAGTTAGAAAAACTGCACAGAATTATTCTTTGAGATCCACAACATTAAACCAACATCTCAAAATGAAAAACCATTAAAAAAAGAGAGGTGTGCAAATAATACTAAGGGCTGGGGATGAGTGTTTATTAGTAGATCGTATTAATACATTCAGCGATTGAGGCTACTCAATATATTCCCTTACCCAATGACTACTAGTAAAGGATAACACAGAGCAGGGATGAATTTGTATTAAATTCTTCATTTGCAATTCGAATATAATTTCTTAAAATAAATATTAATTTTTCTTGATTTCAAAGTTGTTTTCTAATTTTTAAAAAGGCATATCTTTACTTGTATATAAAATAAAGGCTTGGTTTCACAGTAACTACGTGTTCCTATTCCTCCCTTATCATTATTACCTGTTTTATTAACCCTATTAAAGTTTGATTCGGAATAAAAAAAAGATTATAGCATTTGTTCCGATTCACCCCTATCAGCGGGGTGAATCGGAACACCATTAAAAAATAAATAATATATATATAAACAGTAAAAATGTTTCGTTTTTGCTTAAAAAGTAAAGAACAAAACAAGACCGAAGTTTCTAGTAGAAAAATAAAAAAGTTAAAAAATCAGTTATTGCTTTTTTTTAACGTTAAAGTTGAAAAGTGTTCCGATTCACCCCATTTTACGGTACATAAAAAGATTTTGGTGATAGTTTAATTCAAAACATTCAATTTTTTATTGATTTTGTCGAATTTATAAAGGTGCAAGATCCCCATATGGATACCCATAAGTAATTTAAAAATATATAGTCTTTTTAAAACATTTATACTAACAGTAACTCTGTGGCATTACAATCCATGAAGGTTAAGCGTAAATAGTGCCCATCTCTATTTACTAGACCCTGGGCCGAGGTGCTATGTAGCATGCGTCCCCGCCAGGTGTTTAGCCTAAAGCTGCTATCTGATTCCCCAACATTTCGAAAGACTTTTGAGCCAACGCTTGATTTCCTTCTACTTTTCGTGAAATATCCTCACAACACTCAGTGTGATAGCAAACAGCGATGTCCGCTGCCTTTTTTCCGCTGTTCCAAAAAAGTCTGGGCTAGCCGAGACTTTTAATCCAACATCGAACATTTCAACGAATCAGAGGTAAGCGATTTACACGAATAGGCGATAAATATTAACGGCTGGTACTAGCAATATTGGTTTTCCTGCTTTTCCCCCAACTTTTTTAAAGACAAATATAACCTTTTTCTCTCTTTGAACGGGAAAAAGTTGGGGTTAAATTCGGCTGAAAAGTTTGTCGCAAGTAAAGTTTGTGAATCTAATAACAGCTTAATGCGAAATCATCTGTGTCGAGTTCCCAAACAAGCTTGTTACTCATTTCGGTACTTCTCTATTATCCCGTCGACCAATTTCGCCAAATTATACACATCGCCAAACTTATAGCCAAATTATACATATTGACTTAATTTTTATTTTAAATAACGAAAAAACTAATAATTAGTGGAATATTAATAAAAATTTAAATAAAAAAACGAAATTAAAATCACTTACTGACATTTTAAACACGTGAATGTCATTGAATGTGACATTCACGATCATCCATTATAAGCATTTAATCTTATAGTTTGGCGATAATTTTTTGGTCGACGGGATAACCTAGAAGTACCCTCATTCCATCAACCTCGAAGTTGTGAAAGGCTGAGTGAGCGGGAATCGATCATGTTACCTGTGTGCGGTGCCATAAACAGATGCTCTGACCACTGCGCTACTGGGCTTCTAAAACCTTTTCAAGAAATTATATTTCTGAACTATATATACTGTGAATATGCTTATTAGAATGTTTTTAGCTTAATCCCACACAATGAATAAAGCTTAAATTTATATTCAAGTTTGACATCAACTTATACACAAAATGCTATTTTGTAGCGATAAGTAAATTGTTTATAAGGAAACATTTCCATTTTAGTCATACCAGCTTTCTAGGCATACAAAAAAAATTAGCAAAACTATTTCAATAAGACCTTTCAACCTATACTCCTTTCAATAAAATAAAATTCTCAAATCTCAAAGATCCAATAGATGATTTATCACATTGCGGTATTCATAAGATTTCTTGCGAATGCGATAAAATGTACATCGGTCAGACGAAGCGTACCTTGAAAAAACATGTGGGAGAACACAGTGCTAACGTTAAAAATTGTGAAATAAAACGTTCTGCTATCGCCAATCATTGTTGGTCAAATAGTCACAATTTTAAATTCTCCGAAGCCTCAATAATACAATATTGTTCATCTGTTTATGATTTAGACTTTTGGGAAGCTTTTCATATATGGAAAAACTGTAGTAATTTGGTTAATGACATGTCCAGTACTCCAAGATTTTCTGATGTCTAGTTTCCATTCCTGTGATGTCACTCCCCCTCCCCCTCTCCTTTTCTCCTTGAATTGGACTCTTCCAGTGAGAAGTAACATATGATTGGTCTCCTCTGGGTGCGCGTGCCAGTTTAATTTTACTTTTGCTTTGCGACGTTTCATGGTCAGTTCGCCTTAGCGGCGAGCTCAGATACACGGTCTATTTTATTTTAATTAACGATGTGACTTTCTTTTACGTTTTACACTTTTTTAGCACTGATGATGGGACTTTAGAAGTCCCGAAAAGGCTGTATGCTTTTAACATCTTTTATTTTATAATATTTGTGCTCTTTAACGTTGTTTATTTATTTAGTTATAAAACTATTTCAAGGCAATCAATTGCAAATAAATTTTCCCAGAAGAATTTATAAAATCATAGCAATAGTTTATCTTCTTTATCTGTTTGACATGTGGTTAAACTGTGGTGATTGAGTTCATAATTCTTATCAGGGTTTATTTACCGATTTCATTTTATCGGTAATTCAATTTAAGTGAAATATTATCGAGTGTGTGTATTATTGATATTTGTGTCACATCTTTTGAACTGAAAGGATAGATTTTAAATTCATTTCTTAAATGGAATTTCTTAAGCTTAGCTATGCATCACAGTGATCAACTATATCATCGAGGATTTTTTTTATATATTGGTATTTGTATCTTATTAGGTTTTTATTAATTTTTGTTTGGCAGTGTTTTTCATCTTTTGAAACCACTTGGATGAGTTTAAGTTATTGTGCCCCGGTGGTACTTTAAAATATTATTATACAAAATTGTTTAAACACTTTGGTGTCCGAAATTTTTTCCAGGTCTTAGAAAAAATTACTTTTACGTTAATAACATTAACACTAGCTATCCAAATAAATTATATAGTATTTAACGAACATTTTATTGTTTGAAACATAATGAATGCTGTTGGTTTGCGTTTTATTCAATTTATATTCATATGATAATAGGCTAAGGAAGAATTTTTGAAGATGTTTAGAAAATATAATTTTACATTAAGATTGAACTTAAATATTAACATTTTAATACTTTTGGTGCTTTATTGCATATGATTCTTTCAAGAAAATATTTTATATTTTAAATGTAAAGAGTGATGTATACGTTTAAAAGAAAATATTCGCAAAGGACGCAAATAGAATTAAGCAAATAATAATATTTACTGTTATTACTAAATTTCTAAACAATAATGAAGTCTTATAGAAAATGCACAGACATATAGAAACGTTACCGCATGTAAATAATAGCAAAAGTTTTTGCAGAGGTTATTCCCCCAACTCTTTTTTTACCCTTTTCTGAAATTTTTTGCAGGTTTTTGCACTGTTTCTATTCCTGTCTCATCAATATTCCATATTTCATTTGAATTAAATTTATTAGCATCTAATACAGACTCTAAGTTATTAAAAAATAGTTGTATATTACGTTTATTAAAACTTGTATTTCTTCTCAAACTTGCTGCTTTAGGAACACGAAAGGAAATTGTAGGATGTCGTTGCATAAACTTAGTCAACCAATCAGCACTTGCAGTTTTTTTTCTTGTTGTTGTTAACCAATTTTTAGGCATGTTTTTGTTATTTGTATTGGCAAACTCATACGCTGAATTTAGAAGTTCTGCGGGACTAATTCCATAAAACATATTCGCTGATTGTTTGGAGTATTCACACAACTCCTTCGAAAGGAAATTTTAGGATGTGGTTGAATAAACTTAGGGTGAGGTGGTGAATATCATACGCGATTTTTATATCCTATTTCAATATCTCCTTCTGTATTAATACTCTTCTTTTTATCCATATATCTAAGAAGGGACATTCGGTTTACATTAAACAGTTCTTGGGTTTTCCTGAAACTGCACTTTCCGGGTGGATTTAACTTCTATTGCAGCCCTTTCATAATCTACTAAAGTAGCTTTAGCACTTTCAGTACGCCTCGCGTAATTTCGCACCATTTGTACTCAAATATAAAAACCTTTCATTAAAAATTATGCTGGGGGAAGTAGTGACATTGTCACAACGTGCCTCTTAGACTTCGTCACAACTAGCCCCACGTTACGCCATTTTTAATTTTATTCATTAGTTTCCGAAATGTTGGCATGATTAATAAATGAAATACATAGAATAACAGCTCAAAATATAACCATTTAAATAATGTTAGGGAAGTTTACATACCCCAATATCGCTAGCAGCAATGGCGATTCAAATGTGGGTTTCAAAATTTACTTTTACGATAGAAAACAAGATAAATATTTTTATCTCGAAAACAACGCGACGCTATACTTAAAAAAATACGCAGCACATTGAGACAATCAACCTCTTCACTCACATGAAACGACAGGGGCTGCAATTTATTGGCTCAGCCAGGAAGCTCGATAGCACAACTTGCCCCTGGCACAACTGACCCCGGTCTCCCCTACCTCTTATTTCCTTTTTAATCAAAAATTAAAATAAATCCATACAGATATTTCAATTTTAATTTTTTCCTCGCTTTATTTATTTGTTTTATAAACTTATGATATTATTTTACATTCGTGAAAATACTGATTTGAAAAAATCTGCCAGTTTATTTATGAAAATAATTCTTTTTCATATTTTTAACTGCAAATACTTTTAGAAAAATATGTTTTAACTAAAAGTAAGTGATCATTCATTGTTTTGCGTTTTGTAGATACGAGGGAAAAAGTAATGTTGACAACAGTAGTAATATATATGACTGAAACTAAACAATCGCAATAGTATATCTGTGTGTGAGAATATTTAAGAATCACATAAAAAATAAATAAAAAATTTTCACAAGATGACTTGGAAATACATAACTTGAAATTAGAAAATTTTCTGTCAAACCTTGTGGCTCTATTATAAACTCTTCACAAAGCAGTGCACACAAAATTCTTTATTTACCTCTATAGATATAACTAGAAATGGACTGACATTTTGGTTTCGATTTTGTTTTCACTCCAAAAGAGTTCCTCCAAAAACTCGGTTTCTCCGAAAATGTTAATAAAAACTTGGCAGAAACGAAACTATCTGTATTCCAAAAATAACGTTTCTCCGTTCAAGAAATTTCAACTTTGAATATTGATTGGAGCCATATTAGCTCAAAAGAGACAGTCTTTATTTATTGTTGCAAACTTCAATATATGTATTTATCAATCATGACTGACTCAAGACATGAGACCAAATTATAAAGCAAGCAATGCATATACTACTCAACTTTGAAGATGTTTTCCATGTGCTCATTAAAAGTTACAAGATTCAAAGCAATTGACTTTTTAGTTTAAAACAGCATAAACATTCTGAATAGTATTTGAGAAAGTTTTATCATAACAGATGATCATATACAAAAATCATTATAAATGAAAAATCGAAATACGTATACCTAAATATTTTGTTAATTAGATGAAATGCGCATGAATGTAAAATAATTCTGCGTCGTTGATAATATTAGAATTAATTTTGTATGAAAATAAACTGTTTTGGTAAGAGGCATCTGCAGCCATTTTCGGCATTATATATAATTAATTTATAGTTATAGAAATTAAAAAACGCCCTTAAAATCAATTATTAAATATGTATATTTATGTATATATTAATTATTTTGAAATTTTTGAACATTTTTGTTTTTGGCCTAAAATAAAATTAACAAAATTCGGTTTCTGTTTCGGTCTAATTTGGATGAATATTAATAACACTTATTCAATATGGATTGTAAATAATTAGCATCCTTTGTTTTTATTGTAAGTTCTACTCTAAGAATTCAGAATCATAACGCTTATCAAATAATTCATTAAGCTCGGCAATTTCAGCGTGTTTTCATTAGGCATTTCTTTGTTCGTCCTAAAAGTAGATGGTCATTAATTACCTCCGTATTTCAAAAGAGAGGGCGGTAAGGAAGAAACATAGCCTTTGTTTTTCGCAGACGTAGTGGGAAATACTTTAATTTGTGTAGCCTGTAATGAATAACGAAAAGCATTAATTCTTCATCTTTTATGCGAAAATTTTTTTTATTCAAGAGCTGTGAATGAATGTCAGCAAGAAGAAAAAAGTAAAATTAATTTTATAAATTCTAGAAATATGGTTTTAATATATAATCATTACGTAATACTACAAATCGACATCTCATCTCGAATACAATTCACAGTTAAGTTTCAAACCAGATACAAGCAGTCTATATTAAATCCAGAGCAATGCACAATAAGTAATCAAATCACTAAAGAATATTAAAATCAAACCTGATAAACTTCAATTAAGTAGTAAATAAAATTACAAAAATACAATGTTTTAATCTTTGGCAAAAGATTTATTTTGAAATCACGGACAGCACATAATATCCACTTTACCTAATGCAGTATGTCGTAATGGAATATATTCAAATCCCCCCCCCCCCCCCTGCCAGAAAAACATGAAATGCACATAAGTATAATAATGATGAATATAAATGGAAGTTCTGATACGTAACTCGTTATCAAGGGCAGTATTACGTGATCGCAAGTAATATTCGGTTAATTTCTGAAGTAGAAATTAGGAGATATACTCTAATACAAATTTCTATCACTGCCTCGTAACCAAAAAATTGAAATAAGTTATCCTTATTTAAATTATATATAAATAATATATAAATTTTGACTTTTGTTATATTTTTACGAAAGGGATCCTAAATATATGACAAGAGATAAATGAAAATATATATATAACTATTTTTTTAGAATTTCTAATTTGATAAATCACAACTAATTTTATTATGAAATAAGTAAACAGTACAATTTAAAAAAAATAGTAGCAAAAATATTTATTTTTCTTTGCAAAAATTTAATTTTTCATACAATCGTTTAATAAGTTCGCTGCCGCTCACGCGATAGCGAGTGATATGGCGCCAACGTTACGGGGCCACTTACGCGCCTGCTCGTGATGTGGGGTGGTGTCCAATAGCCAGTCACGCGCTGGCGCAGGAAAATCTTTTACTGATTCTTTGTTATAAAAAGTAAATCGGCTTCTGGAAAAAAACCACTTCTACAGTGCTGCATTAACTATCATCACATCTTCATGTAAGCGGCAGCGAATGTGTTAAAGTATGTAGAGGATATGTTATGCTAAATTCCTGTTGAGAATTTTTTTAAATTATTAAATTTTAAAAAATAGTAGCTAAAATATTTTTTTTTGCAAAAATTTTACATACAATCGTTTAAAGTATGTAGAGGATATGTCATGCTAAATTCCTGTTTTTTTTTATTATTATTATTCTAATAGAAATTGATTAAGATTAGTAGATTTCTTTTAAATGAATGTAAACAAAAATTATTATCCCAAAACTTATAAAATTCAAAAATTCATCATCTGTTTTTCTTTGCGATTACACTTCGGTGTTGAATAGCGTGCGAACTCATATTCATCTTTGTAGTAGAGAGGGTAGGGTAACGTCCTCAGTAATTGGCACATTAAGAATTTTTCTTTAAACTTACTTCAATTTTCATTACCAAGAAGTAAAATATTTACTTGCAAATATTTTTAAATCAAAGAATGCATATCTGTGCACTATTTTGCCCACTAAAAGCAAAAACTTTCGAAAAAAATATATATATATATATTTAAATACATTGATAAAAAGTAGCTGTAATCACCAGTAATTGGCAACTAGAGCACCAATGTATGACACCTTGTGATCCAGTAATTGGCACATGTTTATAATGAAAAAACTTTATATTTTGCATTGGGTTTAATCGCTTTAAATGAATTTACTGTAGATGAAGATGCCATGCTTCAGGTTTTTGAGAGAAAGAAATCAGCATATTAGTCTGAAATGTGAACATTTTAAAACAAAACAATATATTTATATTAATACCCAGTAATTGTCACGCTGTCCCCAGTGATTGACATACAAAGCTTTAATGGATTCCAATTACTGATAATATTTCATATTTTCAAATAAAACAACTGATAAATAAATTTAGTCTAAAACTTTAAAAGTATTGCCAAAATAAGTGGTTTAATCTCAAATTTTGCGATTTCCTAGTAATTGTAATAGGTGCCAATTACTTGGAACTAGCAAAATTGAAGCACCATTAAATGGCATCTACCATTAATTCAGAAATCCAAATATTTGTGTCAAAAATACTTTTATACAATTAAAGTAACCCTTTTCATCTAAACAAAACTGTTTTTGATTGAAATTTAAAATACATTATAAATCAGACAATAATGAATTGAAAAGCATGCCTTTCTTAAGCCAGAAATGAAACATTTGCAACAAAAATGGCTAATTTGAGCAAACCATAATTGTTTTTCTTTCCAAGGCATTATTGTCATCTAGTAACATAAATAAAAGTTATAATCTTTAGAGTAAATGAGTATATAACTGGTATATGGTCCTCCATTTTTAAAAGACTGGATATAAATCATATTTTAGGACATGTTTTTAGGATGTGCTAATATTGGTGCATGTCAATTACTGGGGGGGGGGGATGTTACTCTACATTTAAATCGAAAAATATTTCGCACATTCTTTTCAATTTCAAATCCCTTCTATGCATAGCGGTTGTTGAATTTCTTTGAAATCACGACAAAATTTTCATATATAGTTTTTCTTGCTGTAGAATGGATGAATTTTGAGAGAATTATGGAACAATTTCATATTTTATAAATGTAAAAGCGTTGTAAAATAAGTCTGAGTAAGATGATTTCGTTTTCACAGTATCATTTACCTAAAACATTTTTTCTTTAACTCTTTTTGGTCTGGTATACTTTAATTGAACATGTCTTTTAATAGAGTATTATTTTGTTTTAAGAAATACGTTTGCTATTATTACATGTAGTAAGTTAGCATATGTTTATGTAGTTACTATATGATTTCATTTATGTTTAGGCATTTATCAATAATAATAATTTTTATTATTTTTTTTAACTCTCTTTGCGCCGTTTGCTGTTCTTTTATTTTAAACATATATTTCACTTTTTAAATTTAAAATAAAAGTTATTTTCCCGAAAGAACCATATTTAATAAAGGGCAAAAATTATTAAAAAGTTGTAATATAAGTTAAACCTTATTGTAATACCATATTTTCTAAACATCTCCAAAAGTTCTTTTTTAGCCCATTGTCATATGAATATTAATTGAATAGTACGCAAAACAGAAACATTCGTTATCCTTCAGACAATGAAATATTTGTTAAACACTAATTAATCTATTTGAACAGCTAGCGTTAATGTTATTAATGTAAAAGTAATTTTTTCTAGAAATTGAAAAAAAAAAATTGGACGCCGAATGGGTAAAAAAATTCTGACTGTAAACGGGAAAAAATCACTGTTTTTCAGGATTTCCCAAAACTATTTTGTGTTGTAAAAGCAGAGTAAGTAGGAAAAAAAATCAAAATAATTGATACATATATAAATAATGTCTCACTGACTTATAATATTGAGCGTGTAATTCAAAAAAATATTAGTCCCCCATATCATATTTTTTTCAGACAGTAAGTCAGTGTCTTTACTTAAAAAAATAACATTACACTTAACCAAAAGCCTTATATAAAATAAATTGTGCGTATCATTCTATGGTAGTCTTCGTACGTACACGCACGTCTTCAATTTTTACATCATCGTATAAAGGGAAAATATATTTTTTAAACGCAGTTTGTTTGAACACTGCCTTTCCATTTATTTTGAGATTTTTCTTTTTCTTTTTTTAGTTTTGAATGACATTTCTGTAATAATGGCAACGGAAGTACTAGATTTTTACAGAATGTAAAAGGAAAATAGAAGATTTCTATAATTTTTTGTTGCTACTTTTTCATAACAAATTAAAATAATTATATCTTAATTATGTGCTATGCAAAGTGTATAACCTAAAATAAAGTGTATTTAAAGAATATTGGTGTGACTTAACGTATAAAGAATATGAATTAAATAGGCAATATATTTTCAAAACTGCTTTAATCTAATATAAAAATCGGATAACATAATTATAATACTATTCTCACATTTTTACTATTTAATTAGATATCAATAAACCACCGCACTCTTGATATCGCATCGAGGTATCCGCTTGAAGTCATGAAACTTAGTTTTTAGTTTCCATAGAAAAGTTTAATTGTACTACAAAACTGTATCCTAATTTGAAGTTTAAATAAATTTTATTCAAATGCTTCGAGGAAGCACAGTAAAGTATTTTTATTAAGAGAAAATGAGTAAGGAATATATTCTTTGGATTGATTTTATTGAACCTGCTTTAGGAAAGTTTTGCAAGTTCACTTATTTCAGAAAATTTTAATGGGCAGCATACCTAAAAATTTATAAAGATTTTTGCGATATAAAAGTCGTAAACTTTTCCTAGTTAAGTAAAAGGTGTGATAGAATATATAGTATAGTTCGATAAAGAATAATTAATTTTATTATTCAGAATTGATAAATTAAATTTATACCGGAAAACTAGTTATTGTGTGTGCATACATTGTGCTATGGTACATGTCTTTAAAAGAAGCATTTTTTATGCAGGAAAGCTGGGTCGCAATCTACAGGGTGATAATAAAAAAAGTTCTCCGATATATGAACCTCTGACTGATTAATCACTTTAAATTAAACTTCAGGTATACTTATTTTAAGTATCTACACGAGATAATGTTGATTTTAAAACAATAGGACTTTCTGGATTGCGATGTAAAACTTATAAAATTTTGAAATGGCAACACTTACTTTTTTCTTACGTATTGAAAAGCATAGATGGTGTTTGAACGAAAAAAGTCTGACGAAAATTGCATGCCTAAAGCATTTTCAGTAAACAGTACAAAGAACAGGTGACTATGCGCACACAATGTGCAAAGCATTGCATGTGCAAAATCTTTAATAAGTAGTCTGGGAAGACTGTTTCTTCATTCAGAAATTCAAACGTCTCAACACGATGTCACTTTCAAGAAAACAGGGAGAAAAAATAATAAACTTGTTATCGTTGAAAATGCTACCGAGGCAATATAGATTTACAGACGAAATCATAAGCGATGGCAAGCAAAATGTTGCGTACAAACTGTACGTGATTTGGTAAAAAATAAATAATTAATTAAAGAAACTGGAAGCAGACGCATTGTATCGTGATCCGGCGACTCTCTTCTCCTGTTGAATTTACAGGGTGGTCATAAAAAAACTTTGCCGGTATATGGAACTCTACTGTTCAACCGATCGAGGTGAAATTTCAGATATAGCTATTCAGAGGTATGAGCTCGAGATTCTCTGAACGACAACAAAATGGCGCTCACGGTTACGGTTATAGTTACAGAAACTCGAAATTTTCCAACTACAACACCCATTTTTTTTTTCATCTCAAAATGATCAGCGCATTCGAAAACCTTAAAAAGCGTTGGAACCGTGCGTGTATAGCCAGAAACGGACACCTTATGCACGCAGAAAAAACTGTTCTGCGAATCCCCCCCCCCCTTAGAAAAAACACGATTGGCGCGCAAGGAGTAAATTCGCATATGACACAGAGTCTTTTTATCCGTTTTCTACGCTGACTATCTGGCAAATGACGTTCCATGATTGGTATTTTGTCGCTGTCATATTAAAATTTTCTACGTGCGCCTTGGTCATGTTTTTGGGGGGCCGTTCGTAGAGCTGATTTTGTGCAAGCATAACGCGTCCGTTTATTGCAATAACCATACCATTCCAGCGCTCTTTAGGGTTTAAGCATGCGCTGATCATTTTGCGATGAAAAAAATGAGTGTTGCCATTGGAAAATTTCGAGTTTCTGTAACTATAACCGTAACCGTGAGCGCCATTTTGTTCTTGTTCAGAGAATCTCGAGCTCACACCTCTGAATAGCTATATCTGAAATTTCACCTCGATCGGTTGAGTGGACGGGACGCTAGAGCTCCATATATCGGCAAAGTTTTTTTACGACCACCCTGTATTACAAAATGCATAATACGATAACTGCAGGTCCCTTTAAAAGTAATGCCCTCAATTTAGATAACGATGTTTTCTTAGCGATTACAGAGATTCCAGTTGTTCTAGACTGGAGGCGAGCAACAACGTCTTCATTTTTCAAACTTATTTCCTTATCAGATTTGATGAAGGTAGCATGTGGCCACCTCAGATTTAATGGAAGTATGAGGCATATTTCTTCTTAACAAGAAATGAAAAAGCAAAGTACTGCGTTTATTAAGCTGACGAAAGTATTCACGATGGGGGCACCAACGCTTTTATACGAAATTAAAGTATTCGTGAAGTGCGTTATCACAAGTGCATACGTACTCGATCACATTTCTTCGAACAGCTTATTTCTACAAATATGAAAACGTGCTCCCTCACAAGTGCTTGGTATACAAAAAAAATGCTGAATTACTTAATTCCAAACTTTCGGCAGTCATGTGTTGTTAAAAACTTTGCATAGATCATGTAAAAAACTGGTGGAACCAGGGAGAAAAGTAGAGCTTGATCTAAAAAAAGTTACAGTAAAAATTGGGAAATATTTTCGATTCAAGTATGTGCGTAGAAAAGAAATGGAATTAGATGATCTGTAAAGCTCATGAAATAACCCAAAATTTTGTTAGCTGAAAATGAGTACTGAACTTTACTGGTGCTTTAAAATCAATCAGGGGAAAGAGGCATTTTTAACTCCCTCCGTATTTTAATCATACATAACAAGTTTAAAAATTGGTGTTCATAACTACATGTCACAGGCTGATGTAATGAAGTATGAGAACAGCTCGTTCAGTACAAAGTGTGGACACAATTTCATTCCAGCGGTTTTATAAGTGGAAGATCAGTACTCCAAGTAAACTCAAAACTTTAAACAGATACGATCAACCATATGCTACATATTTGTGCTAAGATGCATTTATCTATATCAATTCCTCAAAAACCTGATTATATTAATATTATACTATAATTATTACTTCATAGTTTATATTCGTTTAGCCTTGTGAAGCTTAAGTGATTTGAGACAACATAACAATACATTCTGATTGACTACTTTCTTCGGTAATCATTTTGAGTGGATAATAGTATGAGTCGGCACCAGTAGTTTATAAGGCACAGTGAAGCTCAGTCCACATTTTCAGTTAGCAAAAGATTGGGTTATTTCATGAGCTTTAGAGATCATCTGATTCCATTTCATTTCTACGCACATTTTTAGATTGAAATTATTTCCCAATTTTTACTGTAACATTTTTTTATATCGAGCTCTACATTTCTTCCTGGTTCCACCAGTTTTTAGCTCACAGGCTATCATAGTCTGAGAGCTTATGTGCCCGTCCGTTCTGCATGAACGTTCGTACGTTCGTACTTGCGTAACGCGATAATTCATGATAAAAATATCGGATCCACTTGAAATTTTGTATATAGGTATATCCTGATAAGGCGCTTCCCTGATTAGTTTTTGGAGTTCATTCGATATGTATAAGAGGGGAAACGGGGGACTCATGCCCCTCCCCTTAATTGATATAAACGGGATTTTCATGCAGAATTAACAGTTTTCGTTCAAAATTTAGATATAGGATCATTCTGATGAGGCGATTCCGTGGCTGTTATAAGGTGTTCATTTGAATAAGTATAAACAGGGCGAACGGGGGTTCTAATGCCCCTCCCCTTAACTTGTATAAATGGATTTTTTAAGCAGAATTGTCAGATTTCGTTCAAATCTCTAAATAGTTTAGGAGCTTCAATGATTAAGTATAAAAAAGGAGAAAGGGGAGAGCTATTTCCCTTTCTTATTTTTTTTCGAACGGAATTAACGAAAATAGAAGGCTGTAATGTACAAATAGTATGCGTAGCCTGTGAGCTCAATGCCTTCAGTTTAACTGGGCAATATTCTTTTTGTTTTTATATGATTTCATAGCTTTTTCAGATCCTTTCAGGAACTTTATCTATCGTCTTCAACTAACAAGTCGAAACTATTATTAATATTAGTTTAAAGTTATTAGTAGGCATATTAGTTTGTCGAAATACCGGAAACAAGGCCAAGTTGGCTTCAATTTTGGCAAGTAATTTTTGACGCCAGATTTGGCGATATATAGCCAAGTTGGCGAAAAACTTGGCTGGCATTTGGCGACAGAATTGCCCCTTCCCAAATGGTAGTCCCTCTGCAGTTTCTCGGCATCTACACAGATTTTCTTACGACCATAGGTATTACACATATTTTCATAGTTTCATTTTCAAATCGTTATTTTATAAACATAGAAGAATTTTTTTTTTTCCAAATTATTCCTTTTTAATTAGAATATCTGTATTGTAGTAACTGTTTTGACGTCGAAAACACCCAAATAAAGGTGCGATGTTGTTTTAACACATATTTAGTTTCAGTTTATATATATGTTTATGAAAAATATGTATATTCTGTTTCGAATGGTGTCAATTTCAGAAATACAAAAATCTATCAAGAGAATCAGAATTTTTATTGATCTATAAAAAAAAGAACACGTGTTATCATTTCTTTTTTAAATTTTAAACTGTTTTTTAATTTATGACAACTCGAAAGAAATAATTGAATTAACAATTAAAAAGAACAGATTTCTATAATGTTAAATTATGAAAGATATAGCGTTACATAAATTTTAAATGGGTGCTATTTCCTTAACATTGGATTTTTTGAAATGACTTTCGAAAGGCACATAATTAAATTAAAAGCTTTTGAACAAGTTATTACACGTCGCTGAATGTTTTCTGATTCGGGTTATAATTGAGTTGACTTTTTTCTTGTTTCACGAGAAAAAAGCGACAAAACAGGGGTACTGGATCTCCATAACTAATCGGTGGATCTGGATAATTTTTTGTAAATTTTGAAGTCTAGAGTAGGACACTTCGCCTTTTCAATTTCGTCGCGATCCGATGATTGGTTCCAAAGTTATTAAGAGGCAAACTTTGGACTTTAACATTAGAGATGCGGCTGAGCTCTACTATACAACACTGTCGTGCTGTATGATATAAGATGATGATATTCCAAATGTCGACACTTATGTTAAAGAAATGATTCAACAGATCTTTGCTGACAGTCATGTTTCGTAGCTTTTCAGTTTTGTGAAATCGCATTCCCCGACCTCACTTCGATAAAGTTTTGTTTTTGCGGTTACCTGAAAATGGAGATATACACATCAAATACAAGAGATATATTAGAATTGAAATATGCCATTAAATGAGAAGTTATATAGACTCTTACTGCAACGTTACTTTTGTTATTGTTGTCAACAATCTCCCTTATACGATGTTTTAGCGTCTGCGAGTATTTAAACGTTGAGAGCTGATAATTCCAATAAAAGTTTTCCTCCTCTTCTTTCTATACCATATCACAAATAAACTATTTTTATGTGGGTTCGTAATTATGTAAATACATAGTACCCTTAGTCTTCCTTTAGTCCGTCCGTCCGCTTATAGCACAGCAAAAACTACCCGCCTCAATCGTCTGAAACTTAAAATATATAATTTTGCATAATTGTTTCATGACAATCAAAATTTTATGAAAATCGGATTTAAAGTTTAAATACATGGGCAATCAAAATTTTATGAAAACTGGATTTATAGTTTAATTACATGGACAAACAAAATTATTCTGTTAGACAATAGTATGGGGCGAATTATTTAAAGCACGTTTTAATTATATAAAGCTACTTCACATTTTATAAAATTGATATACGTTTACTAGAAGTTACTTCCTGTATAATAGACAGCAGATCGTATTTATAGGGACACACAAAAGATTTCAGCTTCAATACTATATCCGAAGTACTGTATATTATTATACGAAGATTTAAATATTTAAAAAAATTTTTACAGTACGAACGCGCCTTATTTGCTACATTTGAAGTACAATTTCCCACATGTTTGTTTCAGCAAAGTGTGTGTCAAGTTTTAGTGTATAGCTTTAACTTTCTAAATGTTATTCGAATGTACATTCTTTTTTCGTTTACGTTTTACAGTTTAGATTTTTTTTACTTCGAAAATATTTGATATCCATGCTCCTCCTTTAAAAGTTACATATTAACAAATATGCAAACAAAATTATAATGCAAAATCAGAAATCTTCTACATTAATCTGTTTTAAAAATACACTGTAAAAAATCTGCAAAGGTACTAAACTTTTTCTAGGAAACTGGGATTCCAAGAACTTTTCCTGTAACGGTAACAGAAAAAATTCAAGTTTCAGAATCAGTTACATGGATTTTTCCTGTTATCGTAACATGAAAACTTCTTGGAATCCCAGTTTCCTAGAAAATGTTTAGTACCTTTACAGATTTTTTTTACAGTGTATTTTGCATTTAACAGAAAGAATTAAACATTTTTATTTCTACTAAAAAATTATATCATCATATTTAATTTTTAAATTTTATTCAATTATATATCTTTTCTTCAATTACTCATGAAGTTTTCATAAAAAAAAACTGTCATCTGTCACTAATAATAATCTAGCCACTGTAAAAATATCCCGTTCTACACTGTAAAAAAAAATCTGCAAGACTACAAAACTAGTTTTTGTAAAGCTACAGAAATCTGCATGTTTACTAAAATTTTATCTGTAACCAGGTATAATATTTACCACCCGCATAGTACAAATACATGAAATGTCTTAGTTTCACCTGTCAGCCAATCAGAAAGAGCTTCAGTAGTGACGTAATCAATATTTACGAAGCCACAGAGGTGTGATATGCATCCATCTTGAATCCGGTATTGATAAACATTTCTAGTTAATGAGTAAGTAAAGTTTTATTCTGTATCATATTTTATTACATTTCCTTTCTGCTTGATTCATAATAAGTAAAAATCAAAACTCAGAAAAGACTATTTGATTTTTAGTTATTGGCAAGCTAATCTGCCAATTATGTTCTGTTTATTACGTATTTATCTTTCGGTGAAATAACTGTTCTTTACATCTGTGTTTACATGTGAAATTTCTAATGTTTTATGTAATAAATCAAATTTATCTGCTCTTTTTCTAAAATTCCACTTCCCTTTCTTGCCCTCTTCTCCACAATACCAAAATTTAAAGTGTTTAAAACTTGCTTTAAAAGATGTTACTTAATTGTTTCTTCAGAGTGAATAAATTTCATTAATCATTCTTACATCATATTCATTTCATTAAAACTTCTTTTGTATTTCGCTTTTAAAATTTTGCTTCCGAATTTTCTTCAAAAACTCTTCAAAACTGCTTAATTTAAAATAACATTTAAAAAAGTACAATCTGTGCTCTATGTGTTAATTTATTGTCGTAATAAAATATCAATTAAGTATTTCCTGTTCTTCCCCCACACCTTCTTCAACTAAAATAACACATAGAATTACACACATAAAGTCTAAAACTCTTTTAACCCCAGTGGTAGGATAGGAAAAAGCCTAAATCGGAATTATTTAGAGGAAAGCTGGAAATTATTTAAATTCATTTAGTTTAGGTCTAGGATGAATGTATTAAGTTTCCCTCCCCCCCCCCCCCGCCCTCTTGCTAGGTTGCGTTAAGAAATATGCACAAATTTATAATTGGAAAATACAATTTTTTTAATTACCATAAAAATATCTATTAAAAAAAAACCTAATGAAAAACACTGTCAATGCAAATGTTGTAGAGCTTAAAATTATAAATAAAATGATAACCGATATTTAACATTTTTGTTGAATTTTCCACAATTTTACTTCAAAGTATTGGCTAAATCGCTAATCAAGAACTTGAAACGCGAAAAGACAAGGTTAACAGTTTACCGTGCTTGTTATTATGTACATGCAACTTTTTTTTTTGTTATTGATGCATTATTTAGAATGGATATTTTTGAGAATTATGGCTTAATCTCTTCATTGCGGATTATAGCTCAGTGATGGGGTATACAAGAAAGGCCAAAAGTCTGGTTTAATTGCAAGAAATCTGGAAATTGTTTTAATCCTATCGACATAGATTAGAAATTAATATACCAAGTTTCCCCCTTTTGCAGGTGAGCTTTAGCCACTACAAACAAATTAACTTTAAAAAGTGTATATTTTTAGAATATTTCAAAAATGACTCGTAAATGATGGGAAACACTGCTTATTGCTTTCGATATTGTATTTGAAATATGTATAGCATTTAATATGATGCATATAGAGTGAACAACAATGCGTATGTATTAAAATTAAGGATATTGAAAATAAAGAGCAAGGGTAGGGGGAAGCGGGATAGAGCGAATAAATGAGTGTGCATAAGACTTTTCTCTAGAGAAATTCAAGGTCAAATAATAGCACAATTATAAATTTCGATATTTGCGTAAAGGACAAAAATGGTTATAATAAAATGATTTTTGAGAAGTATACAAGAATCTTCAGTTAAATTCATAAAAGTTTCAAATCTTACAAATATGGGAAAAAAAAAGTACTATATTCTTTACGTAAAAAATCTTTCACTTTAAACTATGGTTTAAAGTTGGCGGTATTCGCTTCAAAATGAATGGAAAACAGCTATTATTTATGCAAAACTTTCTCGAAAACGACTAAATTATAATTCTCAAAATAGACAAAATAAATTCCTAACATAATTACAAAAACATCGTGAAGGCCTCAAGAATTAAAAATGTATCTGTACACGGATATAACAAACGTAGAGAGGATGAATGGGTAACTTGGTGTCTCATTGTTCCAAGCTTTGGATTAGCGGTTAAGGCAAAATTTTGAAATAGAATTGCAACAAAATTATGAACATGGGTATTCATTTTATTGCAAATTTCAAACTCTAAGACATTTGAATTGTGAATGATTTTTACAGCATTATTCGTTTTGAGATATTAAGATAATTAAAAAAATGTATTTTCTAACGTAAATTTAGAAAATGGGGGGGAGGGGTGAGGATCTATGTTAATTATAGATCTAAACTGAAGGGATTAAAACAATTTCCAATTTCCCCTAATTAATTTTGAGTTAAATCTCCTGACCACTGCGGTTAAACATTGAAAGAGAATTGTGGCATTAATGTTCAGCAAAAGTATTAAATGTAGGTGGTCATTTTACTCAGAATTTTAAACTTTACAACATCTGTATTGACAATGTTATTTAAAGTTAATTCTTTTGAGATATTTTTATGATGTTAAAAAAAACAATTTTACTGTACATCTATAAAATTTTTCTAATTCTCAACTAGTAGGGGAGGAAAATTAAATATGTTCATTGTAGATCTAAGCCGAAGGGATTAAACCAATTTCCTAATAACGAGCTCTACAAACTAATCACTGGGATATTAGTATTTTACTTATTTCTAATTTTTAACTAATGTAAATAAGTCATCTAATACTCCCCCTTTCAAAAATAAAATCCTGATCTGTTACTTTATTGTAACAATAAGTGATAGATCATATAGCTTTACTCCTCCTCTCACCGAAAATGGCGTTATCTGTTCCCCTCTCTCCTTAAAAGCATACAAAGTTTAGTTTTTTACAGTGATTAATTTTCATTTTTTGCACAATTTGTAAGTCTTCAGTAATTTAAATTGTCAACCGTTTAGAAATTCCCCCCTCCCCTCCTTCAATAAAAAAAAGAAAATATGGTTATCTTTGTCGCCATGCTTACTTTTAAAATTATAAATCTTTAAATGTACATTTTCTTCCTGCTGTATTTGTTACTTTATTATGACAGCAATTAACCATCTGAAATCTTCTCTAAGTCTCTCAACCTAAGATTTTATTACTTTGTAACGGAGAGTGGGAGTAAAGGAGAGTGGAGTGGAATGGGACAGGATATTTTTCTGTTTGTTTCATTTATAAATACTTCACTCGTCACGTATTGGATTAAGGAAAAGCATCCCCAATGTTTAGTTGAATAAAGTAGCTAATTTGCACAAACTTGCGATTGTAAAGAGAAAAAGATTATTTCAAGAACCAAAAGTAAATTTGCCTTATAATTTTTTATGCTTTCTGTATATTAATGACTTGTTTATGTATATATCTACTTTTTTCCCTATTTATAGAGCATTATACTATATATCATCCATAATTTAAACTATGTCTAAAAGCAACATTTCTGTCTATACAAGAAGTTTAACGTAGAGTATAGGGAGGAATGGGGTATGCCAGCAAATGAAGGACTAGGACAAGTCCAATTTCTTTACTTTTTTTCTCTTAGTTACAATTTCATTATAATTATAAAATCGTTTTGAAAATTCTGTTTCTATAATGTTCAAAAACATTAAAAATGTTTCATTTTGTATTTTATAAATCGAAATTTTGGTTTTTGTGTCAAATTTGATTTCCTCATCTTTTGAAAGTTGTCTCATTCCTCTCCACTCTCCCTTAGTTTTTTTTTTTTTTTTTTTTTTTTTTTTTTCTGGTAATTTCAGAGCTTTAAGCGAGTAACTCAGTTGCATGTCTGTTAATTTAATTATTTATCGAGGAAGTTTTATTTTTATGTAACATTAGAAAAAAATAACTCTTTATGTTTTAAGAGTAAACAAATTAATCTTTGATGCTAAATAAATATAACTTTTTTTTTTTTTTTTTTTTTTTTTTTGGCGGGGGAGTTGTCATTTGACATCGATGTCATTTCTGATCATCAATTTTTTCTCTTTTTTATTTGTAACATGGTCTTTGGTACAAAATAGCATGTTATCTTTTTAGCCTGTTATTTGTTTTTATGAAAATACAAAGTTATTAAAATAACTGAATTATTATAAAATTATTTAATTCTAAAATATAGTATACCCGAACGTTTAAGATTTCTATTTTTCTTCATATGTGTATGCATATGTAATCACAGTTCGAGAATCCGTATGAAAAATGTACTTGAAATGAAGCTGTGTTTACTAATAAAGAAAAAGAATGTTGTCCTTCTTTTGCTGATATGAATTTCTATTTGCCCCTCAACCCTCTGTGTTCGGTGCAAGTACGACAGTTCTTTATTATTGTTGCGAAGTGATCTGCGTTCACCAGTATATTTGAAAGAGTTAAAATTCATATTTTTAATAATCAACTGCACTATCAATTATAGCATTTGAACTTTTAAACATATATTTTGTTTATCGGAACTTTAAAAATAGCATCTTGTAGTAAGTTGCTTAGGGAGTAAAAAGATTTTGGAGAAATAGTTTAATTTTTTTTTTTCAAACGGCTTACTGTGGGGGCTTGTAGATATCAGAAATTTAATATCAGAATATATAAACATGTTAAAATTGGTACTGATGATATATTGCGATACCTATCTTAAACTGTATGGGAATAGAAAAATTGTCAATTTTAAAAGATAAATGCATAGCTGATATTTATATACAAATACATGCAAAAAGCAGCTAATCATTTTTTTAATACTATTTGCTCCTGAGGCATCTTTTAAATATATATGTATTTTTACTTAATAGAAGTATTTTTAAACAAGAATGAAAAATCAGTTTATAACCATAGATAATAAAACACTTTCCAACCCTTTCAGAATTCTATCTAAAATTTTCACCGCTTAAAAAGGTTAAGTATGATGGCTAAGTAAGCATTTTATAAAACACGTAACGCATTTGAAAACTTAATTTTAAAAATTACTATCAGTTATCGGAAAAATATCCGAATTATTTTGTAGAACACTGTATATGATCTATAGATTTGTATGCACACTACATGGCCAAAGATGACCGGTCACTTGCAATTTTAGACATTTTGATAAATATCTAGAAAAATACATGAGGAATCTTGAAACTCTAAATGTGTAAATATAATAGTAAAATTCATACATTTCCATGAAGATTTTTTCCCCGAAACTCCAAAGGGGGCCGTCAACAAATTAAAAAAATAATGTTTTAGATAACCCTCTGTCAAAACTAATGTAGCAAAAGCGTTCGAACTGTATATTATGATTAAGTAGGTTATTCTAATAAACTGTGCTTATTTTTATGTGGATAGCATGTGTACATGTAGAAAAATTAAGGTTTTTATAAAAACAGTCCTAAATTTTTCCAAGTTTTGACGGATTCTATCAGCTAATTTTGAAATAGTTGTAACATTCGATACTAAGATGAATATTGGTTTTTCTATAATAATATTCATTATAAATTTTATTTAATTTTATTTAATTAATGTTAATATTTATCTTTTCTTTTTAGATGCATGAAGAAATTTAAGTACATCTTTAAAACAATGTGAGCCTGCTTGAGGGTGAAATTTGAGGAAAACGCTCTATTATTAATCAGAAAAATCTCGTGAACATCATTCTTGCGCTTTAATATATTCTGCAGCACTGAAGTTTTCCAGTTGTTTTATTGTAATGACATTTTGACAATCCTTTTCCAATAGTGTTTTAACATATATATACATATCAGTTTGATTATTGTTATTTAGACAAAACATGACTTCAAAAATATAAAGTATGAAATCCATAGGCATTTGTATAAATACTAATTATGTAATACTTGCAAAATGTGAGTTGTATAAAAAATATGGTTTTTCATTGCAATAAATTTAATAAATAGTTATTTAATAAATTTACTCATATATTTCATTGTATTTTGTTATTTATTCATATTGCATTTATTGGTTGTACAGATATGGATATTATATTTATATCAAACGACAGCTTATAATATTTTCCAAATCAATATACATTTCTTTTTGTTTCCATTTTAGTTTCCATAAGCTTTCTTCTTTTATAAAATTGCTTAGTTATACTGATTATAACATACTGATAAACACAAAAAAGCTCGAAACCTGCCCACAATTACTGTTGATGTATCAAAAATATATTTTTTCCATACATATGTTAAGGTGTATATCAACTCTCATATATGTAACTATTTGAGTTAAAGATTCTAATTCCAAAGGAATGTTAACCACATAAGAATTTTACTAAATTCATACACATTTGATGCATTCTTCCGGATCTTTAAGCTAGGTTAATTTTAAATTCGTGGTCTTGACAATAATTTAATTTTTCCTCTTTAATATTTCAATTTGAAACAAAACTCTTAAGCAAATAAAGTATTAAAGACATATGTAAAATATGTAATGTATTAAGTGTAGGCGGTGCAATAAATATATGAAGAATAAGTCGTGGAAAAAGATACCCCTCCCCTCACAAAAAAGGGGAGGAGAAAGATTCTAATAATTAGTTATAACTTCACTGCATATTCACCTGAAATAAAAATAAGATGTAAAAAAATCTTAAATGCGACATTCAGGTGAATACATTAATTTGTTTTTGCAGATTTCCTATCTGTTTTTGTGCCATTGAATCGGTTATTATGTAGTGTTCAAATATATGTACCAGGAGTTAATGAAGTTCTTACGACCATAGAACCGAACAAAACTTCTTTAAAAAATATATAAGACTATATCTATTTTTTTTCTAGTTCAATTTAGTAGCATTTTTACATAAAATGAACAGATAGTATTTTCTCACAATATAAAAGTTTTTAAATCATGTATTGGATTAGATGAGGCACAGTGCTTAATTATGTATATATATATATATATATAATATATATATATATATATATATATATAGAGAGAGAGAGAGAGAGAGAGAGAGTGAGAGAGAGAGAAAGAGATAATATAGTCCTTACAATTTGTAAATTTTGTTTGTCACAATTATACCAATCACATTTTTAGGCATATTTTAAAACTCAATTATGTACCTTACTTTGTTTTTATTGTCTTTTTTTAATTTAACTAAAAACCGTAAGATCTGTTTCAGCTTATCTGCTCATTTAGTGCTGTTGTTATAACGGCCATTTAATATAAAATATGATTTGTACCTATTGAAGTGTCTCAAGTGAAACTTTAGTGCGTAACATACAAATATTTATGTCAATTGCTGTGTTAATACTGAAACACATGTCAGGCCATATTGTTTATTTTGTTTCGAAGTATTTTGATACATGAGGAAAACTTCACTCTGAATATCTAAAACTCTAAAAAATCAACTTCATATTGAAAGAATTCGAAACAACTCCAATAATTAGAATTATTAGTATACAATATATTATATACACGTAAAATCTTTTCGGAATATTGCTGGTAAACCACTGATAATACAACTCAAAAATATTTTACAGTTACAAATATATTTTGGAAGTGCAAATAAAATGTTTTAAGTACAATACTGAAAAATCATAAGCATTTTTACTGTATTAATTCTTGTACTGTTGCAAAGAACTTTCTTGCGAGAATACAAAAACTGGCTCAACAACATATAAAACAAAAAAAGGTAATTTTTCTGACGGTACCTTAATAAATTTCCATTTTTTTATAAGTACATTAAAAGTTTAGTTTGCAATTTAAAAAAATTCTAAGTAAATGTGCCATGAAGTCCCTTGCAAATGTACAAGAAAATTCTCAATAAATTTACTACAAAATCCTTTGCAAGAATACTAAAAATCAATAGAAAACTCACAAAATATTGTTTAGAAAACTCCCTAAAAGATCATTTGTACGTTTACTAAATAATTCTTAGGAAATTTACCAAAAAATATTTAGTAATCGCCCTAAAATATCGCTAGTAAGCTTACTAAACTATATTTAGTACTTTTATAGAAACTAATATGAGAAACCTCCTTAAAAATCATTAGTAAATTAGCTAAAAATTCTTTAGTAAACTCCCTGAACAATCATTAGTAAGATTACTAAGTAATATTTAATAAATTTACAGGCGATTCTTTAGGAAACTCGCTAAAAAAAGGTTAGTATGTTTCCTTAACAATATTTAGTAACAGTTACTAAAGCAACTTTTGTAATATTACACGATTTTCTTCTGTTGCGGTTACATAAAAAATTCTAGGCATCCCAGTTTCCTAGAAAATACTTAGTAACCTCACAGAATTTTTTTTACAGCGTAGTGATGAACTATCTTAGCCCAGTCACTTTAGCAAAAATAAGGGAAAAAATTAGAACAAAGCTGGATTTTTGCATAGGTGCTAGTTAAGTTATGTAGTTAAACATACTAAAAGTCCCCATCGATCCGATGTGAGCTTTCGCCACCAGAGGGCGCTAAAGAGCTTGAAAATCAGTTTTTTGTGAATATCTCACGAACAATGACATTTAGAGAAAAAAGTTGAATTACAAAGTTGTAGATTATTTAATTTCCTATAAAAAGTGTCATTAACATTTGTTTGCCACATTAACCCTTCCCTGTCAAAAATGTAAAAAAGTGAACACATTTGAAAGTAAAATTATAAAAATACAAAAAATCTGCTGCTACTTTAAAAAAAATTATGTAAACAGATCTATAACTCTCACCTTTGAATGGGGAAAGTGAATATATAATATACAGTTATGCTTATTTCCACACCATCCTTGAGATAAAGCACTTAGTGCGTTTTTTTTATTGTGGTTTCCCCCGTAGGCATATTCCACAGTGACTGGCTTAATCCAATTTCAGTCGTTTAACTGCTTAGTAGTTCTTTGCATAGCTTCAATTTCTACACTCGATTCAGATTCGTAATTATCTGTATATATTTCTTTCGTTGTTGTGCAGCTTTCAGTATTTTTTGTTTGCCTTTCGATATCATCACTGAATTCAGAAATAGTGCTTCCCTCCTCCCTTGCAGTGGATAGGATACTGTCAATATTTTCCTCGTTTTCAAATTCAATTTTACTTGCATTATGAAATGAAACTCCGCAGCAATTTATGCAAATATCAGAACATTTCAATCCAATTTTCCGGCATTCGCATGCTCTTCCACATCCTTTGGAGCAAATACAAAAAATAGATTCAATAATATTTTTTGGTGCCGGCAGTAAGGTAGCGGGAATTGGAAACAAATTAGGTGTATTTTGTCAGCCCCAGTTCTCAATCAGTATTGTACTTGGTGATAAATATGTAAACTGTAAAATCTAGCTGCATCTTCGGTAGGCGGCAACGATAAAAGGCTTTTTTTTACCAACAGCAACTCTTTTCTTGAAAAATACATAACGGTACTTGTTCAGAGAAATTTCCGCTTTACTACCGTATAAAGCAAGAATAATAGTTTTTCCAGCCTCGGAAACTTCAAATTAAGATACTTGATCATTTTTAAAAATGCTGGCAGCTTGTATTTTATGATCTTCTTCCTTTTTCAAAAATTTTGCTAACGACATCTTACCTTTCCCAAACATTGCTGATGTCGAGTCACCACCTGAAAAAGCGTGAAAGAATTATCTTTCAGAACAGCATCATTGTTAAGACTGCGCGATGAATACAGGGTGGTTACAATTCGTCCTCTTCCAAGCATAATAAAAAATATCTCTATCTCTGGAGGTGCTAAAGCAGTCAACATCATCGCCAACAACAGCAATAAGCGCACCAGACTTTGCCACTTCAATAGCCACTAGCTGTGTTAATAATTAGTGTGTCTGCATCATCTTCTGCTTTTTTCGCTTCGAAACCATTCTCCATAAGCATAGATATGAGACGCGTCTTATTTTAATGATTAGATAAAAAAACTTTTTTGCGATACTTTAGAGCTTTTTTTTCCTTCTGTAAAAAATCTTCGTCTAATATATCAGAACATAACAAACATTTTCCCTTAAATTCAAAACAACGGACTCTCATTTCTCAAATTTTCCTTCAATAAATGATTAATTTGTGCGGATATTGATCGTTTTTCTGTAATAGATTTATTATATGATTTAATAGAATTCTTTCGAGAATAATTTTTCTTACTCTTTGAATGAACTGTAAATTCATTATTGTTTTTAGCCATTTCTTCAAATATTTTGCACTTATGGTCATCTCTTTCCGAACTTGCTGTCACAAGGGACTTCAGTCACTTTTTTCTATTTTTACAAAATCTTTCGAAATGCAGTCCTCATCTCATGCAAGATAAACTATTTTGTCAATCTCCATTTTTCGTTCAGAATCAGCAATTAAGAAAGAGTAATTTTAAACTGTCATAACTAATTTAAAACTTTCTACAGCATGCGTTGACAATAAAATTATTCCCTTCCTAAAATCTTATAAAGAATAAATATTTCGTTCAGTAAATTAGCGTCATTTCATACTAGCAAAATGAATACCAAATGAAAATAAAACACTGGAAAGTACTTGCACGTGGTACATTTCGACAAGTGCAAAGAGAGATAGGGTATTGGGCAATGACTATTCGTCACCTGAGAATAAGAAAGTTCTATCTGTGTTTTTGACTTATCTATATAGAAAGGCTCTATTTGTATCTATGAAGGCATTTTAGCATCAAAATGATGTTATATATAATTTACATATAACCTTACAATTATATTACATTATTTTAATCCACAAATGCCTTCATAGATACAAATAGAACATTTCTATATCGATAAGTCGATATTTTCAAAAACACAGATAGAACCTTATTATTCTCAGGTGACGTATTGCACAATCGCGCGAAAACGCCATACAAACAATATGGGAGAGATGAGGAGGGGGGGGGGTCCATTGTTCGTGAGATATTCACAGAAAAACGATTTTCAAGCTCTTTAGCGCCCCCTGGAGGCGAAAGCTCACATCAGATCGATGGGGACTTTTAGTATGTTAAACTACATACTCTAACTAGCACCTATGCAAAAATCCAGCTTTGTTCTAATTTTTTCCGCTATTTGCAAAAAAAGGTGCTAAAATGACTGGACTAATCTGTTTATTGGACAAATGTAACTGCAATAAATAAAAAAAAAGAAAATAGATTATCCGTTTCAGACAGAGTAACGTATTTTCTGGATAAGCATTTCTTCTAATTAAGTACGATGTCAAATAAAACACCTTTCCCAAGATTGTAACCGATGTTAAGTAATTTCCGGAATTTTTTCGTTTATAAACTTGGAAGTTAATTATTTTTGTTTCCGTTTGACTTGCTACTTACACAGGATATACTTCTTTCATCGTGAAAGGATTCGAAGTTTATTTAAAATGAAAATATGAGTTTATTGGAAGATACACGTGTGAAAGAGAATTCTGATCAAATAATATATGTTCATAAACATATACTGGACAATTGCACCATAAGATTTAACTACTAAGAATGCATTTGTTAAAAATACAACAAATTGCTCAATGGTGCACAAAACAAGAACTTTAATATGAACTTGTACAATTAAAATAAAATAAAAATATCAACGTTTCGCGCCATCTTCAGGAAAATATGATAATGAAAGGACTAAAAGTTTGCTTCCTGATCGAGAGATAGTATTTCTAATAAATTAAAATCGAAATGAATTAAGAGTTTAAAAATGTTGCCACTTACACGTGAGTAAAAATTAAAATAGTGAAACGAGATATAAAATTTAATGTATCTCTCTAAATCTTAAATTTTATATCTCGTTGCACTATTTTAATTTTACTCACGTGTAAGTGGCAATATTTTAAAACTTTTAATTCATTTCTATTTTAGTTTATTAGAAATATCTCTCGATCAGGAAGCAAACTTTTAGTTCTTTCATTATCATATTTTCCTGAAGACGGCCGCAGAAGACGGCGCGAAACGTTGATATTTTTATTTTATTTTAATTGTACAAGTTCATATTAAAGTTCTTGTTTTGTGCACCATTGAGCAAATTGTTGTATTTTTAATAAATACATTCTTAGTAGTAATATATGTTCATTCATTTTTTAAAGATTTTGTTAAAATGAGTTAAGTAAGCCGGGTAAAAAAAAAATGATTACACATTTAAAATATTAAAAAGGAAAACAAATAATTTTAACCCGTGACACTATTATCATGTAAAAAAATTAATCTATGATTTATAATATGTTTTATAAGAGAAATACGAAGCAAATTTTATGCATTTTAATGACCATTACATTGTAGCTTATCATTGCAGCATTGTAATTTTTAAATTATATTTATTTTGAGTTATTTTATGAAATTCTAATTATTGATGTGAAAACATTTTTCTACTGCTGCATTGCTACTTTTTGTGTTGCATTTAAATTAAATGCAGTTTTGTTTCGAATTAAAAAAAGTCGAAAAAAAATAATTTTTTTTGTACTTTTGAAGCCTAAAAATTTCAAATAAATCTGAATTTGGTACATTTACTGCTCATCTTACTATTTTAAATTTTGAACATTGTTTAAACTGATATAATAGAACATTGCATTTGAAGTTTTCAGTATAGCGGCATCGCATAATGCTTGTTTCCTGCATCATTTTTTGTGAACCCTACGCATTAGATGTCTGTAGGCCTAAATTTACAGGCCCGAACCAGGCCCGATGCATACAAAAAATTCGGCCTGACCCATAGAGAAAATTTAGCGGCCCTAACCGGCTCGATATTATAACTAAAAACAAGGGCCGAGCTCGGCCCGGCCCGGAAAAAAATACAATTTTCTCCGGAACGAATTTCTACAGAGCAGTGATCTTTAATCTTACGGGAGAGCTCAGATAAAAAAACACTTGTATTAGATTTTTTCATGTTTATAATCTCCGTTTATGCAGAAGTGCGGTAGGCTACGATATTTGTGCTTTTAATGAACCTTTGTCTGTTGTATCTAAATGTTTCAGTCATCGTTAGTGTTATTAATCCATATTCCATGTAATGGAGACATAAAAATCTCAAAAATGGCATAGGGTAAAAGTAAAATCTTCTAAAACTGAATCGCATGGCAAAGAAAAAAATACGTTCCATTTATGGCAGGTGTAGATGTTTAATATATTTTTTCTAATGTATTATTGTATTCATTTTGCATAGATAAACATTTTAAAAGAAGTTTAAAAGAAATTTCCAGTTTTCAGTTTTTAAGAAAAATTCCGTTACAGGCAGATTTTTTGTGTGTGTTTATCTCTATTTTAATAAACCTAAAAATACTACGATTCATTAAAAAGAATAAATTCTAATGTTTAATTGTAAAATAAAGACTACTTAAAAGTACATATCTTTTTTGCAAAAACTTTTTGGACCAAGCAAAATTTTACTGATTTTTCAACAGACTTGACCACGTCGAGAAAAGGATTTTTCTACGGGATGATTCAACCAGATCTGATTAATTTGGTCCATGAGGACTAGGAAGAACTAAATCAGTCCTGGCTTCGTACGGAAAAAATAAGTTAGACCCGGCCTGATACCCCAAGAAAAAAATAAGGCACGAATTAGACCCGACCCAAAAAGATTAGTGACTAGGCCCGGCCTGAGTCTTCAGACGTAAGGCCTGAGCCCGACCCGTGCAGATCTCTACACCGTGATTCAGACAGGAGCAACGTTTGTAATTATGGAATTGATTTGAAAAGTAATGATGGCCAAATGCTTGTGCCGCTCTCTGTTTCAACATAGTCAACTTACTTTATGTCGGTATTAATTACAAAAGGAGTGCACGATTAAAACATATTCTAAATCTGCAATTTCTGTGATGTCATTGCGGCTGAAAACTAGAAAATCGGTTTGATGTTTACTTTTAAGGTGCAGTTGATACACTGCAAATCTTAAAACACTTTTCAGAACACTTTTTAGAACACTTATTTTGTCTCCTTTTTTAGAACACTTTTTTGGAACAGTTTTTAGAATACTTCTCAGAATACTTAAGGAACACATTTGAGAATGCTTTTCAGAACACATATTTGTCTCCTTTTTTAGAACACTTTTTAGCGCACTTTTCAGAACACATTTTAGAACACATATGGAATGCTTATTTCTTTCCAGCGCACTTTCTAGAACACATTTGAGAACACTTTTTAGAACAAATTTTGTCACCTTTTTTGGAGCACTTTTCAGCGCACTTTCTGGAACACTATTTATAATGCTTATGGAACACTTTTTAGAATGCTTGTGGAATACTGATCTTTTTCTAGTACACATTCTAGCACACTTTTCCGAACATATTTTAAAAAAATTTCTTTTATACAATTTTTCTACATAGTTTCTTCAGGTGCACATATATTTTCAATGAAGTTTTTTATGACCAAAAATATTTACACATTAACCATTTCAGACAATTTGTTTATTGAGGTGGGCATTACTTTTAAACGGACAAAATGTTGCATGCATCCCTGATATTCTCCAATAAAATATCTTAAATGCTCAGACAACTAATTTGAGATTAAACTGGAAAAGCCTGATGTCAGTATGCAGTGAAAAAGAATATATATTGTATTGTCTCTGTCAAATTGGCCAACATTGAGGCTGAAAGATTGATGGATTTTAGATCATAATTTTGTTTACAATTTTTTGTTTGAATCTAATTATTATTACAAAAATTTAAACTGCATTGTGAAAACAATTTAATAATTTAGAGCAAAATTATACACAATATAATTATTAATAAAAGTTAAAAATACCGCAGGAAAATATAGCATACAAATAAAACATTAAAATTAACAACATCGATTGTTGAAATTAATAATTTATAGAGAATTAATAATGTAAAAAAAAAAAAAAGTTTACACAGAATAATTTTATTGATTGTTTAATTTCCTAAACACAGAATCTGCTATGCCATTTAGTACAATTTATTTATTGGTTTCTGATCACGAGCTTCAATATAAAAACTGTTCTTTTAAATAATGAACTGCATTAGAATTCTTAAATAACTAACCATTTCTTTGAAAATTCACTAAATATGGAAACCTCATAGAGCAATTTTCATTTGTTTAAATCTGAAAAGAAAGTGCAGATGATAGAGAATTGGGAATAATGCAGATTTAACAATGCCAACAATATAACATATTTTTTTAAGAGACAAATGTACACCCAAAAGATTTGCATATCCTGTTGCAACTTCTAGCTTACCTGACACATGGTGGATATATTTCTCTAATACATAGCTGAATAATGCAAGCTTGTATATCAAGATCAAGGTTTATTCTTTTAAAAGAGAAAACTTACATTACAAATATTAGAGAAATAAATAAATTGTATAAAAATGTATAGTACACACCAAACTCGTAGATCAAATGTCATTCAACAAATGAAAAAATTATCTCCCCCCCCCCTTCTTTCCATAAAAACAATAAAAATGTTCACAGTCATTCACTTTTAAAAAGCTTCGGGATTTGAAGAATTCAATGTAAGCAGAACATTGAGTTAATTGGATTAATGTTGACTTTGAGTTTACTCAATTCATAAATTGTAAAATTTGAATAGCTGTTTAATTTGAGGTAAGCAAATGTACACCCAAAATCAAAACAAAATAAATTTACTCTTAATGCTGATTGTAACAAGCAATAAAAATTATTCTTCTAATATAATTTCAATTAATTCACCATTATGCTATGTTTAATTTTTGGTCTATCAGATGGTGTTCTATTTTTTTGCCTAATACATGTGAATATATATTCTTAAGTCGAATTATAAGCACTTACTTAATCATACAAGATCTGCTATTTACCAACAAGTACCACAGTTGAAACCTGAAGGAATTTTTTTTACGTTACAGTTATATAAATCTTTTTGTTAAATCCATTAGTTTTTTTTTTTTTTTATGATCTTTCAAAACCCCGGATATAATTATAAAACTTCCTAGAGATCATACTTCATGGATTAAAATGTAAAAAATTAAGAAAAAAATAAAAGATATATGACATAAAAAATAAAATAACATACATTTTCACAGAAGTTTAATAAAAATATTGAAGTTTTTTTTTTCAATTATTACTTATGTATAACAATAACAACAACGGAAATTTAAACTTTCGCCCATTATTCAAATTAGTTCACAACTTTTATTATCTTTAACTAAGATACATTCAAACTGCTTCACATTTTATTTTTTGAAAATTACATTTTAGCAGGGCTAAAACAATTATGGCTTTATTCAAAGTTTATAATTATGCTGGTCGAACACAGGAACTCCTAATGGTCCCATTGCTTTCACATATATTGCAGAGGATAATTTAGTTTCAAAATGTAATCGATCTATAACAGTACAGTTCATAACTCCATTACACCTGCTGAGGTTTTACTTAATAACTGCTAACAATACAGGACAGCAACATAGGCGATTTAATGAATACTATTGCACTTGGTGATCGAGAGGCTGGCACATTCTTCAGCTTTTGTCTGAAATTTGTCATCCTTCTAAAGAAAAAAAAATAATAATCAGATACATAATGTATATTAAAAAAAATTAATGACAATTTCAAATTTTATTTAAATATAATAAGTATAGTGTCGACTTTAAACTGCTTTAGCAGGGTGCAGCACCTGACAGCCTTTTGTATTTCTTTTATGTACCTGGTGGCTCTTTTAAATCCTTCTGATGCACCTGGTGATCTTTTTTTAAATTTCATTTGCGCTCAGCGTCAATTGAATCGATCATGGAGAAATAATGCAACTTCTAGGATATTCTAAACAAACCAGATCAAAATATTTTGGGTGAACAAGGTACAAGTGTACCCTTTTTACAGAATAGTGTCCCCTTTTTAGAAAATTCCCACCCGGCGGCCCTTTTTCTTGAGTTAACACTAAAGAAAGCATTAAAGAACGAGGTATAAGATAGGTACATCATCAGCTCAGGGCCATCGCTAAGACTTTTTATTGGTGGGGGAAAAGACCTTAAATTGCCAAGTCAAATTTTCATATTTGCCAACTTGTTTCATAATTTTACCAAGTTACCATACTTAGAAAATGTAATACAGTTCTTATTTGTAAAATGTTCAATAATATTCCCAATTAGAGTTGTAACTTTTGCAACTTCTATCTAAAAATAGGAAATATATTACAATTTTTATTAAAATTTTAATGAAATTTGCCAAGTGTAACAACATTTGGGAATGTTTGGGGGGGGGAGGCTCCCCCCTGTCCCCCCCCTTAGCGAGGCCCCTGCATCAGCTGCAGTGATATAACTGAAAAAAGATACGTCCAAATATAATATTTAATTTGGATTGTCAAAAAATGTAAGTGTTTGAAAAATATAAACTGCTATATTATTCCAAAACTTAACCATGTCTAACAACATCCTGTGTCCAAAAGCATTGAGCTCTGATACTCTCACCGCAGATCACATTATATATAGTGTTAACTCTAAACCATTTTATCAGGGCACAGTGCCTGGTGGTCCTTTTAATTTCTTTTATGGGTCCGGTGGCTCTTTTAAACATTTCCAATGTGCCCAATGACCTTTTTTAACATTTTCCGTGTGTCTTGTGGCAATTTAATTGATTCTGGGAAAATATCGCAAATTTTAGGGGACTCTAAACAAAGCAGTTCAAAATATTTTGGTGGAACAAAGTACAAGTGTGCCCTTTTTTTTGAAGTATTCCCTGTTTGAAAATAAATGTAATGTACCCTTTGTATAGAATAGTGTTGCCTCTTTGAAAAATTCCTAGAATTGTTAAAGCAACATTATTTCTTGAATTGTATGCATTTCAATTTGTGTCCCTTAAAACCTGATGAATTATTTAAATGGGTATAACTCTGAGTTTTGCAGATATGAAGATACAATTTTTTGTGTATAATTCGGGACTGAATAAGGGAAGTTTCCCTAATTGGAATTTTCATCCTGGGGGGGGGGGAGTGGGGATATTAAAATTTAATCTTCGTATTTTTTCAAACAGGCCCCCCCCCATGGAATTACCACTTATCTTATCAAAATTTTCACATTATTTTGAATGAAATTTTGCAATTGGAAGTATTTTACTAAGCACAATATTTAAGAAGACAGCATATTGTTTCGATAATTATGGCTCACTTCGGTATATATTATAATGCAACATTCATTATTGCTCAAAAATAAGGAAAAGTAGTTAAGGAATAGACATAAATTAGTTTTCACCAATAAGCTTATTAATTATTATAAAGGTATTGGCCAAAAATAGAAATAAAAGTAGCAGAGATTTGCTTAACAACATAAGTATATACAGTTTAAATTTTGACAAAATCTGATATAATCTAAAAAATAACTTTAATAAAGGATTTAAAAATTTATTGTACATTAAAAATCTAAAAATATAACTATGCATACTCATGTTCAAAATTAAGGTCATAAACATAAAACTGCTGAATTACTGACACTGGGTTGCTACAAAATTTGGCACAGAAGTACATTACAAAGGAAGAAAGAATATAACATAATACTATGGAAAAAAATTGTAATTGTAAATCAACAAACAGGCTAATATAAAAAAGTATTAAATAATGAATCATAGATAAAGCATTTATCTCAGAAAAAGTTTGTCAATATAGAGTGTGAAGACTATGCACTGTTGTACAAGCCTCACACAACAAGCTCGCATACTGTTTATGAAGGTGTTAATTTATTGGAACTCTCATAAACAGTATGAAAGCTCATTGTGAGGCTAGTATAGCAGCACATTGTAGTCTCACATCACACTTCATATTGGACAGACTTTTCCTGAGATAAATACTTATTTGATTCTTGATTTAATACTTTTTGATATACCTTGCTCAGTTTACAGTGAAAGCTAAAGGGGGAGGGGGGGGGTAAGAACATCTCAGAGCTAAAACATAGCCTCTTAAATGAATCACTAGTTAAGCCAATTAGCCTCTTTTATAAATCAAAATCAAAGCTAATATAAAATTTTTTTGACCTACTTGGAATCTATGATTTTGTTGAATAAAATTCTGCTCAAGAAAGTGATTCAGTTAAAGGACAAATATTGCATTTCAAATAGTGAGAGCATCTATTGTATGCATTAGTTAAATGAAAACTGGTCATTTGTTTTGAAAAAGGGCAGCAATTAGCTTCGAGACATCTTAGGCTAAAAGAGTGGTCATTTCATGCGGCACAGATGGTTTAAGTTTATGGTTTTTTAATTGCATTTCTGCCTTTGTTCTAAATTCAAAACAATTATGAAACTTTAAATTTCACAGAAAAATGTAAAATACACACTTTCTAGATTTTTCAATCTCAAACGCTCTGTTTTGTATTCTTGCTGTCAATTTAAGAGCATAAATCAATCTAAGATGACCAAGTTATGTGTGTTTAAATCCTTGAAAATATAATACTGTATATTCGGGTGTATAACCCGCACCCTTAAATCGACCAGTGCAGTAAAAAAAGTTCATGCATAACCCGCGGAGATGCATCGGTGTATAGACCACAGGCTATACACCGTTTACAAACGTATATTTCGATCAGGGTTCGACATTAGAAGCCATTAGTCTTAATTTTTAACACAAATTTACCAAACTTTTCATGATGCATAATACCTACAGTAATTCGTCTAAAAAATTAAGATTTTCAGTAATGTAATTTTCAGAAGAAATGTCGCGGCGTTTATGTGTTTTAAGATCAAATTTCAAGTGATGTGGCGTTTACGCACATTTTTTTTTTTTTTTTTTTTAAACAAGCGTGATATTTTTTCTAAATTTTTCTGAAAATTAAAAAAAAAATCTGTGATAAATTCAAAATTTTAGACTCAAAATGTATATGTATCTTAGGTCATTGGTTAACAAAAGGATCGAATCCTCGGACTCTTCTGAAATAAGACGACTCCGGAAAAGTTCGATTCCTTGAACCCGTTCCGAAATTAAACGACTCATAAGCGACTCAAAATATACAAAATAAAAAATATAAACGACTCAAAATGTAAAGGAACGATTCCTTGGAACCGTTTCGGAAAAGATCGACAGCTCTGAATCGTTCCGAAATGACATAAATCACGCACTTTCTTTTGTTCTTTGCAACAGGATAGGGTAGATTTTTTTTAAAGTAAACTAAATCTTAAATGATGTTAAATTCAGAATCCTTGAGGTTGGAAGGGTTCTGTTTTTTGGATTTTGTACTCTACAAACACAATGGGGTGCTGCAGCACCAATTCGCTAGCAAATTATTTTCTGATATTTTATTTATATTTTATTTTTTTAGGTCTCGCACTTAAGTCGACCCCCCACTTTGGTGTTCCATTTTTGTCTAATATTTCACGACCTATACGCTAGTATATATGGTAGCTATTATAGATCTATCAGTGCAATACTAGGCGATAGTTGCGACAGTTCTTCCAAACCCAGAAATAAGTATTTAAGCAGTAAAAAAAAGCCTTTACAAACATGGGAGAACTCTCTAAATTTCGCGGCATAGCGAAAAAAATTAAAAAATTTTGATATTTTTTTCAAATTTTTTGAGGTTTAAAAGTTGTAGAAAAAAAATCACGATTTCCAATTAAAAAAAAAAAAATCTTTGTATAACCCGCACCGTGTATAAGCCGCAGCGGCTTTTTGGAAGGTTTTTTTCTTGTATAAGCCGCGGACTATATACATGAAAATACGGTAATTATAAAAGTACTATAAAGAAATTAACATAAAAAAGCATTTTTTGATTATGATTGAATAGATTATTGCAATAAATGTTTATTTTGAACTGTTTTTTTTTCGTAGTGGAGGTACATAAATATACAATCACATTTTATAAGTTGATAACATAGCTTGAAATTTTCCTCAAGAAATCTTACCATCAGGGAAATTACTGCCACTTGTTGCCCGTAAAAAAAGTAATTGGAATTGCATAAACTTTTAAATACATGCCTATGAGCAAGATTTTTCATAACAGAGACAATAAATGTGCGGCATTTTCTTAGAATAAAATGCATCAACTAAAATTAATAAACAATAAATTAGCTATACCTTAATCGTAAATGATGCTATCAGCGTTTTTTTTTCGCCTGTTTTTCTTTGGTCTGGAGTAGGCACCACAGATATCTACCATAGGTAACAGAATATCCTAAAATCATTTAAAAAAAAAAAAATCAGAAAGAAAACATACATTTTTTCTTTATATATATAAAAAAAAATCTGACATATACAGGGTGTTTAAAAAAATGTATGACAATGCTTAAGAGTGACAAGAATTAGCAACAACTGTGTAGGAAACCAGATTGAAAAACATTTATCCAGTGAAAAATGTAGGGTACTAAAAATTCAAAAGTCACTAATTAAGCCACAATTTAATTAAACTTTATTATTGCACTGCATTAGACAAAAAGAAAGTAAATTTAAAGAGAAAAACTAATTCTAAATAGGGATGCACCGAATATTCAATATCTATTCGGTATTCGGACATGTTACCGAATATTCGGTTAGGCCAAATATGAAACTATTCAGTTAAGCCGAACATGAAACTATTCGGCCTGCCGATTATTCGGTTTGGCCAAATATAAAAGTATTCAGCCGAATCCAAT
Source organism: Maratus speculifer (assembly GCA_964019185.1). NCBI lineage: Eukaryota > Metazoa > Arthropoda > Arachnida > Araneae > Salticidae > Maratus > Maratus speculifer. Next base: position 43,987,360 of record OZ025301.1, read on the forward strand.
ACTTAATAAAACCTTTTAAAAACACATTTTTTAAAACTTTTCACATTTTCTAATTTTAACAGTCAATTTATAAATATATTTAAATTAATTAGAAAGAAAATCATATTTAAATAAAATAGAATGTTTTTACATTATTTATTTGTTGTTTGTAAAGTATAACTTAATGGTATATTCGAAAAAATGATTTTTTACCTTCAACAGCTCAAAATTTTCCGATTCATTTTCAGGCTCATTTTTTAAAGTAGAAATATGAATCTTGCTGAGAGAATTTTTGGAGTGATGTACAAGGTGCCATGTGATGTCATTTTGCGCTCCATTCATTAGAATTTGATTTATAAGCAATTATTTTCTCAGCATGACCCCTTTTTTTCATTCGAAAATCTCCCACATCGAAAGATTTTTTCCAAAACGCTGTTCTTGACAGCCTTTTTTTACAACATTTTCTACATTTATCAAAAAATCAACAATTACGGCACCTTGTGTAGTTTCTAAATAAGAGATTTTGAAATTTTGGTGCATTTCAGAGTAAAAATGAATTTTAAAATAAATCTGAAAATAGGCAGTTTTGATCAGAATACACCCTTAAGAAAATTAACCATGAGAAGGATTAAAATGGTAAATTTTATTTTGATTCTCCTTTGCTTTTCCCAAATAAAAATCCTTAAACAAGGAAGAAAAACTTTTGAAAATAGTAATAGCTATCAAGGCAATTTTTGTTCATGAAACCATAATCATAATTAATTTTTTTAAATGTGATTTTTGTGAAAGGATCGCCTTATCAACCAGCATCGTGTGAAAGAGGACAGTCGCCCTGGGTGCAGAAATTTAGGGAAACCGATTTTCTACTAACATCATTTTTGGCCGGTAAGAAGTATCATTTAAACAAAGTATCATTTATGACCGCAGTTTTCTCTTCACACGTCCCATCATATGAACCCAAATTTATCAAAATGCTGCTTAAAAAATGTGAAAATTTCATGAAAGATTCTCAAAATAAATGTGAATTTTATCAAAAGATCGAAAAAAAAAAACCGCTAATTTATTTAAAGGATTGCAGGAAAACGCAAAATTTCGAAAACGCAAAGAGTTCTTCAAGGGTGATTCTGAGTAAAAACTTTTTTGAAATTTGCAGCAAATTTCTGAAAAGTTACAGCAGATTATTTGAAAGGGGAGGGGGGAGGGATTTACTTTTGACTTTGTGTTTTTTCTGCAGCCATTTGACGAAGTTTGGACTTTTTTTTTTTTTGCAAATCTTTGATGAAATTTGTGTTTTTCTTTCACAATTGTTTTATAAAATTCAGGGGTTTTTTTTCCCGATCTTCAAACAAAATTTGAGTTTTTTCACAATTATCCAACGAAATTTGCATTTTCCTTGCAAACTTCTTACAATATTTATTATTTTTTTCCAACGATTTGCGGAATTAATTTTTCTGGGCAACAATTTGTTGAAATTCGTGATATGTTTTTGTCTATAACTTTCCAGATTAATGAAAATTCTTTTTTTTTTTTTTTTTTTTTTTTTTTTTTTTTTTTTTTTTTTTCCGGAACCAAAAATCTATGATTTTCAGAAAATACAGAACAGAATTGCCTTTGGATAGCTTAATGAATGCAAAATTCGACAAAGGATCACTTAATAAATCCGAATTGTGCCAGAATCATGTTAAGTGTGCAGATTTCAACAATGCATCGCAGAAAAAAATGTAAATTTTGTCAATGGGTCATTAATAAACACTAATTTTGTAAAAAGGCTGCTAAAAAAATGCAAATTCTTTTGAAGAATCACAAAAAAGATGTGAATTTTGTCAGGGGGTTGCCGAATAAATGCGAATCTAGTCAAAAGTCTGTTAAAAAAATACAAATTTCATCACAGAATCACAAAAAAATGTCAATTTCGACAAAAAACGAAACTTGAAAAACAACACATACTAAAACATATCTGTTTATTGTTATAGGTTTAATTTTTAATCAGAAATAATATATACTGAACCAACTTTTGAAAAATTAGATTAACCCGAACCCAACTTGCAGCAATCTACATTCAACATAAAATCAACCTGAACCAAAAGCAGAGTTTATCAGATCTGAAATAAAAGTAATTTGCACAGGAAGGGAATTTATCCCTTTGAAAACTAAATAGACTATATAAAATCCCCCCCCCCTCATAGTATCGTTATCAATGTCAATTTTTTTTTTTTTACTTTTAAAATTTATTTATGGGATTTAGAGTGATAAATAAAAGTAATTACACATTGCTTTTATTAATGTATTATTGATTCAAAATAAAGGAAGTTAATAAAATGGCACTTTATACATAAGATATGAATCACATTATATATGAAATATATATGAAGTAACACTTAAAACAAATACTTACTATTTAAAGGAATCTTATAATTTGTAACTAATAGCTTTTTATAACATAATCTATTTAACAATAATAGTGTCTTCTTGCACAACTTACCACTCATGAATGGGGAGAGACGGAAGGGAGGTATACATAGAAATTTTCATCAATGAAACAAGCAAACAACATTCTTTCTCTTTTATTTATTAGTAAACACAAGTTTCATTTCAAATACATTTTGCATTGTCGAACAGCAATTATCAATGCATACACTTATAAAGAAAAATAGAAATGTGAAATGTTGAGGATTTCCATGTTTTAGAATTAATCAACTTTATAATAATTTCGTAATTTCAATCACGGTTTTGCATTGTCATAAAAATAGATTAAAAAAAAGGACATACTATTTTGAATCAAAGACTATGCCACGAGTAAAAAAGGAAAATTTTTGTTGGTTCAAAAATGATATCGATATCAATAGACAAACCCACCCTCCCCTAGAGATATCATCTGTCAGTGCCAGAGAGACACCCCTCCTTGCCCCCCTAAAGTGATAATAGTTATATATGCACAGCTCCTTAAGGCCCCTGTCCTTGCTCAAGGAAACGCTCGCGAGCTAATGCTATTCCTATGGGGAAGCATTTTTCTAATAACTCTTTCGCATTTTGACATTTTTGGATAATTTTTTTTGCATTGGATAACTGAGGTGAATGCCGACAGCGCACCTTTTTTACTTTTTCGATTTTGGTTACAGATATTTTTTACAAAGTTAGTTTCACTTTGAAAACCGGTTTCAAAACTGAAAGTGCTTTTTAAAATATATATCTGCAACCAAAATTGAAAAAGTAAAAAAAGGTGCGCTGTCGGCATGCACCTCAGTTATGCAATGCAAAAAAAAATATTCAAAAATGTCAAAATGCGAAAGAGTTATTAGAAAAATGCTTCCCTATAGGAATAGCATTAGCTCTCTAGTGTTTCCTCGAGCGAAGACAGGGGCCTTAATATGGATGATTCCAAATACTTCTAATAAAAAATGACAGCAAAAGAAAACATTAAAAAATTATTAATTATAAAATTAATATTTTACTTAATTATTTTAAGCATTCATTATATTTTTTAACATTTAAGTACATCCAAATTATATTTTTTTTAAAAATGTAAACAAAACATTTACACAATGCACAACTACTGGTTTCAACATGTAAGATTTGAGAGAGTTTACTGTATACTGTTACTAAGATTATAAAATCATTTGATTAATATAAAAACGGAAGATTACAGATTAACATACAATATAGATATACTTAATATGCAAATTAACTACGTTTTTTACACTGAACGATGTTCAATAAACAATATGGATGCCATCTGAATATCAAATTTTAGTTTTCACTCAGATTTAAGGAATCTTAAAACAGTTAGTGTTCCTTATGAGGCATCTGAATACCTGCCTAAGGCACCTGCCTTTACTGGCAAATCTCGCATGTCACAATAAAATGGAGATGACGTGCCTATGTAAAAGAAATTAGGCTGAAAATTAATTAATTTGATTAACAAAAACAAAATGCAATAGAATACGTACCACAGAAAATTGTTGCAAATCTTCCGGTGTGTAATCTTCCGGTTGTACTAATAAATATATAAAAAAAGTGCAGAAATGCCGGATTGAATGTAAGCGTCGATTTTGGTTGGTTGGTTGGCAAGTACTGAGACGTATGCTACTACCCGTTAGGGAGGCTTTTGTCTGGAAACTCCAGGGTAGTGTAAGCGTCGATATGAAAACATAAACAAACAGCTTCCACTTCCCGCGCGACGCGATGATGTTGCCACACCAACTTGATAAAAACTTTCGACTACAGTACTTCGGAAAAAATTATCTGCTCGCCTTGTCAAATTGTTTGAGTCGAAAGCTTATTATTTGCAAGTGAGAAGTTTTATACTGCATTAATTGTTTAATTTAGAATGTACTGTGTCAAGATACCGACCGCATTTTAGATCAAATAAGAATTAGGTCAATACAGTAATGCAATTTAGATTCAATATTTTAAAATAATAATAATAATAATTATATAAGTACTGCGTTCATCATTAGTGACTAGGAAGAGGAGAAGGAGGGTTGCACCCATCACCTGCTCAAGGGGTGAGGTGGGGCCAGCGTTAAATTCAGACACTTTTCTCCGGGAGGGACTTCTAAGGCTCTAGTGGGGGAATGTCCCCCCCGGGCCACTTCCTGGATTCAACACTGGATGGGGCTGTACTTCTCCTCTCATTTGAAACAAAATGAAGAAGAAAATTCCGTATCCCCCCTTCCCTCTCTCACCCACACACACGAAAGAAACATTAAGGATTTTCTTTATTGCAAAATATGTAAGGGAAAAAACAGCAAAGGGCTATCAATATTTATTCCATTTATAAGTATACTAGGGATCTAAAGTTAACGGAACATTTGCATTTGAGGTGAGGCTCTAGTGGGGGAATGTCCCCCCCGGGCCACTTCCTGGATTCAACACTGGATGGGGCTATACTTCTCCTCTCATTTGGAACAAAATGAAGGAGAAAATTTCGCATCCCCCTCCCCTCTCTTACCCACACACGAAAGAAAATTTAAGGATTATTTTTTTTTTTTTTTGCAAAATATGTAAGGGAAAAAACAGCAAAGGGCTATCAATATTTATTCCATTTATAAGTATACATGGGCTCTTAAGTTAAGGGAACATTTGCATTTGAGGGAAAGACACGTTTCATTGTAATAAAATGTTCCAACTAACTTGAAAAATCTCCTGATGTCAAGAGTCACACAGTTATATGCTCTGTATCGAGAGCTTTAGCGAGATGGACATGTAGTCTAGAGGGGGGGGGGGGCGGAGCTCAAAATATGTAACTCTTATCTTTTCATCTCACTTTTATTCATTTTTTAATTATTCACTAAAAATATCCAAACCTGAAGTAGTTGGGGAGCAGTCCGTAGAAAATGGGAGGGGGGGGAGGGTAGATGACAGTGTTGAATTTAGACACTTTTACCAAGAAGGATTTCTCCTGCTCGGGAGGGGGGGGGGTCATTGTAGAGTTACGAGGGTGGGCGTGCATTTTTTTGCCATTGAAAACACAAAATCACAAATCTTCCGGGGAGACATCTCATTGCTCTGGAGGGGGGGAGGATTCTCCCCCCTCGGACGTTTTCCTGAAATCTACTCTGACAAATGGTACAAATTACCTGCAGCGCCGGGGGACGGTTGCCCCTGAATAGCGCCGGAAATATACGGGGCGCAAAAATTTATGCTCACAACGTCATTTTTTGCCTGTTACAAGAAAAAGTTCCGGAGGGGGGCGCCAAATTCAGACTTTTCCCTGTGCGTAATTTCCTTTTCGCACGTCCCTTATCACCTGTTACCATCTCTACTAGAGCACCTGGCTTCGATCCTTGTTTAAAAATAAAGTAGCAAAACAGTGTAATCGTACTTTTTTAAGTTAATTATTTTTTAATTTAAATATCTACAGATAATAAAATTAAAAAGTCAGAAGTTACTGTTTTTTAAATTTACCTGTGTAAAACAGAATTCTTATTCATACGGAAAACCAAAAAGGATATTATGCATTTATACCTCCTAAGACGGAAAGAACCTGTCTAAGACGGTAAGTTTACTTATTAAATTTCGACTTAGCAAATTTATGTTTATGATGTGAGAGAAAAGAGGGCTTGCATTTGGATTGCTACCAGGACACGTGGTCTCTCTGCACGGTCCTGTGAAAGGGGGAGGGGGGAATTACATGACAACCCTTTCCTCCTTAATTCACCAATTCCTGATAGCACTGTACGTCATTACGATCAGTATTTGAAAGTGGAATTGAATATGAAATTGAATTAATTAAGCACAAAATTCTTTTCCATGTTAATGTTACACCCCCTCCCCCCCCACACACAATGCACCTATTATTCTTGTTCTCTAGGTTTTTATGAATTTTTGAAAGCCTCAAAAGAAATAATCACTATATACATGCATGCAAAAAATACGTAAGTAAATAAAAAAAATTAACTTACCAAATTGATTTTGAAATCCTCATTGATTGCGATCAAGACTCCTTATGGTCGTCATCGTTGTAACAAAGAAAGCCATGATTTCACAAGTGTGCCCATATGTGTTCCCAATCTGCTCTTAAATGTGTTCCCAAGTTTAGATTTAACAAATATTCTGGGCAGATCACTTTCGGATCACTTTCAGGATACTGTCGGAACACTTGCTTTGTAGTGGAACACATTTCAGTACACATTAAGGTAACTAGAACACTTTTTTTCAATCAAAGTGGTCCACATGTGTTCTCAATGTGTGCTGGGAATTTGCAGTGTAGGTAAAAATTCTTCTTAAAAAATTCGCAATTTAAAAAGCTAAAATGAAGAGAAAAGTTTCTAAAAACAATTGAAATTGCGATTAATTTGAAAATGTTACGAGTGAAACTTGAACTTAGACTTGTTTGCTACTTTTAAAACGTAAATAATACAATGGAGGAATTTTTTATAAAAACTGAAATGCGCAAGTTACACAAAACAGGGTTCAGGAAGCAAAGCATTATGTGATGCTGCTGAACTAAAAATTCAAAATGTACTCTCTTAAAAAGTGAGCCACAAAATAGCTCAAGTTGAGCTGAAATGCACTCATCTCAATGTTGAAAGGAACCTTCTCAAAAAAGAGTGGAAATAACTCGAGTTTTAACCAATTTAAATGAAGTTGAGCTAGTTAAATAACCAATTTAGATCAAGAAGATTTAATCGTTTGAAAAACAACTCTTTTATGATCGAAAAGATTACAGCTCTTTCATGAGAAGCCAAATCGGCTCTTTCGTTTTAAGAGTGTAGTGTTCTATCAAATTGGTTAAACCAGTTCGAAATTTAAAATAGTAAAATGAGCCGAATTAAGATTTATTAAGACTTCAAAGGTATAAAAAAATGTTTTTTTTTTAAACATTCGAAAAACCTCATTTAATTTGAATGCAACACAAAAAGATAGCAATGCAGCTAGTAGGAAAAAATTTTAAATCAAAAATTAGAATTTCATAATATAACTCAAGAAGAATAAAATTTAGAAATTTCAATGCTGCAAAGATAGTACAAGCTATCGGGAGGTTAGGCTCTCAATCTGAGCATTTACGGCGCATGCTCGATGCTTGGCTTACTTTACCCTTGGAGACTCTGTGGCGTCGATTTTTCTCACTAACCTAAAGAATAACCCTGTCGGGAGCCTTCCATCTCCGTTTAAGAGATTTCTCGTCTTTTTTTGTTATTTTTATAAGCGTTTTCTTCCACGCGCTTTTCAAATCGATTGTTATCAAATATTATTTTATTAAATAATACTATATTAAAACACACACTGTTAAAAATCTGCTGCATTTCGCTGCAACGCACTCCACCGCTTGTATATAATATCTGTATTCCAACCGATGAGAAAGCTCCATATCACGGCCAAGTAACCGTTTTCTATACAAGCAGGGGAGTGCGTTGCAGCAAAATGCAGCAAATTTTTAACAGTGCAGTTATTATTTTGAAATAGCGAACATTGAAAAAAATAAATGATTGATATTTTTTTACTCGCCAAATAAGCGATAAACTGCCAAATACGTTAACGTAATAGATTTTTTACGCATGTGAACCAAACTTTGATAGGGAGCCTACCTTGCCGATAGGAGCTTGTTGTAAAGATAAGCTACAATATAATGATCATATTGAGCGCCATGGTGACAAACTTGAAATTTCTGTTTAAGGCGCGTAAAATGATGTAAAATTAAACAATACTAGCGGACCCGACAGACGTTGTCCTTCTTGGCACCGACACCAGAAAATCAAATAAATGTACTGAAATATAGTAATACGCACGATAAACACTACGCTCTTAATTTAATTTCTTATTACAATTATGTAAGGAAATTATTTTTCACTCTTCAGTATTTTTTGAAGTCGGTTCAATTTTTGATAGAAAAGTTTATTTTTCTCTTTTTTGTTAAAAGTTAACGCTTTTCTGAAGTCGGTTAATCAAAATTATAATACAGGCTATATTACTGCAAAGCATACACGTTTGACAGGAGCGGAGTTCGAACACGCGATCTCTTTCTTAGAGAAGCAGAGCTTATATCTGGCGCCTTAGACCACTCGGGCATTCTGTCCGCACTCTATTCATCGAACTTATTCAACACTTTTAATTAGCGAAAAATCACTAACTATTAGTTTTTCCCTAGTTACTAAAAAAGTACTGAATCAAATTCGATGAAATGTGAATCTAAACCATTCTCAAATCCACTGGAACACACACGCAAAATTCCATTAAAATTGGTCCAGTCGTTTAGGAGGAGTTCAGTGACATACACACGCACAGAAGATTTATATATATAAAGATAACGATTAAAAATTTCAGGTTTTTGCGCCGAAGACATCGCCAAATTAGGAAAATGTGAATTATCTCACGAACTACTGGATTTAAATGAATTTGCTTCGTACCTTTCGATTCACAATGAAAAAATGCACTAAAATATGTTATCAGTTGAAAAATAAATACAAAAGCCGATTTTTAAGGAATTTTTTAAAAGTTCGTTCTTTTTTCTACTCCTCTGAGGGGTGAAATTATCGAAAATCCCTTTTTAGCGGCACTCGATGTTATAAGAAGTATTTTTACCCCAATTTTCAAGATTTTTGGTTCGGTAGATTTTTTTGTGCTGTGATTAATACGAAATCCTGACTTTCTTTTATATTTACAGCACTTTTAATTAGCGAAAAATCATTAACTATTAGTTTTTGCCTAATTACTAAAAAAGTACTGAATCAATTTCGACGAAATGTGAATCTAAACCATTCTCGAATCTACTGGAACGCACACACAAAATTTCATTAAAATCGGTCCAGTCGTTTAGGAGGAGTTCAATTACATACACACGCACAGAAGATTTTTATATATAAAGATATATTTTTTGCAATAATTATTTAAAGAAACTATTATCCTGCCATAAAATAAAAGATAAATAATTTTCAAATAAATGTTCAGTAATTTCGTAAAACAATATAATTTTTTTCTTTTATACCATATTTTAGACTGTCAATCACCGATGACTGCCGCGGCCTAAATGTAAAGTTCAGTGTCAGTCACTGGTAGCACTCAACGTGTTCATTTATATAATTTGCTTCTTATTTTTCTTATGTAACACATTATAAATCCTAGATTCCATTTTTACATGTAAAAAGCGTCACAGACTAGAACTTTTTTTTTTTTTTTTTTTTCAAAATAATATTTTAAATGTCCAACTGTTTTTTAACCCGATTTACTTAATTTATTTAAACCCATTCATTTAAAAATAAATTAACATATAATGTAATATTCGAGCAGAATAAATTCTGTTTCACATGTGTATTTTTCAAAAAACGGATGTTTTCATTTTAAACAAACTCAGAAACTTTTCAGTACGAAAAAATGATATCCTGTAAACAGCAAGTTAAACGGAAACAAAATTAAGTATCTTCCAAGTTTACAAATGTAAAATTTCGGAAATTAATAAAGACCGGTTACAATAACTTGAAATGTGTTTTACTTGACATCGTACGATACTAGAAGAAATGTAAACTCATATTTTCATTTTAAACAAACTTCGAATCCTTCCACACTGCACAAAAAAAGGGTCGATCTACTAAAAAAACTTTAGTGATCCTTGTAATTACTAAAAAATTTTTAGTAATCTTAGTCGGTTACAAGAAAATCTGCAAGAATTACTAGAAAAAAGTTAGCAACGAATAGAGTTAATAGTTTTATATTTTTAATAGCTATTACTAAAACACATTTGGTGTGCCCTTGATAGTATAGTGGTTATAGTAACGGCCTCAAGGCTAAAAGGTCCCGGGTTCGACACTGGCCGCTGCCAAATACGCCCCGAATATATGTAGTGTAAGTTTTCGTTAATAAAGGGGTTATGAAAATCCTGTCGGAGCAGGCAGCTAAATTTGGTGCTGCCATCTATTGCGGTTTTGCCGAAAATCTTCCTTTTCAGAAGTCTGGATGCAGCTCGAAGTAAGCTCCTGCCCTTCGGGCGCACGTAATGGTTATTAAAAATAATTTTGGAACTATTACTAAAATTTGCTTGGTGGCTCATACTAAACATTTTTAAGTTAGTTATACAAAAAAAATCTTTTGTTCAGTTTACAAAAAAAATGCTTGTTTCGTTTGCAAAAAAAAAAAAAAAAAAAAAAAAAAAAAAAAAAAAAGCTTGTAATGGTTACTAAAAAATTCTGTGGAATACAAATTTACTAAAAAATTTTTAGTAACCTCTTGAATTTTTTTTACAGTGCACGACGAAAGAAGTATATCCTATGTAAGTAGCAAGTCAAACGGAAACGAAATTAATTAACTTCCAAGTATATAAACGAAAAAATTCCGGAAATTAATCAACATCGGTTACAATCTTGGGAAAGGTGTTTTACTTGACATCGTACGTAATTAGAAGAAATGTTTATCCAGAAAATATTTTGCTCTGTCTTTTACTGTTTATCTATTTTCTTTTCTTATTGCAGTTAAATCTGTCAAAATGACAGATAATTTATCATCATAATACGATATTTTTACAGTGACTAAATTAATAATAGTGACGACTAACGTCTAATTTTTTTCATGAAAATTTTATAAGTAATTGAAGAAAAGATATGCAGCTGAATCAGATTTAGAAACTAAATATAGGACGATTTAATTTGTTGAATAGAACTTACTACTTTTTTTTCTATTTTATTAAAAATAGTTTTTAATTCATATTTCTGTAGCTAGATTTGGCATTATAATTTTGTTTATATTTTTGTTAATACGTAACTTTTAACTGAGGTCATGGATATAAATATTTTCGAAGAAAAAATCGCAGCATCTAAACCATTAAACGTAAAAGAAAAAATGCCGAATTATGTTTACAAAGTTAAACGTATACTCTAAAACTTGTGATGCAAATTGATAGGCCATCAAATTATAAATGCTTTTTAAAAGTTAAATTATTTATTTTCTTGTTTTTAGAATCAGATCAATATTTTTTATATATTTGATTCCCAGAGAGAAACGTATATGCCAATAAACACTTCACTGAACACATAAGTCCGAAATTGCATGTCAAGTTTAACAAATGTGATGTGATGTGATTGCACTATAACAAAGTTTTTAAAGTATTGAGATCTTCGTATAATAGTTTACAGTATTTGGGACACAGTATAGCAGCCAAAATCTTTTGTGCGACCCTGTAAATACTATTTGCTTCCTATTATATCGGAAGTAACTTGTAGTAAGCATATATCGATTTCATAAAATGCAAAATAAATTGCTATAATTAAAACGTGCCCTAAACAATCTTTTCCCCCTCAAGCCATTATGTAATAGAATACTTTTGTGTGGCACTATAAATTAATAATATATATTCTTTGCACCACATAATCCGCAAAATGTATATTTTAGTATATACTTCATACATGCATATCGATTTTATTTTATTCGAAAGAGGGTAACATCATTAAAATGCTCTTGAAACTATTTTATCCCATTGATCGCCTTGAAATAGAACACTTTTGATTGTCCCGGAAATTAAACTATACATTTGATTTTCAAAACATTTCAAACGACATGACAAAATCATGCAATAATTATATATTTAAAATTTCAAACATTCGGTTGTATAGTTTTTACTCTGCTATATGTGGGCGGACGGATTTAACGACGACTATGGGTGCTACGTATTTACATAATTACGAATGCACCTAAAAATAGCTTATTTTAATTTATTTTTGAAAGGGAGAAAAGAGAGGGAGGTTAGAAATATATAACAAGATGAAAATGTTGTTGCTCATCTCCAGGGCGCAACAACTGGACACTCTCTCATAGTTAAGGAAACATCACCATCCAAATTAACGGAATCCTTTTTTGCAATACGTAATGCACCTGCAGTAATCGTATTATGTATTTTGCAATAACTTAAACACGTGTAGAGGGTCACCGGATCACAGTTCATTGCATACCTTTTTAGTTTATTTGAATTTTTATTTATTTTTTATCAACTAACGCACAGTTTGTAAGCAACATGGAACTTAACAATGCTTATGATTTCGCCCATAAATCCGTATTGCTTCGGTAGCATTTTAAAGGCTAAGATAGAACGAGTTTATCAATACCTCTCGTTGTTTCCTTGTTAATGTCATCGTCTTAGCACGTTTGAACGCCGAAATGAAGAACCGATCGTCTCACGCTGCTTATTAAAGATTTTTCACACGCAATGATTTGTAGATGATGTTCTGAGATTGGTGCTTCTACTATCTATCCCTGCAAATCATGCAATGGCGTCCGTTCACCTGCTCTCTGTGTTGTCATTAGTTCTTTAAAATGTTCTTTAGAAAATGCTTTATGCATGCAATTTACGGCGTATGTGTGTCGTTCAAATATCATTTAAGTTTTTTCAATGTACAGAAAAAAGTGGGTGCTGTCATTTGAAAATTTCAAAATTTTCCCGCTGCATCTAATGTTTTAAAATCACCTTATCTCGTCTGCATACCTCAAATAAGAATATCTGAAGTTTAATTTAGAGTGATTAAGCGATTAGATTGTTAACGGTTCCTATATCACACAATCTTTTTATGATCACCCAGTTGATTGCGAATCGGCTTTACTCGATACAAAAATGTTTTTTAAAGTACCAAAACCTAACGTATGAACAACAATTGCTAATTCTTCTGTATAAATTTAATTTATTAGTTCAGAATTTTAAAATTAATTATTATTTATCGATAAAAAGATTATATATTCCATCGCGCATTCTTGTTAACCAGAAAACGTTTAAGGTTTTTATTTCACAAACATTTTAATAAATTATTAGCGATACTGCTCATTAAAATTTTCTCAAATAAGTGAACCTTGAAAAAAACTGAGAGAAAACTTTCCTTTAGCAGCTAAATGAAAATCAATCCAATGAATCTATTCCTTATTCATGTTCTCTCAATAGAAGTACTTTACTTTGCTCCCCCGAAGTATTTGGATGAAATTTGTTTGAATTGCTAATTCCATAAAAGTTTGTAGCACAATTAAACTTTTCTATGGCAACTGAAAACTAAGTTTCATGACTTCAAGCGTTTACCTCGAAGCGATATCAAGAGTGCAGTGGTTCACTGATATCGATAACAGATGCTTAATCTTTAAGAATAATTATGTTATTCGATTTTTATATTTAATTAAAGCATTTTTGAAAATATATTGTATATTTAATTGAATTTCTTTATACGTTATTTTGCACCCATATATTTTACAATGCATTTTTATAGTAGGCGATATTCTTAGCATATTTTAACTCGTTATGAAAAAATTTCAAGAAAAAAATTAAACAAATCTACGATTTTTTTTACGATCTATAGAAATGGAGTACTTCAGGTGTCCTGATTACAGAAATGGCATTTTATACCACCAAAAAATTAATATCTCAAAATTAAATGGAGATGCAGTTTTCAAATAAATTGCATTTAAAAATATATTTTACCTTTGTACTATTATGTAAAAATACAACCTTTTATTTACACATCACGTATGCGTACAAATACAACCGTACAATGTTAAACTCGATTCGTTTTATGTGTGGTTTTGGTTAAGTGTAATGTTATTTTTTTTAATGACACTTTAATTAATATCAAAAAATATATCGGAGGCTGATAATTATTTAGTTAACTTTTCAATGTTATAAATAAAAAAACATTATTTATATATTTATCAATTTTTTTTTCTACTTACTCTGCTTTTACAACACAAAATTGTCTACGAAAATTATGAATAAACATTGATTTTCGTTCCCTTTACAGTCAGCATATTTTAAAGAAAAATATTTTAGGTAAATGAAAGCATGTTATTCAGATTTATTCTACCTTTTTTTTTTTTACATTCATAAAACGTGAATTTTTTCCACCATTGTTTCAAAATTCATCCATTCTTCAACAAGAAAAATAATACATTAAAACAGCAAAAGAATACAACAAACTCTATGTATGGAAGAGATTTGAAAATGAAAAGAATGCGTGAAATATTTTTCTATTTAAATATTTTCTTGCTACTACAAAGATGAAAATGAGTTTTCTCTCTATTCATCACCGAAGCAAATTCTCAAAGAAAGACATAATGAATTGTTTCAATTTTATAACTTTTATTTCAAAAATACAATTTTGTGAATATAGTTTTTGTTCACATGGGATTCATTTACAAGAAATCTGCTAATCTTTAACAAATTTTGTTAAAATAATTATTAAAAGGAACAGGAATTCAGCATAACATATCGTATGCATATTTATTAACGATTGTCTGTAAATTTTTTCACAAAGAAAAATAAATTTTTTAAGTATGTTTTTCTAATACTATACTGTTTATTTATTTCACAAAAAATGAGATTTGATTTCTTTCCTCTAACGCTTTCTATATATGATGGTCCAATTAAAATCTACAATTTCTTTATACATTATGAATATAAGGAAAAATAATTACTAAAATGTTATATGAGAAATAGCTTATTAACGCTAGTTTATTCATAAAACTTTAACAAAACAGCTCACTCTAACTCATTCACGAATGTAAGACGAAACAATTAAGTTTAGAAAAAAAAAATTTGAATGCATATGACGCTATGACTGTATAGGCTAAAATATGTGATTGCATATTCTATATTTACTCGTATTTTTTTCCCTCGTTTCACGCTTGATTCCATGTATATAACCACTTTTTCAAGAAAAACAAAATGATTTTCTACTTTCTCAGATATAGAGCTCTCACTTTGGGCCATTCAGTAATCCTTGAGTTTTATTTTGTTATTTTTGACAAGTATTTAGTATCAAAAACGCTTTACTTTTAAAAAAATCTTTCTCAAATACTTGACAATACTTTTTCATTACTAACGGCCAGAATGAATACATTTTAAGGATACCACCCCCCCCCCCCCCAGTTGTGGTAGCAATTTTCCGAGAGGTTCGCTACTGCCCCTCCCACAATTTCAGTAAAAATATATATGTTTGTCTAGGTTATTCTTATGACACTTTATTTAAAAAACAGAACTTTTCACGGAATACTAATGTATAGATAGTTATTGTTTCTGCAATTTTTTTTAATTGTTAAAGTTTTCAAGAAAGTTTTTTTTTTTTTTAATTATTATTATTATGGTTTAAGGCCAGAAAATAAATTTCCTTTGATTTAAAAATTGTTGAAAAAGAAAATTGGGTCAGTTAAAATTTAAAACTACACTGTAAAAAATTTAGAAAAGTTTCACATCTAAAGTTAAATGTTTAATTTCTGAAAAGAGATTTCAAGTTTCATTTTATTCCGTTTTGAACATTGAACATCTCAAATATGATCGGAAACCTTTCTGCTGTTATCCGTATTTTTAGTTATTTATCGTTATTAACTTAAACCCTTTCCATTCTGAAAATGAATCTATTCGTTTCAGAAAAGGCAACTAGTACCCATTTCCAAAATGGAACCTATGCAACTTTTTTTAGGTAGATTTCGTATGAAATACTACTTATTGTGGTCACTCTTATATTGGAATTTCAGAAACATTTTTGCAGGTCTACGCCGATCATGACATCTATACTCCAAAACTACCATCAGTAAAAAAGTTCATATAAATGTAACATTTTGCGATAGGGAGCCAGTAATATTATTTGAAAGTTTCCCCATTTTATATCACAAGAGTTGTGGCGAGTTAAACAATTAAGTAAATAAATAAACGTAGAAGCTTCATTAAACTACATATTGGCTGCTTCAAAATAGTTTATTAAAATGTTTAAAAATAATTGTTAAATGAAATGTTTAAAGTGTTAATTAAATGTTAGAAAATAGTTTATTAAAGTGAAAAAAAAGTTTCTAGAACTTTCGATAATCTTTAACCACGATTCTTTTATGTAAACAGAATTTAATATCTAGCGCAGAGGTTAAAAATAGCAGTCTCGAATCGCCTACAAAACGATAATTTTATTTTGAAAGATTAGTATTTAACTAATTTATAATCAAAATCAAAATTCGAATATATTCCACAGACGATAATTTCACACAAAAAATAAAAGAAATGAATTTATTGATACGCAATAAATATCAAACGCGAAGAAAAAAATAAATAAAAAGAATGATATTTTTGAAAAGTATGGTTTTGGAATAAATTAACCCTCTAAGCGTTTGTCCCGTAATATTCCGTACACTAAGCTCCAGGTTTCACTGCAATATAAGCAATGTTTAAGATATTATAATTCTATAAATTTAATGAATTTTCAAAGTATTGAAGAATGATTAAGACTCTCAAGGATTACATTTATATTCCTAAATAACATTTTTTATGTAATATTGAAATAATCATATTTTATTTGCATTTAAAACAAAATGCAGAGAAAACAACATTACAATTTTATCCATTTGCTAGACGCTTGGAGGGTTAAAAAAGGACTTTCTTAAAAAAGGATTGATGAAGACAGGGAAAAAATGAGTTTTATTGGGAATTTTAAGAAATAAAGTTTAATTAAGAATAGTTTTAATTTAGAGCCATTTTTTAAATTTACGCATATTAAAATAAGTGTTTTTTGAAGGCGAATTAAGAATGTATATCGTTTCTATAAAGATTAATAGATTAGATCTAATAACAGGATTTTAATTTAATAAGTTGAAAAAAGTACGGAATATTGTTAAAAGGAAATTAATATAGTATAAGGTAAATTTTTGGCCAAAAAAATTTAAATTTGTGATATATATATTAAATCTAAAAAATATATTAGAATTTTGTAAGAATTATGGTTTTCATCTATATTTCGTAAACCGGGAAGACTGGGTTGGAACTCCCTGTTCCTTTAATAGTAGCAAATAGAAACTTAATTCAAGGATTTATTTCTGTTCACCGCAAGTTATGATAAATTAGATTTCAAAATGAAAATAAAGTACAACAGTTTTATATATATTAGGAAATTAATGCATAAATTAATGCAAATAACATATTCTGCATGATACATATCTGCATTTTTTTTTCTAAATTTAATTATTCTTTTAATATGATAATATTGAGGAATAAATAGAATAAACTATTACAATTCAGAAATTCATTTTAAGTTCATTTTTAACTTTTTTTTATTCCATTTATTTTATTTCAAACTAAAACCGCATTATCAATTGAATTTGTTTATAAAGTGGTTTCTATTTGGTAAATCTCCAAATATACTTTTTTTTTTCTCGTGGGCCTTCAAAAAATCCCAGGGTTTCCTGCCGAATATTTATCATTAGAACTTCGATTATTTTTCTCTAACGAGGTCACTAATCCCAGATTATTTTGTTGTTTTTCAGATATAATAATTTTAGACAAAATAGATGTGCTTTTTTGATTAAATATACTTGTATATAATTAAGGTCATTTAATACAAAAGGATAAGAAAATATAATTTCTCCCTAATTTGATTGAATATGATTAAAATGCAATTGTAAAAAATATTTAAAAAACAATTCTTTATTAATCAACTACATACTACATTAAAATCTACTCTACGCCAAAAATTCATCTGCTTATTAAAAGTTTAAAAGGTGGCAATACATATATTTTTCATATTCTATATGTTTAAACAAAAAATGTTGCTTTTATAATAGAAGCATGTTAGCACTTTTTGTCTGCACCACTAGTTGAATTTCACAACCGGATGTTGAACCCAAACTAAATATGTCATGTAAATACCAGGTTAAAAGAATCGTTTACGTATTTTTCGCCACTGTTATTGAATGTTGACGTAAAATGGATCATTCCTCGAAATGTCATTGCGAATTGTTGTAAGCTATACGATTGTCATTTTGTGGTTCTATGTTTTAATTTGTCAGGCAAAATTTTAACTGTAAAGAGTAAAATTTTTAAGTTAATCATTTACATTAAGGTAGAAAAATAACGGTAGAAGAATACTTGCAATATTCTAAAATTATCGATAGAGTATTATCTCATTTGAATTATATATGTATATATACTCATGGTATGTAAAAAATGGGAGAAAAAGATTATAAAAATCTCAAATTACAAAACTGAAATAACGAGAAAGAAGCAAATTATCTATATTATAAAGGCCAAACGTATCTGTGCGTAACGCATACGTCATTTTGTGAATGGCAATACTTTCCCCCGCAATTTCGGCTTTACAATTTTCGCTACTGCAAATTTTATACTTATAAATATCGCACATTTAAAATTTTTATATCGTCGTATAGAGAAAAAAATGTATTTTTAAATGCAATTTGATTGAAAACAGTATCTCAATTTATTTTTCATATATTAATTTTTTTATAGTTTTTTAGAACCAATTTTGTAATTGTGGCAACAAAATCGCTCGATTGTCTCATAAAATTGGTAAAAAATAGAAATTAAAATGCGCAACAGTTTCCCATGCAATTTCGGATTTGCTATTTTCGGTACTGCAAATTTTACACTTCTAAACATCGTACATTTTAACTTTTTACACCGTCGTATAGAGAAAAAATGTACTTTTAAATACAATTTGTTTCAAAGCTGTGAACTCAATTTTTTTTATACATTAATTTATTTTTATAATGTTTAGTACCAATTTTGCAATTGTGGCAGCAGAATCACAAAAAATAGAAATTAAAATGCGTCTGTTATAAAATACGCTGAATTTCACTTTTATTTCATTTAATAATTTGGATAATTGAGTGTTATAGATTTAGTTAATTTTAGCTTAAAATAATATTTGCTTGAGAGTTAGGCTGACCAATATAAAATGTATTTTTTTACTGTAACTAATTTTGTAGTTTTATTATAAATAAATGAAACAGTTCTTTTTTTAAAGATTTTCTTTCGCCGAATTTCGAAGGGTTCCATCTCATGATCAATAAACTCCTAAAAGACTACAAAAATCAAGTAACGAGAAATAAGTAAATTATGATCAATAAAATCCAAAAACATTATAAAAATCTCAAATTACAAAAATCAAATAACCAGAAAGAAGAAAATTATGATAAATAAACTCCAAAAAGTGAAATGAGCTTCAGTTTAGTATTGTGGATGATTTCTGAACATAT
This sequence comes from Maratus speculifer, assembly GCA_964019185.1. NCBI lineage: Eukaryota > Metazoa > Arthropoda > Arachnida > Araneae > Salticidae > Maratus > Maratus speculifer. The sequence goes on from OZ025301.1 coordinate 44,006,767, forward strand.
AAGTAAAAGTAGTACCCAATTGTCGTATTCTTTAAAAATAATGAATACAAACTCAGTTATTTAATTTTACTATTGAAAAAATATTTTAAAAATCTTTTATGTAGAAGAGTTGCATACTTTTAGAAAATAATAAATATAAATTAATACTAGGATCTTGAAAATTTTATCATCGGTTGACAAAAATAAAGAAAACAAGTTGGAAATTGCACGTGAAGCGTAGCAAATAAGGTGCGCTCGTACGATAACGAAGTTTTAAAAATATTACTTTCATATATCAATCTCACAAAACTGTAAATAGTGAATTACAATTACAACGCTCATCAAACAATGTTCTCCCTATACCATTATGTAATGGAATACTTTTGTGTGGCCTTGTAAATCAATAACAAATATTCTTTGCACCACAAATTATGTAAGATGTATATTATAATATGTACTTTATAGTTGCATATAAATTTTATTAAGTTCGCATGAGTGTAACACGATTAAAATGCATTTGAAACACTTTTTCCCATTGACCGTAATGTAACGGAATACTTTTGATTGTCCCTGTAATTGATCTATGCATCCGATTTTCATAAAATTTGAAATAATTCGACAAAATTATGTAATAATTTTGTATTTTAAATTTCAAACGTATAGAATATATTTGAAACTTTTTCCCCATTGACCATAATGTAATTGAATACTTTTGATTGCCCCTGTAATTGATATATGCACACGATTATCAAAAAATTTGAAATAACTTGACAGAATTATGTAATAATTGCGTATTTTAAATTTCAAACGATTAAAATGCATTTGAAACTTTTTTCCCCATTGACCATAATGTAATGGAATACTTTTGATCGCCCCTGTAATTGATCTATGCATCCGATTTTCATAAAATTTGAAATGACACGACAAAATTATGTAATAATTATGTATTTTAAATTTCAAACGATTCGGTTGGGTAGTTTTTGCGTTGTTATATGCGGACAGACAGACGGACAGGCGGACGGACTGAACGACCACTATAGGTGCTACGTATTATATAATTACGAACGCACCTAAAAACGCTCATTTGACAACAACCAGAAAAAAGTGACTGATTACTAACGCAATACGAAAAATATCAACAACTCTTTGATGGTGGCTTATGACGTACCGGATGTCCCAAAAATGACTGATGGATTTTAAAATTCAATAACTTGCAAACGGTGATAACTATTTAATAAATTTTTTCAGGAGGGTTATGTATAATGTCAGGAGTTTTTTTTACCGTAATTCTTGATTTTAGTTCGAATTTCAAACAATAGATGGCGCTGACGGCGATTGAAGGCCAGGTGATCAGTGCTGAGTGAGGTCCGTTTCGGCGACAACCTGGGCTTCAATTGCCGTCAGCGCCATCTATTGTTGGAAATTCGAACTAAAATCACAAATTACTTAAAAAAACTCCTGACATTATACATAACCCTCCTGCAAAAATTTCTTAAATAGCTACCACCGTTTGCAAGTTATTGAATTTTAAAATCCATCAATCATTTTTGGGACACTTGGTATGAAGGATGGTTATATATAGGGGAATTATAATATTTCATTAGGAACCAAAAATAAGCTATTCATAATGCATTTATCTCAATATGAAGGATCACTGCATTGTGACCAACTATTGGTGTATTTGCCCTATTAGGAAACATAATTTTCAATTAATTTAATTCATCTGCGAAATCTTTAAACTTTAATGTCACACATGATCTGATTTTCCTTTGGATTTTCATTAGGCCCTTGGCGTAGGGGAGCATCACCAAAGGACCACCCCAAAATTACTCTTATCTTTATATTTTGTTTAGATATTTTATTTTATCCTTTAAGGGTGTTCTTAAGTGTTCCGCTCAACAAGCGCAAAACGTTTTGACACATTTACAAATTCATTTTTTAACAGAAAGATATAAAATTGGAATGCCTGACTACGGAAGCGATTTCGAATCGAACTTATTTTTCCATTTTATGATAATTAAATTACTTGTCCAGTTCTGAGTTATTTAGATGACGTAATCACCCTTTTCCTCCTGCTTTTCGACCGGTTTTTCTGCTTTCGTCGGAAAATGTTCTTAAAAGTGTCAAATTTGAAGGCTTGTTATGCTTGTTATGTAAAAATCTATTGTGTTTAAAAAAAAACAGAAAATTGAGTGCAATTAGACAGTTTCTGAATAATAACATCTGCTATTTTCATGTATTTCCGAACAAAAATAAATTAAAGCATGTGTCACAAAGTTACCCTTTTTGATTTAAGAACACCCTTAATAATGCTTTTGATATTTTTATCAATTCTTGAGCATGGTTCGTTCGGGTATCGTTATTTTCCAGGTGAAATAACAGATTTTTTTTCTAGAAAAAAAGAATCTAGTTCAAACGCGTGAAATTTCGCCTTATATAAGAAAAAACTCTAAAAAAAATACTGATATCGAATAATTCCCAAGTCATGAAATTCCAGGACGTATATGAACCCTGTTGAGGTAAACAGACAATAAAAAGTCAACCTTCCTTTAAAGATAAAACACGTATACAGATTATATGAGGGGTTCACAGCGAACCATAATAGACTAAATCTATTTTCATCAAAAATGAGATAGATTGAGAAGGTGTATAAAATCCTCAATAACCCCTTAACGCGCAGTGTTGCCGGGTCGGCAACACCTAAAGTTCCCCCTGTTTGGAGACATAAAAACTCCGTGAATATTTCAAAAACTACTCTAATGGATACTTTAAATCTTTCTTATGAGTTCTAGATGGCAGCACCACAGAGATCAAACTCTACTGTTTTTAAATAATAGGTAAAATGTTTTACTGTAATACGCCCTTCATAGCAATGTTCTTCTCACTGCGCTTATCAATGCTTTACTTATGGGAGGTTACCACTTCGGCAACAGCTGTATACAGTCACCGCCAAAAAAATCTTGACACTTGCGATTTTAGACGTTTTGTTAAATATCTAAAAATATACGTGAGGAATAACTCTGAAACTCCAGATGTATAAACAAAATAGTACTAGTCATATATTTTCGCGAAGAGTTTTCCCCGAAATCCAACAGGGGACCGTCAACAAATTGAAAAAGAACGAAGATCTTTTGGATAACCCTGTCAAAACTAATGAAGCAAAAGTGTTCAAACTACAGATTATAATTAAGTGGCTTATTCTAATAAATCGTGTTTATTTTTATGAATATAGCATGTGAACTCGTAGAGAAATTAAGGTTTTTATAAAAACGGTCCCAAAATTTTCCAAGTTTTTCGCTTATAATTTGCTAAGTTCTTCATCAAACTCAATGTTCTTTTCAGAAAATATGAAAATCAACATTGTACACAGCATCCTGTACTCAGAATTTTAAAAAAGTAAACATTGTATGATAAATGACCAGATTTACTAAATAATTTTTTACTGCGCATGCGTCAATGCTATTAAAATTTCATTTGTATATTATGTTAGATAAATGTACAGAGCAATTTTTGTGAAAGTCTCAAAAACATAGCTTAAAAACTCTGAAAATTATCGTCAATAGAATATGGTCAAAATCCGTTATTCCCAAAATAAAGCAAAAAGATAAGGAGCTGTATCTAAATTTAGTACTACGTGCAATAGTGTGTAGGTACTAATCAATGGAATATGGATACAGCCCCTCATCTTTTTGCTTCATTTAGAGAATAATGGATTTTGACCATATTCTATTGACGATAATTTTCAGAGTTTTCAAGCTATGTTTTTGAGACTTTCACATAAGTTGCTCTATACATTTAACTAACATAATATGCAAATGAAATTTTAATAGCGTTGACGCATGCGCAGTAAAAAAGTATTTAGTAAACCTGTTCATTTATCATACAATTTTTACTATTTTTTGATTCTCATTACAGGGTGTTATGTACAATGTTGATTATCATATTTTCTGAAAAGAACATTGAGTTTGATGAAGAACTCAGCAAATTATAAGCGAAAAACTTGGAAAATTTTGGGACCGTTTTTATAAAAATCTTAATTTCTCTACGAGTTTACATGCTATATTCATAAAAATAAACACGATTTATTAGAATAAGCCACTTAATTATAATCTGCAGTTTGAACTCTTTTGCTTCATTAGTTTTGACAGGGTTATCCAAAAGATCTTCCTTCTTTTTCACTTTGTTGACGGTCCCCTGTTGGATTTCGGGGAAAACTCTTCGCGAAAATATATGACTAGTACTATTTTGTTTGTACATCTGGAGTTTCAGAGTTATTCCTCACGTATATTTTTAGATATTTAACAAAACGTCTGAAATCGCAAGTGTCAAGATTTTTTTGGCGGTGACTGTAGTTAAAATGGTTTGTGCAAGGTTTACAAAATTATACCTGTGTACTCCTCTAGGCCTATAAAGATTGCCTAATTTTTGTTTTCTTTAAATTCCAACTTTAAAGAGTAGTGCGCCGGAAAGGGTTAACCCCTTGGGGACGAGCGACACGTATACGTGCCGGAAAAAGGCTTAAGAATCCTTGTTTATCCCCACCAGTAAAATTTTACTGTAAAATTTGTCTTATTTAATCAGAGCATTTTCTCGATTTGAAAAGGCACAAATTTCTCTTTTCAAAAACCGATGACAAAACATTAAAAATTCCTTAAAAAACTCCCGTTGCGAAGGGGTTAACACTGCATTCTATTCCCAGAGTGAACCCTGCACTTTTTAGATACCGGGTATCCCAAAAATGACTGATGGATTTTAAAATTTAATAACTTGCAAACGGTGACAGCTATTTCAAAAATTTTTGCAGGAGGCTTATGTATAATGTCAGGAGTTTTTTTACTGTAATTTTTTTATTTTAGTTCGAAATTCAAGCAATAGATGGCGCTGACGGCGATTGAAGGCCAGGTGATCAGTGCCGAGCGAAGTCAGTTTCGGCGTCGACATGGGCTTCAATTGCCATCAGTGCCACCTGTTTGAAATTCGAACTAAAATCAAAAGTCACGGTAAAAAAACTCCTGACATTATACATAACCCTCCTGCAAAATTTTTGTAAATAGCTGTCACCGTTTGCAAGTTATTGAATTTTATAATCGATCAGTCATTTTTGGGACACCCGGTATATTCCTTTTGAAATATCTAAAGACATGGTTTACTGTGGGAGAGGATAAAACTGATTTTATTCGCCCTCTAAATGGACTGTCTCATTTTTTTTACAAAATGGACTTCCTTGACTATGGTTGTGAATCCCTTATATATAACTGTTATGTACAAGCTTATAGAAGATTATTACATAAAAGATTATTTATACACAAGCTATACTTATGTTTGTTTTTGTAATCATTTTTAAAATTTTAAACAAGTGTTGAGTTTAGACTTGAAAAGCATAAATTGAATGCATATAATGTAACTACTGGCGTGTCAACTTTTCGTTCATACTTTTTTTACATCGTAAATAAATGTAAACTGAATAATATCAATTAAAAAAAAATTTAAAAACTAGTTGGATGTGCCAATCCCAAAACGTTCTGCTATCTCATAGGTACATTTTAATATTTAAAAAAAAATAGTTACTCATTTTGATGCTTTAATAATTTTAATTCAATACCATACGAACTTTGGTTTTCATCTTAAATTTCTGCTTCAGTCAATTGATCGGAATAAAAACGAGTTTTCGTCTCTGCACGAGCCGATGAACAATAGAATGATAGGCGGATTTTTTTCTTTTTAAATTCAGGGAGGACCTACTTGCCTTACCAAAAAATAATTATATACAAAAATTTTAGTCCACTTCTAGGACTAACTTCATACACTTTTAGGTGGTGCAATATTGTAAATGGCATATAATTCGCTATTGCAGCACTCCCTACCCGCGGATTTTTTTCAAATTCAATGAGGACCAACTAGCCATAGCCATACGCTTACACAAAAAATTTGGTTCAGTTCGATGCATAACTTCATGTACTTTTGGTCGGTACAATATTGAAATTGGCAAAAAATCGCGATTGCAGCGCCCCTTTCCGACGGTTTTTTCAAATTCAGGGAGGACCAAATGGCCATAGTCATACACATAAACAAAAAAATTGGTTAAATTCGATGCATAATTTCAAATACTTTTTGTCGGTACAATATTGAAAATAGCACGAAAATCGCGATTGCCGTGCCCCCTTCCGACGGTTTTTTCAAATTCAGAGAGGACCAAACAGCATAGTCATACACATACACAAAAAAATTGGTTAAATTCGATGCAAAACTTTAAATACTTTTGGTCCGTACAATATTGAAAATGGCACAAAAATCGCGATTGCAGTGCCCCCTTCCGGCGGAATATTTCAAAACTGAAGGAGGACCTGATTGCCACAGCCAAAAACATTCACAAAAAATTTGGTTCAATTCTATGCATAACTTCATACACTTTTTGATGGTAGAATGGCGACATACACACAGACAGACACACAGACATACGGACAGACAGACATTTTGTAAAAATATGTTTTTTGGAATCTTTGACCCCTAAAACGTGTAAGTCCGTCAAAAACCGGAAGTCGAAAAAAATTTCGATTACAATACTTTCTTCTATTGAAGATAGAAAAAAGTAAAAATTATATATCAGAAATCTTGCTAATCTTAGTGACTAATCCTACTAATCCTACTGTTCCTCGCAAGTAAAATGTGCTAATAAGGCAATTTAATTAAATAATAAAATGCCTGCCACATGTGTCCACATGTGTTTACATCCCTTCTAAACCCATACAAAATTATATAAAAATAAACAACTTTATGACATCCCTTATAAACCCATACAAAAATATAGAAAAATAAACAACTTTATGTTACTTTAAATAAGACATCGGTTGCTTTTAGAAATAATATGTTTTATTCATTCGGAATCAAAAGCATTTATTTCATGCCTTCAAAATCCTTTCATGAAGAGATACAGATTTTATGAAGCAAATATTTTATAAGAAGCTTTTGACGTCTTTTTTATAAAATGTGTTGTTCAAAGCGTTTTATTTCTCTCGTTGTATCTATACTAATAAAATGACAAATCGCTCTGTCTGCGTGTGTGTGTGTGTGTGTGTGTGTGTGTGTGTGTGTGTCTGCGATGGCTAGCAAAATCTATGGGACGTACGAAGCTCAAAATTTTTATGAGAGTAGCCCAATATCTCTCCTGATGCACCTGAGCTTTAGAATTTCGAAATTCTATTTATTAACTGAGTAATTAATTAAATTCCAAAGATCACTCTTATAAAAAATCGCCTTTTTTCTTCTTTTTTTCCCTTCATTTAGTTATGGTTGGTTGGTTGCATAAAATTTTCGCATAAATAATTAAAAAAGCTGGAACAGACCTTTAAAATTCATAGACTGGCAAACTGTCAGTTTAAATGATGATTTTTTATCACAGCGGTTGTAAACCATGGAGGAAAAAGATAGGTGGTGGTGAAGTAAACCGAAAAAGGGTCGCAATATTAAACCATTTATCGCTCAAATTTTAATGTCCCAAACAAAAGCATGTGGAAGGGATTTTGTATTAAGACGAATTGAAAGGAATGAATTACAGCTGAAGCGTATTTTACGAAGTAATAGTAATTTTTTAAAATGGTCTTTTTTCTATTATATCATTTATTTTTAAAAAATGTTTGCTTTTAAAATAATTGGAATTGATATATTCGAAAAAATTAAATGTAAAAATAAAATTAAATAAAATATTGAAAACATTTGATTTGAACTAAAAATTGTATTACTAAAAGTTTTCTTTTTTTTTTTCAGAACTTTTTAATACTTTATAACGTAGATGAAAAAATGTTTTTAATTTAACAATATATTAATAACTCTATGTCAATATATAAAATATAATTATGAAAACATTCTTTTAAAATCATGCGCGAAAACTTAAATAACAAATATTAGTCTAAAATCTAGATTTCAGAGTGCAGACGATTTTAAGACATTAACGAAAGAATGTTAACTTTTCAAGCAAAATCTTAAATGATGCTTCTATATTGATATTTCAAAGTGACGGCTAGGTTACATTTATGTTATATTTAAGTTACGGTAGGGTAATGTTAAGTCGCAGACAGATTATGGTTATGGTACAAAAATTTACGGTTAGGAATTTGTCCACAGAGTCAACATTACGCATGCTTTGATAAAAATATACACTTTTGTTAAATGGCTCTGAAATTATAATACTATATACCAATCTTTTATCATCGCGTATCGATTTCATTCACGGTATAGTCGGATTTAAGAGTAATATAATTAGTTTGAAATTCAAAATATTTCACTTGGGATTTCTATGCGAAAAAAATAATTAGTTACGTGTTTTAACAGTGATTTTTACGGGTAAATATCAACACTTTAACACGAAACTAACGCAATCGTTGGATACATGTTCCCTCCCGTGTTTCTCCTTGCTCATTTTAAGTATTTTTAGATCTTAATATTAGTTGTTGTTTTTAAAACCGATTTTTCACAAAGTCAGCTGCGACGTATTTCAGACAATGCATTTCTGCATGCTTCCAGTTAATGATAAAATCATACAAATTTCAAGTTCGTTTAATATTGTTAATACGGACCCGGGCAACGCCGGGCGGGTCAGCTAGTAATAAATAAATCTCGCTTTTTTGTGAAAATCCTTCTAAATTGACACAGAGATTTTTAATTTAAGATCATCGTATTGTTTTTTATTTATTTTAAAATAAAAAATAAATATTTACAAATAGTAACACAAAAAATTTAGCACAACTCATGAAGTGGAAATTTCCTTTGATTGTACTAATATTAAAAAATATTGAATTATTATAAATATTAACGATGTGTATAAATTGTGTTTATTTTTGCAATTATGCTGGAGAATTTTGAAATATTAACAAGTATAAATATATTGGGATCGATATATCCGAATAGTTTATTTTGAGTTAAGTAATTTTCTGTGGTTATATTATGAAGCTAGTAATCTATATTGCTCAAAAAATTTAAGGGAGTAAACAAAGAAGTTAAAAAAAACATTACGAGACAGCCAAGTATTGACATAAAATCAATAGTACACGCGTATTAATGCGCAATACAGAAAAAAGACGCAAAATATTTAATTAAGCTTTAACTCTATGAAAAGATGGAAAAAAACACGAAAAGATGATTTAGGACAACAATTGGGTTACATGTAAATTATAAAAATAAATATTGTTTAGAAATGATGGAAGATTTTTAACATGGTGTGTCGTTTATTCGAACAGATAAGACTGCCAAAAACCTGTTTTTCAAAGATACGATGATGTTATCAATAAGACTTTAAAGATTACACTTCTCAAGAAATGCAATCTCCAAGGCTCAGACAGTAAAAGAAGACCTTGGTTTCGCAGCAATGCGTCGTCCGAGTATGTCCTAAACATCCTCGATCGGATTCAGATCAGAAGAGTACTCTTGTACGCTGTATCCTTTTTGCCTTAAACATGTTCTCCGCAAGACGACCTGTATGCGCGTCTGGCATTATCACACTGAAAAGCAAAGGAATCTTCAATGGATGCAACTTAAGGTACTACATGAGATCTCAGTCCTTATTTACATACCTCCAGGCTGTCAAAGTACTATTCTGAATAATGTGCAGATCCGTACATCTATCTGTATTGATTCCACCATACTTCTAATTCACCTCCTCTGTATTGTGACCTTTTATGAACGAATGTAAGGTTATTTCGAGTGCTCCTTTCCCTCCATACCAACGCCGGGTGTCACAATCTAGACTGAATAGGAACTTTTTCGTAAACAGCACTTGGCTGCAATCATGCTGCTTCCAATCTCGATGCAGCCCATCTTCTTCGAGCTGCAAGGTGGCTTAAGATCATCGGAATGCAGACTACTGGCTTTCGTGCATAGAAACCTCGCTGAGGAAGCCTATTACGTCCTTTTTCGCTGTATACCCTTCGTCCTGTTGCCAAGAGCAACTGTCTTTAGAGCTGAGTAGCATTCTCTTTTCTGATTCGACGAGCTGTTCATAATGTGTACCTGTCAACACTTGCTGTAGTGGCGCGTGATCAACCTTACCTTCTTTGACGTCTAACATTAGCTGTTTCTTGGAATCGATTCCACAGCCTTGCAACGAAACTTTTGGTGACTTCAACAGAGTCCGTGACAGTTTGTTGTGTTTGGCCAGATGCAAGTCTGCCTATAATACGCCATGCCATGGATTCCGGTAAATCACGTTGTTGAGAGGAGACATTTTCAAGTCACCCTTTCTCAAAACGAGTGCTGAGAAATCGAATTTCACCATTCAGGTAGTAAAAAAGAGGTTCCTGCAACATGCTGCAATTCTGCCCTTATGTTCTTTTTCTGATTTTTGACGCCACGAACTTTTTGACCTAATGAAGTTTACATATTCAGTTTTCTGCAAGGTTCTAAATTATTGATGATTTATTTTATGTTACTTATCGGGGTAAGTATTTGCGTAATTTCGTTAAAACCCTGTGCTCCTCTGATTGTTTTAAGCAATGTGTTTATTCACATCTATCATAGAATTAACATCTATCATGGTCCTTAAATCATCATGTTTGCCGTCTTTAAAACATAATTTAAAAAATTCTTAGAATAAAAATTGGATTTTCATAAAGCAGGATTTAAGAAATATAAATCCATCAAAAAATGTATGTTGCAATTCATATTTTTTCGAATATTAATTTCATAATTCTTTTCACAAAATTATAAAAATTACAAATTCGACGTAGTTATGTTTGGATATTTTAATATTATTGCTGCATAAAAAATACGCACATTACGAATGTAATTTCAGGAAATATTAATAAAAATATGAAAATGTAATTTAATATTAGAAATATTAAATTCCGAATGTTTATAATTCAAAAACTTATTATTTGACTGATTTGAAATTTGGGATCTAAGCATAGTTTGAACTGAATAATCTTGTTAAATAAAAGAATCTTGTTAAATTTGAAAAAAATATTGAAAAAAATGTTTTGGTTCGTTTTAATATGTAGATGGCTCCCTAAGCAAATTTTATATACACTATTTAAAAATAGACTTTATTTACAGTTGTTCGGTATTAGTAACTTTCTCATACGATAACTTGTTGATGAGTTTGCAGAAGGCGTTTAGTTTTTTTTCCACGACTCTGCTTATATTTTCATTTATTAAATATATCGTTTTATGACTCTACAGGGTGTCCCAGAAATGTTGAGACAAATTTTAAAGGGAGGTAAGGGACATCACAAGGATTCAGATTTACATAGCAACCCACGGTCGCAAATACTTTCCTCGCACAGTAGTAATGACACAAAACATATGAAAGAAAGGACACGAATAGGGAGAGAAAATATGTTTAATATTCTTAGTGCTGCAAAAAATATGGAGATAACACTGGAAAGTTCTGAAGAACTTTTTGCACGCATCATTGAAGCCGTTTGGAAAGTGCATGACATTCCTGGTGTTTTCTAGAAAACATTAGATCTTCCATGCACCGGAGATGCACCTATATGCATCAATACCCGCTGTCGTAATTTAGAATACCTATTTTGATGAGGATAGTTGTTTTTTTTTTCATGTTCTTTTTTCTTACTTTTCTACAGTACTAAAGATAACAAAGATATTTTCTCTTCTTAGTCGTGTCCTGTTCTTCTTGCGTTTTGTGTCATCACTACTGTGCCAAGAAAATGTTTCCGACTATGGGTTGTTATACAAATCTGAACCCTTGTGATATCCTCTACCTCTCCTTAAAGTTTGACACAACATTTCTGCGACACCCTGTATATCTCATGTGTAGGCAATGCCTTCCTTTTGATTTTTTTAAAGGCAAATAGAAAATTATTTGACTACCAAATATTTCTTTTTTACTTTGTAGAAGCTTTCCTAAATAATACTTCTATTAAATTCAACATTTTAGGGAATTTTGTATTTAATCCCGTTATTTTAAACAGAATTTAAAAACGTTTCAGATTTTTCAAACAGCACATTTTCTTTCATTGCTGAAACATTTAGTTTGACCTTTGTATGACTAGTAAAGCGGATATAAGCGGTTTTGCTATACAGCTTGAAAAAAAACATTTTGGAGGATTTAACTTTCTTATTGTCGGTATTTATTTTTAGTTCAACGTTTTAAAAATCTGAGTTGTTCTCCAATTAAAAAAAAATTTCCAACAAGTCTTCCAAAAATCCAGGAAAATTTTATCAATAGTACCAATTTTACCAATAATAAGCACAAGTTTGCTTTCTAAAGAAATACTGCCAACAAAAATTTATAAACTAAAAGCGTGAGATTTCTCGAAATAAATATCTAATATAAATGAATTCTTTTTCAATTTTTAGGAGAAATAAAATTAGAAAATATATTTTAAATCGTGTTTGACCGAAACAAGATAAGACCGTAATCAATTTTCGGTTACCACTCTAGCTTCTACCGAAAGTGGAAACCAAACTATCTTAAAAATAAATTTTAAGTCATTAACATCTATAGACGCACACGTAAAATATTATCTTACAAAATATTATCTTTAAAATGGATCTATTAAAGCTATTTACAATATCTCGGGATATAATTGTAGCATAGGTAAAAATGAGGGGGCAAGATATGGACTATTAAAGAAGCTTCAAGTTAAAAAGGAAATAGATATTTCGACCAATTTTAAGTTACTATGTCCCCTTAATTTGTTTATTTTAGATTTCCATGTTGAAATTATTTAGATAAAATCATTAATCGATTTTTCTTTTCTTTTTTTTTTACATTATTACTTTTTAAATCGCATAAATTTAAATTTTACAATGCTGTATTTTCGAATGGAAAATGTTTGAACACTGCATTTCACTTTAGAGAATTTTTTTAATTATTAAAAGAAATACCTTCTTGCAAATAATATATTTTTATGTGCATCGTAAGGGTATTGTTATATACATAAATATCCTCAACCAACCCACTATTAAGTCAACAACTGTCATAGCGTGAAAAAAGAACCAAAAATCATGGATGAGGCACAGTTTCTGAAACAATTTTCCTCGCTAACAGAATATTGTTGAGAAATTTCATATTTTTTTTCTGGATTAATGTGAAATATCTATATATCCACTATAAGAATATATAAATCAAGTCCATTTTCAGCAATTGTTCAAAATATTAGATAATGTGTGCATAGTGTGTCCTTTCGTGTATCCTTGTATGCGTCCTATACATACTACATAATACACTGCTCAAAACAGTTAAAGGATATTTGAAGTTTTATATAAAATAAAGGTATAAACGAATTTTTTTTTGCCGAAAATAGAAGAAGAGAATCACAAATGCAAATTTTTCTGGTTTTCAAACTGTGGAGTATGCAAATATTGAGTTCGACGTCAAAAACGTCGCTTAGGCGGCAGCGAATGAAATTTGACTTTCAACTGGATAAAAAAGAATGCAGACAAGGATGATCGGCATTCAGTAATTGCTTTGTTTCGATGAGTACGATGTCTCAGCGAAGTCATTTGACAGATTCAGAAGCTTGTAGAATTGTTGGTAGGTTAGAAGGGGGCCAAACTCAAGCCGAAGTAGCGCAAGCCATTGGAATGTCACAAAGTGTCATTTCCAGGATCTGGAACCATTTTTTGGAGAATAGATGTGCAGGCCGAAGACCAGGGCAAGGTCGTAGACGGGCAACAACGCCCAATGAAGATCGGTATTTAGCGTTAACAGCTCGGAGACACCGAAACATGAACGCTACTCTTCTCCAACAACACCTTCGCTAGGCTACAGGCACCACGATTTCAACTCAGACTGTCCGAAACCGGCTCCATGCTGTAGGTCTGTATGCTCGCCGACCGATGGTATGTGTTAAATTAACATCAAGGCATCGTCGCGACCGCAGGGAGTGGGCATCTGAGCATGTCAACTGGAGGAGAAATGAATGGAGAATTATTCTGTTTTCTGACGAGTCCCTTTTTTTTGTGCATTCGGATAATAGGCATATTTTCATCTGGAGGGACCGTGGCAGGAGGAATAATCCTGTGTTCATGCACGAAAGTGTCAGATTTGGCGGTGGAGGAGTGTTGGTGTATGGTGGCATCTCCATTGACGGGCGCACTGACTTCTACATCATTCGAGATGGAGCTCTGACTGGTCGCCGATATAGGGATGAGATCCTCAGACCTATTGTAGTCCGTTATGATGCAGCAATCGGAGATAACTTCATTTTAATGGACGATAACTGCAGGCCATATCGTGCAAACCTGGTGGAGGATTTCCTTTTCGAGGAAGGAATCGTTCGAATGGAATGGCCAGCGTGTTCTCCAGACATGAATCCAATCGAGCACGTTTGGGACGCTCTAGGAAGACGAGTTTCTGGCAGCCAACAACCCCCACAAACTCTCCAAGAACTGGAAAGAGCTCTTCAGGAAGAGTGGGACAGAATACCCCAACTCGTCATTAATAGCCTCATTGAGTCCATGCCTCAAAGGTGTTCAACGTTGCTGGCCGCCCGTGGAAACCATACCCCCTACTGAAAATGATTTTCTTTGAAGAAAACACTTTTTCTTTTTCTTTTTTTCTCATATGCACAAATTGTGTTTTTTTCCTTTTGTACACAAATGCGCAATAAAATGCATTTTTTTCTGCCAAACATGTGTAATTTATTCTCATATAACCTACTATGTCTGTAGACCATGTATCAATCAGCTAAAAAGTTTCCCAGATTCAAAATCCACCTAAAACTGCAATATCCTTTAATTATTTTGAGCAGTGTATTTAGATCCATTTAAAAATTCACACTATGGAAGAAAACACAATTCCAGCAACATGTTCTGTCTTAGTCAATTCTTCAACCGAACTTTTTTGTGTGTATCTGTAAATAAACGTCAAATTCTATTCACTGAATATTCTATAATATATATACACTTCACATTTTATGTTTGAGATATCATAACATCATTAAAGTGAACCGCAAACTTTTCACTTGTAGATTATCAGAATGAGGTGGAAACATTAAACGCGTCCTGTAAAAAAATTATAAGGGCCATTTATTTTATACACATTAGAAAGTATTGTCATTTGTATCAATCTTTTCAGTCACATATGTATTTGAGTTTAAACATTTTTATTTTAGGAAAGGTATTTGCAATGACATTCACATAAAGGTATATTAAATGTTAAGTATCTTTAACAAATGTTTTCACTAATATTGTGTAACCCGCGAAGCAAGCGTATGTTTTTGTGTTTCTGTATAAAAAATGCGTTTTGAAAGTAGCTAATCTGTAATTTAATTGTTAATAACTAGACAAAAAAGTTAAAAAAATAATAATAAATGCAGTCATGTGTAGTTGCACATAGCCAAAAGAGAGGTTTGGAAGTAAAAATAGTTTATTTCGAAGTATGCTCTTTTCGAATCATCAAATGTTTAGCGTGAAAATCCAGCCTCTTCTAAAGATTGAAATCGGTGATATTTCAAAAAAATAATTATGTATATTTTAAGCATCGATTATAAAATACTTTTCAACACATTCAAAATATTGTAAGGAAAATTCACTGTTTAATAACATTTAAGAGGATAAGTAAGTGGACAATTTGAAAAACGCGCGTGTGAAAACAAAACAACAGGAATTGTTGTCTACATTCGGAAAAATATGCAAATTAATTTGTGCATTCCTGTGCACGAAAGAAATTTTCACTATTCGTGGAACTACAGAAAACACCAACAACTCATACTGTAAGGGACAATGCCTCAAATCTTTTCGGTAACCTATACATGATCTATAGTTTTGTATTATTTCCTAGGTATTGATAAAATTAATTTTATTGTTTTAGTGCGAATATGAGAAGTAATTGATACTCACTAATGACACAGGTTTACAAATTGTAAACATTTTTTATATACTTTTGATGAAATACCTATTTTCTTATTATACTACCTCTTATTAATGAATGACGGTACTTGAAAAAAAATCTATCACGCTACATTTTCTACTTTCTTCTAGTACAGGGTATCAACTGTCAAAGCTTTCCAATGGCTAATTCCTAAACTGTTAGGGTTCCAAGTTAAAAAAGTCTTTAAATGAGGTAAAGAAATATTTTGCAATCGAGGCTCAGTAAAAACATTTATTGAAAAATTACAAAATTCAAATTTTTATACAGTCTCCCGGTCCTATAAGCTGTATTTTGTAAAAATTTTCTGCTATACTTACAAGTCGGACAAAGTCCCGTCATTCTACAATTAAAATGGACCGAATAATAGTTGTTTAAAGTTGAAGCACATTTTTTGCTGCAAATTAGGGATCATTCACAAGTTATTAGACAAATAATTTTATCAGATATATTAAAGAAAAATGATTGAGAGTAAATGTAATATTGCAATGTGAATTTGAAATCTTCAGTCCTTTCCGGCACAGGGCAAATTCTGTTAGTAAAAATAAGAAATTATTGACTGTCACCGGAATTTACAAACGACTTTTTTTTTTTTAGAAATTACGAATCCCTTAATTTAAGCTTTCATTATGAAAGCAAACTTTTATTAAAATATTATTTGGTGCCTTTTGCAAATTGTGAATTAAAATTAGGTGCACTTGGAGTGGGCGTAGTGTGTGGAAAGAGTTTTAATAATTTTGCCAATGCAATGCACACAATTTGCAATAAACATATAAGAAGAAAAAAAACTGAATTTTTATTAAATAAAAGGAAGAAAATTAACATCTTAAATTACACTAGCTTAAGTCGCGTTTTTCAGTTTTTGATAATTGATTCTTATGTATTCTGCACCGCTGAATCGGAAATTGACCTTTATTTTTTAAATACACACAAAGATTTTTTGGAAATTCTAAATTTTAAAGTAAAAAAAAAGTATAAATAGCTAAAATTTGCCATGGGAGATGAGGGCATATTGGAACATTGGGGCAGATCGGGACAAACTTTTGTTTTCCAAAAATCATGGGCAGAAAACGGTCATTCAAGGATTATTAGGAAATGATAAAGATGAAAATTATGAAAAAAAAAATTTGCTGTTTTATTAAAAAACTTTTACGCAATGGATGTGAAAGTGTCTCTGAAGATATATTTTCCCTATTTATAGCTGTATTTTTTCCTTGAAAACTTGCACGCCATGAGAGACGAGCATTGTAAGCATTTTCACCAAGATCTTAAAGTTTTTGAAGACAGACGCAAAGGTTTTTGGGATAAAAGTATGTTAGGGGACTATTCCTAGTCTTTTTTAAGAGAAACAGATCAGGACAATTATAAAAAAAAAGAGTAATATCAATCATTTCTCATTTTCTCATTCCGTGTAAACCAGCTTATTATTATTTTTTATAACTCTGTGATGAGTTTTTAATCGCTATTTTAATCCTAATTCTTTGATTTGCCCCTATTCCCAATCAAAATTTAATCTTTCACATCTTTTTTATAACGTCTACATTATACTTCAAAGCAAAGTTAAGTAAATTATAAACGGAATTTATAAGTGAGGCAAACGCGAAAATCCTCTCAAGAGATGTTTCCGAAAAATTACAATTAATTTTCTTTCTGACGGTTTAATTTAATTAGCTAGGATTTTATCAATTATTCACATTTTTTTTCTCCTGTGCGTTCAAAATGCGTGAAATTAGATTTGGTTAATGAATGACGGGAATTTCTAATCTATCAGCAAGCACTTTTTTTTTCAACTTGAATATTTGTCAGATTCTCAAAGTGGAATTTTTTTTTCACTCTCATGAAATGTTTAAAGCAAAATTAGAAAAAGAAATTGTAATTTAACAAATTACAATGACTATTTGGAAAATGATATTTTCAAAGACTGAAATTTTAAAGACTTATTAAAAATAAATTCTATATTCAAATTAATAATAACAATAAACATTATTTTTAGGATGATCATTACGTGTCTTATATTACGTACGCCATACATTAAACATTAACATTCCTAGACCAATGACAAACAAGATGGAAATTGCACGTGAAGCGTAGAAAATGAGGTGCGTTCGTACGATAACGAAGTTTTAAAAATATTCAAATCTTGCTGTTATACTAGAACTTCGGATTCAGTACAGTAGTGTAAATCATTTTTTGTGTTTCTTTAAATTTTCAGGAGATAACTTGTATTACACCTCAGCAACTTAAATATCGTATTCATAAAATGTGAAATAGTTTAATATAATTAAAACACGCCCCAAACAGTTTTTCCGTATAGCATTATGCAGTGGAATACTTCTGTGTAGCGCTGTAATTTAATAACAAATATTCTCTGCATCACAGGTTGTACAGAATGTATTTTTAATATATATTTATACTTCATAGCTTCATGTCAACTCTATTATATTCGAATAAGTTAAACATCATTAAAATGTACTTAAAACTTTATTCCTATTAATCGTAATGGAATGGAATACTTTTGATTTTCCTTTTCATTAAACTATACTCCCGATTTCCTTAAAATTTAAAATGACTGGACAAAATTACGCTAAAATTATCTATTTCAATTATCGTGCTATTTAGTTGTGCAGTTTTTGCTACAGTGGTGGTCATAATTATAAGGACTAGGCAAAAATTGCCATATCTTGGTTACATTTGGCGGGAGACTTATGCACATTTAATGGGTGTAAACCAATGAAAAATGAAGATTATTTTTGCATGATTTTATAAAAATATGTGGTAAATTCATATTCATAAAATGTATTATAAATTTATACAGCCATTGGTTTTGGACAAAATTATAAGAACAACTATATTTGTCTGTTCTAAAAAGTAAAATTTGCAGGGTTTTTGCTCTGCACACGGAACTTCCAGACGATATAAATGCGTAGTAACCGTTTGGGATCGTATTACTCTGTTTTTCAATCATGCCGCAAGATGCAAAGCTTTTGGAGTTTCAGAAAGGAAAAATGGATGCATTTCGAAATTCAGGACTTTCTGTATTATAAATTGCTAAAAAGTTAAATAGATCAAGAACGGTTATTTACAAATATCTTTAAAATTCCGGTAAATATAAACGGCAAAGACATAGAAGCAGGCTATCTTCTGTTTCTGAATGGAGGGAAGGAATGATAATAAGGCGAGCTTGCTCAAAAAAACGGAAAAAACCGTGAATTGAACTTAGAATGCAAGTGCTCGAACTGTTCAACGTGTTTTATAAAAACAAAGAAAAAGGTTTGCTGTAGTAAACATGTGTCAAGACCGCGTCTTACAAAAGTTCATGAGAGGCTGAGGATGGAGTTTGCCAAAAACTGCAATACTATGAGGAAAAAAGTGGGATTCTCTATTTTCCGATGAGGAAAAGATTAATTTAGATAGAGTAGATTGTTTTGCAACTTCTAGTATGATCTTCGTAGAGAAAAAACGATTTTCTCAAAGCATGTATTTGGACGTGATTCAGTAAGGGTCTGGGGAGGTTTCAAAACTGGTAGAACTACTCCAATAGTTTTTCTCCAGGGTAGGAGGAATTCTGAGAGTTACATTGATGTATTGGGCTATAATCTTCTACCAGAAGCACCGTTAATAGCGATTGGAGTCTATTTTTTACAGCAGGACAATGCCAGGTTTCATGTTTCCCAAACTTCAAACTCGCTAATTCCGTGAAACTACTTGATTCGCCAGCCAGAAGTCGTGATCTGAATCCAATGGAAAAATCTCTTGGGTATTATAGCACACAAAGTATACAAAAATGGTATATAATCGCAAAACAAGCAAGAACTCATGTTTTCCATCTATAAAGATCACTCAAAATCTTTTAAGAACATTCTTAAGGAATTGTCAAATTCCATGGCGTCAAGACTGATAAAAGTGATTGAGAAGAAACGGGGAGATTATTAATTATCAGTGTGTTTCAGGCAAAAACATCCATTGTCCTTATAATTTTGTCCAATTTTTACAATGACATATTTCGTTATTTGTGACAAAACATTCATATTTTGCATTTTCCAATATTTTGAATTCTACAATGATTTCTAACATAGAAAAGCATTTAGTGTATAAATTTCACTTTATTTAGTTCAGAAATAAATTTTTTCTGCGCAATTTTCAGTTGTTCTTATAATTCTGACCACCACTGTATGTTATATGCGGGAAGACAGACTGAACGATGAATATAGGTGCGGGCTATTTATATAATTATGGATTTACTTAAAATTATTCAGATCTTGAGGTACATAGTATATTTCGGATACATTTCTTTTATAGAGTAAATAACTTGTACTGTTCCTCAGCAACATATATCAATCTCATAAAATTTTAAATGTTCAATTACAATTAAAATGCGCACCAAATAATTTTCTCCCTCTACCATTTTGTAATGGAATACTTTTGTGTGGCCTTGCAAATCAATAACAAATGTTCTTTGCACCACAGATTATGCAAAATGTATATTATAATATGTACTTGATAGACACATATCAATTTTATTATGTTCGAATGAATGTAACACCATTAAAATACATTTAAAACATTTTCCCCATTGACCGTAGTGTATAGAATACTTTTTTATTGCCCCTGAAATTGGTCTATGCATCCGATTTTCATAAAATTTTAAATGTCACGACAAAATTATGTAATAATTATATATTTTAAATTCCATACGATTAAAATGCATTTGAAACTTTTTTCCCCATTGACCGTAATGTAACCGAATAAATTTTGATTGCCCCTGTAATTGATCTATGCATCCGATTTTTATAAAATTTGAAATGAAACGAAAAAAAAAATGCAGTAATTATATATTCTAAATTTCAAATAATTCATTTGGGTAGTTTTTGCGTTGTTATATGCGGACGGACGAACTGAACGACAATTATAGGTGCTACATATTTACATAATTACGAACGCACCTAAAAAACAGTAGATTAAAGATAGACAACTTTAATTGTTTAACCCTTTAAGACCCGAAACATTTTCATCATTAAATATTAAATTTCTCTATTTATTAATTCTATACTAACCCTAATGACACCTAAAAAAATAATTAAAAAAATTTCTTCACCCCCTAGAGCGTGAAAAGTACCCGCAGGAACATGCGGGTTGGGCTTTTTCTGTGAAAGCCACGATTGTGCGGGTTGGGCTTTTCCTGTGAAATCATTACTTATTACATGTTAATACATATACATTTTCTGGCTCTAAATGGATAGAAGAGAGAAATTGCAACAAAATTTTTTTTACAAATATAGTAATTATTGATGTATTATTTTTTAGTTTATGGACTGGTTACTTTTTTACAATGGAAATCTTTAAAACATGTTTTTCTTTTTGACATACACAAACAAACGTTGCATTTTTCACAACGTGTTTTTGAACTTTTTTCGCAGTTTTCAAAGTTGCACTTGCGAGGCCTTGAAATGTCATCAACACATGGGAAACGGTTGACTCTAAAGCCTAAAAAATATAGAAAAAAAAATAATATTGGAGATGTACATATCGACTTAAAAAATAATATTTTAATTAATTTAAAAATGTTTGTCATATTTTTAAAGCTTTTATTTATTATATCGATTTAATTTCTTCTACAAGTCTTTAACTTTTTTTTATTACAATTTAAGAAATGAAAAACATACCTGCAGTTGCGTGAAATCTGAAGTTCCAGGATGAGGTACAGAAATGAACTTTTTAACAGTCCGCTTGTATTCTTTTTTTTCTTTTTTCATTCTTTTAGTATTTTCCGAAATTGCCTTGGAGGTAGAACTTTGGGAGATGAATTCAGGAAACTTTAAGGAGGAAGAATGATCCAAAATTGTCTTTTTTTCTTCTCATCTGAACTTGACTGTCCTTCTAATAAATCTGCTTGAAATGTTTTGTCCGTAATGTCGTCATCATCCGAGAGATCACTAAATTCAGAATCTGATTTATTCATCAATTGAAATATTTCTTCTTGAGTGAGAATTCTTTTCCGTTTAGACATCTGAAAAAGTATTTTATTTTGCTTTATTAAAAGTTAACAAAGTACTGCATAAAAAATTAGAAAAAGTATTTGAAAATTTTATTAATTAAAAAGAAAAAAAAGTAAAAATTAATTATCAAAAAAAGGGGGGGGGGTATCTATGACAACACCCAAGAAAATAACATAGTATTAATTATGTAACAGCATACTTCGTTCTATTTTGGCTGTCATCAAAATTGTTGAAACAGAAAACAAAATGAACATTGAAAAACACTTACCTTTACAGTAGCACTGACTAACGTAACGCCCAAGTTGCACGATCGTGCGGGTGACGAAATCTTGAGTCCTAAGAGCAAAATAAATAGTGTATAATTAATGTTTTTTATTATATTACACTTATTTAGACATTAAAGCAAAAGTTTTTATCTAAACAATAAAAAATATATTGATAATTAACTTTTTACGACAGATAAAATGACGAGCTATATCCGTTGTACTTGTAAACAAAGCTAGACATGCCGCCTAAGTGTAAAACATGGACTACTACCGCAATCTGTTGATAAAAAAAGATACTTTACTCTTTCAGCTAACCAGAACAATCATTCGATTTGGGTTTATATTACATACGACTGTTTCAGAAGCAAAAATTTAAATGAATGTCTAACCCGCACGATCGTGCGAGCTGGGTCTTAAAGGGTTAAGATGTGCATTTTTATTGGATGGAGTTAATCAGACTGACTTCTGAACGCCTCCTATTACGTACGAGATCGATTAAACATTCATCGCCCTGGACCCATCAGAAACAACTTTTAAATGATATTTCAGTGTTACAATTTTTGGAACTGTAAATTTTTCAACTTCGTAACTTCGCACATATTAAACTTTTACACCACTGCGTAGAAAAAAACATTTTTTAATGGAATTTGTTTGAAATTTCTATCACGATTTGTTTTTAAATTATTAATTTTTTACAAGTTTTAATTACTGTTTTTGTCATTGTGGCAACAGAAGTATTTCATTTTTGGGCGGTAAACTTGAACCCATCAGAAAAAGAATAAAATAAAAATCAGAAGTATTCCATTTTTGGACATTAGACATGGACCAATCAAGAAACGAATAAAATAAACCAACTTTATTGCGGAATTCAACCAATAAAAATATTCAGTTATACTTTAGATTTCCCAATTCTCTACCGAGATCAACAATTATTTTTTCCAAATAGTTAAAAACAATTCCTTTTATTTCATCCACAAATCAAAGGATAATGAAATCATAGTAAAGAAGTATCTATATTATAAAGGCCAAACGTATCTGTGCGTAACGCATATGTCATTTAACGAATGACGAATTCACTTTCACATGCAATTCAGTTTTCCTATTTTCGGTACTGCAAATTTTATACTTCTAAACATCTCATATTTTCAGTTTTTACACCATCATATAGAGAAAAATATGTACTTTTAAATGCAATTTGTTTGAAAGCTGCATCAGAATTTATTCTTGACACATTTTTTTTTTTTGTAGTTTTTAGTACAAATTTTGTAATAATGGCAACAGAAATGCGCCATTTTCTCTTAAAATTGATAAAAATCGTAATGTGCGTACATAAATTTTGAGAAGATGAAAATTATGACGGGTTTAGATTTCACGTGAAATTCTAATATCGCGTAAATTTGAAATATTTTTTTTTTCATACGCACTTATATCAAACATAAGTGCTTCAATTAATATCTAAATCTTAATAACTGAGCTCTTAATATTTTGCTTTATTATAATACTTTTATAAATGCGATTAAAATTTAATATTAATAATTTGGACAACTGAGTTTAATAAAAATAGTATTTTTTCCCCTTAATTTTAGCTTTAAATAATATTTGTTTGACTGACCATTGTAACATGCATTTTTTATTGTAGCTAATTTTGTAGGTTTACTATAAATCAATGAAACAGTTCCTCATTAAACATTTACTTTCGTTGAAATTCGACGGGTTCCACCTTGTTATAATAAAGGCAATATATATATGTATTTGTGTTTTTACTTTATTTTCATTTTTGGAGAAAATTAGTATGAGTGGTATGAGCTGTACCTACGGGGTGTAATTTTACTTCTGCATGAAAAAAGTATTGGAATCCTCTAAATTTGCCAACTCCAGCTTTCGACGGATTTACACGTTTTAAGAGATCAGATATACCAAAAAATGTCTGTCTGTGAGACTGTCCGTCACTCTGTCTGTCTGTGTGTGACATAAATTTTCTATGAAATCTATATCAAGAGCTAATCAAAGGAATTTAATGATACTTTAGATTCCGTAATTTTTCGATTGCTGATTGCTTTTTGGTGTACACCTCCCCGCAGGTGACACTGGTAGGCTTCATTTTCTTCGATTTCCACAATAGCTATATCCCAACAATTAAAAGTACGGATTTTTATAAAACATTAGATTACATTTGTCTTTAATATAATTTGGCGTTGGTTAATTTATGGTTCAAATCGCTCAATTTCTATGCGGCATTATTCCTGGTTAGTGCAATAAATCAATCTCAAAAACTAACCCACGAATTTTCATAAAACTTCATGTTCAGTTATTCGCTAATATAAATTAGTGCTGTTTTGGTTTTGGTGTAAATTGCCCAAGAAGTGGCGCTGCTATGCGGACTTTCTTAGATTTCCGCAATAGTTTTCTCTCAAAAAGTAATGCACGGATTTCCATCAAACTTCTGATTCAGTTAGAATTTGACATAACTTATTGTCGGTAAGAATCTGGTTTAAACCACCTAATCGGTGACGCTGACATGATCATTTCCCAGGTAGTATAAACATGTATGTGACAGAAGAAAATTTTGGGATTGCAACAACCGACTAGTTTTTTTCTGAAGTATTTTACGTCTCTTGAGCCCAGATGCATGAGATCTACTCGAATTTACATAGGCGAGGTTCGTAGCATCGCTGGAATTAAGCTATAATGCATGGCATTTATTTTATTGCCTCATTATGATGCATATGAAATTTGTGTATTATTTAGAGATTACTTGCCTAGTCACTGGTATCAAGGATTAATATGATTATGTACCATATTTCATATTATTATCTGAAACAAATATTGACAAAAATGTGTTTAAATAAACATATGTTCAATACAAGATGAATAAGAGGTATTTTGATTACTTGCATTAAAATTTACAAAACCATATAAATGTTAATAGAAATATAAAATATGCTTATTTACTGCAAGTGTGCAATGCAAGGTGCATCATTTGGCTAATTTATTTCAGGTCAATATTTTTTTCATATTGTTCATATTGTTCTCTTTATATGAATTGGAAATAAATTGTTTTTGTTATTATTTCAAAACAATAATGAGATTTTTGGCATTATGTGCCGTTTTAATTTTAACCCTTTCGGATGCAAAATTTTTTCGATTATTAGAAAAAAATACTTTTGCCTTTATAAAATTAACACAAGCTGTCTAAATAAATTAATTAGAGTAACGAATATTTCGTTATCTGAAAGATAATGAATGGTGTTGTTTTGCGAACTATTCTATTAGTATTCGTATGAAAATAGGCTAAGGAAAAATTTTTGGAGATGTTTAGAAAATATTGTATTACAGCAAGATTTAATGTCATTGGATGTGACATTCACGATCATTCATTATTGACATTTAATATTATAGTTTGGAGATAGATTTTTGGTCGACGGGACAACCAAGTAGTAAAAATAATTCCTAATAATAACACATTGCTCAGTGGTGCACAAAAAAGGAATTTTAATATACATTTGTACATATTAAAATAAAATAAAACTTTCAATGTTTCTCGCCGTCTTCTGCGGGCGTCTTCATGAAAATATGATAATGGAAGGATTACGTTTGCATCTTGATCGAGAGACAATATTTCTACTAAATTAAAATCTAAATGAATTAATATTTTTTTTTAATTCATTTAGATTTTAATTTAGTAGATATTGTCTCTCGATCAAGATGCAAACGTAGTCCTTCCATTATCATATTTTCCTGAAGACGCCCGCAGAAGACAAATTATTATATGTATATTAAAATTCCTTTTTTGTGCACCACTGAGCAATGTGTTATTATTAGTTAAATTTTATGGTGCAACTGTCCTATATATATTTATAAAAAATAATTCCTTCTATTTGGTAAGTTATTAACTAACTTTACCTTTTTTCTGCAAATTTGATACTTTATGATCCGATATTAAAATTACAATCATTTCCATCCTATACAATTTCACGTAAGCAATTTCATTAACTTTACCTAGGGAAAAACCAATTATTCATCATTAATAAGGTTTTACATACATGAGGAGCGTATTGGTAGCCTATTTCTACGTTATAACTTAATAACATAAGATGCTCTATCTCAATTACCATAACGGTTCAAATTGAATCAGCATGCTAAATGTATCTTTTGAGTATAAGAAATTGATTTTATGGATGCAAATTGAATCCAGTACCTTTCTTCATCTTCTTTATCGATACAGGATTTTTTTAGATCTCCCTCAAGATTAGAAGCTTCTCATAATTACCACTTATTATTTATCCATACATTCTTCTCGTAAATCGATTAGGAATATCAATTTATTTACAAGCATTATGGGAAATAAAAGAAATCGATGAAAAATCTTTTTTTCTTTCTGTCCCAGCTCAAATAAGGGATACGACATAAAACAGAGGTTTATCATCGTTTTCATGACTGCGTCAATTTGCTGGTTTTGTTAATCAAAAACGCATTAATATAAAATTCGCGTTTGCTTCATGTATGATTTACATTTCACCTTTTCACACACGTCATTTGAATGAACAAGAGGCGTAGAATTATGTTTAATAAATTGTTTAATTTTCTAGACTAATCTAAGTTTTAAACTTTATGTACAACCTCTGTCAATAAAATTCGGTTAATAGTGTTGTAACTTTAATGTAGATGAAATGTTAACAAAAGTTACCATACCATCTTTTGAAATAGTCATCTCCCATAAATATGCACCGCTCAGATCTGCTATACATGACCTGAAAAATTCGCAAGAAGTCTTCTTTTGGGACCGAGTTCAAAAGCTTTGTCACGTTTCGTTGGATGTTAGCAATATGGTCAAATTTCTTTCAAAAAGAGTTTGAGTCGTGGAAATAGGAAGAAGTCTGGAGGATTGAGATCTGGCAAGTATGGTGGATGTTCAATTTGCACCACCCGTCATGAATTTCTTTTGGTGTCTTGCAAAGCTTAAAACCAAAATTTAAATTGAACTTTAGTTCGTTCATTTTCCTGTTCTCAGTTAAGAACCAACTCACTAATCAAGCACTTTGTAAAGCACATCTGACACAGAACATAAACGACGCTCAACTAATCAACGGTGGGGAAAGATGGTCAACACTTGCCTCTATGTAGGTGCAGAGATTTGTTTCCCGAGTGTTGCCAGATCGGCAGTTCTAAATTCATTCACCGAACTTTTTTCTCAGAGGTTGTATAATAGGTTAATAAGAGACTGACTCATAACAATGCGGTTGTTATTAAAAGCATCCGACTGCGATATTGTAAAAAAATATTTAACCCTTTCGGGTCTGGCGTAATATTAATAGTACATGTCTTTTAATAGAGTATTATTTTGTTTGATGAAATACTTTTGCTACTTTTTAAATGTAGTAATGTTAGTAAATGTCTATGCATTTACTATACGACTTCATTTATGTTTAGGCATAGTAATAATGATAATAATTATTACTTGCTTCATTCTCTTTAAGCCGTTTGTGATTCTTTTATTTTAAACATATATTTCACTCTATAAATTTAAAATAAAAGTTACCTCCCTGAAAGAATAATGTGTAAAAAAGCGCAAAAAATATTAGAAAGTCCTAATATAAGTTAAATCTTACAGTTATAGAATATTTTCTAAACATCTGCAAAAATTCTATCTTAGTCTTTTATTATATGAATATTAATTGATAAGTATGCAAAACAACAACATTCATTATCTTTCAGACAATGAACCATTCGTTAAAAGCTAATTAATCTACTTGGATGGCTAATGTTAATGGCATTAACGTAAAAGTAACTTTTTCTAAAAACTGACAAAAAATTCGGACCCGAAAGGGTTAATACACAAATGATACTAACAGACAAAAAAATCAATAAAATATCGATGCATTTAATAGTTTGTTGAACTACAACAGAAATACAGGGCGTCCATAAAAGAAATCACCAGTTATAAAGTTTAGTAGTGTCAATTGCAAACGTTGTACATTGAGTTCAAGGTCACTTATAAAGAGTCACTTAATCAGCTTTCGACAATCTCATGCACAAGTTTTGCTTTGTTACTGACTCGCTTATAGTACCAAATAAGCAAAATGGCGATTCCTAAAGCTTTAATATGGAGTTGAAGGTTTAAAATCAGTAAGAGCCGTGCGATTGTTTGCATTGGGACTTTATAAAAGATCGTGCCTACATTCCGTTGCTACCTAATGATTTTCGAAAGTTGAGACACCCGGATTAAAGAGACTATTTCTTTCAAGACATAAAACATGTTAACCGAAGTTTGAGAAGAATCTGACTTTAGGTTAGATGTGTGCTGTACCACTACAGATGCACTTATTGAATATTTGTACATAAAAATAGGTTAGTTTACATTCAATTGGATAGGTTTGTAGTCTAAATTAATTTCTTATAATTGACCATTGAAGTAGGACATTATTTTATGGATTACGCAGTACAAGGTAACATCCTATCTAATAATACTTATTATCCGTCGATGGATAAAACGGTTTCTAAGGGAGACATTTAAAGGGACACATCGTTTCCACAATGGGCATCTTGCTTACTAAACTGGATAAAATTCCATTCCATAGTTCCGACATCGACAGGATGTTTGTTATAATTTTTATTAAGTGCCTATCTAATCCTATCTAATCCTAACTAAACATTTAATTGTTAATCTAATTCCTATCAAATGCATAATATGAATAAATGTCATAAAGAATACAACAATACAAACAAGCTTTAATCGAAGAAGCTACCCATAAAAGCCAAATAGCGTTCACGGGATAGCTACAAAATCTGGCACATGAAATGGGTACATGAATCTGTTGAATATACATTAAAATCTAATCATAATTAATCTATGCCAAATGAACATGATGTCTGCTGAATTTACGTGCACCATTTGACGTGTTAGAGTGGCCACAAAATTCGTAATACGTAAAGATTGACAAACATCTACAAAAAGAAAAATGCAAGAGATTTTAAAATGTGTATATTTCACTATTTCACGACGCAGAAATATAAAAAATGTCTTAAATCAAATTATTTTTTCGTGTGTATATTAAGAAAAAAAAAATACAAGATTACAAGGTGAATAAAATAAGCTTAAGAGATTATTATCTTTTATTTTTTTCCAAACATATTTGAATTGAAATGTTCAAACTTGCAATTTAAGTAAAAAAAAAATTAACGTATTTCATACTACTTACGGATCTAGGCATATTTGCATACATTCTACATGATTTAAAGGCATATTTACGAATGTTGCGAGGCCAAAGCAACATCAATATTATTAGTAAGACATTCTTGATGCACATTAATATCGTGGAAACGTGGGTCAGTTGCTTTTGTCGCATTTTTAATCAGATAATGTCACCAGTATTATATCAAAAGAATAACTGAAATCGGCTTGGCAATTCCAGAGTAATCATTCTATTAGAATGTCTTTAGAGTATGCTTTTAAAAACATTTTATGAAATACTTATAAAAAAATATTTTTTTATGTAATGCAGCAAAAAGAAATATTACCATTCTTTCCATAAAAAGTTTCTAGATTTAACATATTTAAGAAAATAATAATTTTAGAACATGTTTTTTTCGTGTACAAATAATAGTATTAATAATAAAACTTTTTATTGAAAGCAGATACAGCTACCATCATTATATTAAAATATATATATAATTTATTTTTTAGACGTTATATGCTATAAGATATCAAATATTACGTCTTTAATAATATTAGTAAAAGTAAGTTATTTTGCAAATTGTTTGAATTTATTATCAAAAGTGTGTAAAAATGTAAATACTGATTTTCTAAATATACTTTAATGGTATCAAATAAAATTTTAACATCATTTTATTTAGGAATATCTTAACATTTACCAATGTCTGTAAAGTTGTTAAAAAAAGTTTCCTTTTTATAAGTAGAAATCCTGTATGAAAAGTTCTGAGTCAAAAAAAAAAAAAAAAAATCACTGTACATGAATGAGTATTTGTTTAGAACCTACGGAAAAAATACTTTATTTCACATCCATTCAAAGTTATTTTCCTAAAACTAAATATTTGTTTTAATTTCAAGTTCTGGAGAAAAGCAAATATAATTTCATCGCTTTTCAAAAAAGTTTTGCCGGTTGAGATTTCATTTGAGGTAGCTTCCATTCAAACATTTTTTGTCAAAGAACAAAAATTAAAAAGAAATTTTCTGCATTTGATCTAAAGAGATTTTAATTGCATTAAAAAATTACTACAGTATTAAAAAAAAATTCTGATACTTTATTATCTACTTTGATAATTTATATGTATGTATGCATATATATTTAACATAAAGAAAATTCATTCATTTTACACAAAATACGTTTTTTAATTTATAAATACATACTTTTTAAAAATTGCAGTAAATAGTACATTTTTTTTGGCTGAGTACAAAAGTTAAATATGCATAGACATAGAAAATTTTAGCCGTTTTAACAGGTTTAAAATTTCATTAAAAAAAGGTTTACTTTTACTCAAATACTATTTAGTTTATTTATTTTTATTTAAAAAGTGAGTTTGGGAAACAATAATTGTTTCCACTAATGATTATTTGAAATGCACCGTAAAGAGATTTTTTATTTTTCTTTCTAAAGTTTTGCAAAAAAAAAGAGTAATATATATATATATATATATATATATATTTCGAGAAAAAAAAATGTGTATGTAAATAGACAAGTAATCAAATATTGACCTATTTATACTTTTTCTTGAAAAGGAAAACAGTATATTAATTTCTTTTTTCGAGTTATGAAGAGATATATTTTGAAAAATTGAAGTAAATAGAAAACTTTTTATATAGATTAAAAGGTAAATATATATAAAGGCACAGACAAAAATGTGTAGCTGTTTGAACACTTTTTAAATTTCTATTTTAAAAATAAATCAACTTTTACCAAAAGCTTTAATTTATTTTACTTTATTTAACTTAACAAAGAATTTGGAAAACAATTACTGTTTGTCTTTATAATTATTTTAAATGTGTTTAAAGGAAATCTTTTTTTTTTCTTTTGCGGAAGGTTTTTAAAAAACAAATCTTTTGTATTACTTTATTTTATAGCGTTATTTGACATTCGAGAAATATAAAAGAAGATAAATAATTAATAATCTAGGAAAATATTCACGCACAAAAGATACAATTATAAAAGCCGAGATATATTTTTTTACGAAAAGCATTCTTGATCAACTTTATTAAACTTGCAAGTTTACTGATGTAATGCAATTTCAGGTTTGCTGATGAAGCAAATTAAATCTAGAGTAAATGATTAAAAAAACACAAGATCATTCACTGCTATAATTGAAATTATGCTGTCCAATAGCTAAATTAAACTAATTTGCAAGAAAATAAAATAGTAGTCTGCGTTTGAACACTTATCACTCTTTTGCACGCAATTTTTTTTTCCATTATTCAAATGAAAATATTCTATAATTATAATAATATAAGAGATAAAGATTTAATAAATAATAATTAGTAATTATAGGAGTTTAAAGCTTTCATAAAGCACATGTAATAACCACAGTTCATAAAAAGAATGAATGGTAAAGACAATCAGTTTAATCTCTTCGAATCCTATAATTAGCACACTAGCTGAGTTTTTGGAGCTATGGCAATCTACTTAGTAAATAATATTCAATCAATATTCCATAAAAAAATTTTACTTGAAAAAGCTTACTTTATTTAGTTATTTAAAAAATCATTCAATGGTTTTTCTTGAGTAGTTTAAATGGAAGAAAAGAACATGGATATTCTATGTGTAGTTTTGATAGTTTGCCGAAAAAAAAGAATGGTTGTAGCATAACTTGAAAATTAAAATCGATAATCTTTTTTTTTATTGAAAAGTATACATATTGCAAAATATCAGAAATATTTAAAAATAATAACCTGCCTTTTAAAATCACTTGTGCCAACAGTATACTCTATACTAATTTCGTGTATTAAAAAAAAAGAAAGTATCAATTGAGAAATTTTACTTAATAAAGGGCCTCTGAAAAGACCATTGCCAATTTTAATGTAATGGCATATAATCATAAACAAGATTTTCATAATAACTGCTGTTCAAAAATGGAAAACCAATACTAAAAGGCAATGAAAGAATACATGGGGAAATTGAGGTGTTTATATGACTTTTATAATAGAACATGGTTAAATTTACAGAAAAACAATTTAATTACAGTTCAAAATTCCTGCTTTTCGCCATAATCTTGGCGCCTTGGATTTGCGGACCCGATTAAAATGGGCAGGTGTGCCACGGACACGTGCCGCCGCTTTCATGATCCTCACGACGAGGTCTTATGTTATTGTCGCCTCATACACCATGGCTTCTATAGAGGTATTACCCCTCAGTTTTAGTAAAACATGCAGGCGCTCAATCATGTTGAAACCAGATGTTTCGAGTCTAGCTGATGAAACTTCAACATTAGATGTGGCAACACCTTTTCTAAAAAAATTGTAATAGGTATTACCATAGAGGCTTTTGCATCGTAGTTATTTTAGGGAGAGAATAATCCCTATTGGGAATTTCGCCTGCCGTTTCCTGTTTTAAATGTAAAACCAGTAGAATGCTTTTGGATCCCAGCTTTTTCTGACGCAATATGTATGATCTGGCGAAATGCCAAGCGTATAAGTAATTAGAATTGTGTTGTGTCATGTATGTGTAAATATTAACGTAATTAAAACTGTGAAGTAGATAAAGAGGACCTATTCATTGAGTGAAGTGATTTTTATTTTAAGAATTTTTAATTTTATTTCGAACCTAAAGTTGCTGATCGCAATTTATTTTAGAGCGTTTTAGGTAGTAGATAAAGACCAATTAACATGTCACCAATAGCCCAAATATTTATGGTGAAATGGTGAAACATGTGTATACCTAAGATTTTCATGCACATACAGGTGCATGCTGTTCAGGTTCAGGGCACCGTGTCGTCAAAAATAGGCTTCATCGGAAAATAAAATCCACGATCGAAAATCCGGCTCTGCGAGCTATTATACCAGCGTGCGAACGCAAAGCGTTGGAATAATCGGCATCGGACAATGGCTGTACTCTGTAGACGTTTTCGTGGAGCATGTGCATGACGCTGGAACGATGGACACCCATAACGCAAACACTTCTTTGTGGGTTCCTTTCAAATTCCTGTAGCGCAGCCTCCTTTGTGACATATGTGTGTGTATTTCGTTCTTTACTGATGTGGCTACTTTTTTGTAAAGCCTCATGAAATCTGCAATACAATTTTTTAAACCAAGCCCGATTTGGGTGACATCTGTTAAGAAAGCAGAAGTTCCGATATAAGTTTTGTTTGTAATGGTATAAAAAATAAGCATGTTCAGTTTGACAACTAGCTTTTGAAGCACCCTGTGGGCAAAATAAAAATAATATCACCATTGCATTTTATTTTCCCTCTTATTTTTACTATGCCTCTTATGCTCAATTCCATACAATACCGTATGCTGAAATTCAATTTTCTTTTCAGTATAATTTTTTTTTTAATTCAAAGGTCTTGAAATTGAAAGCATTTGATTTTTATATGCTTGTTTATAACACTTTCTAATAATGTTTAATGTTTGCGTTACGTTTGAATGTAATTTCAACATCAGATATTGATCAAATTGTTATAATAAAATGTCTCCCAAGCAATCACATTCTCAGAAGTTTTTTCTTACATAAGTTGTAAGACATCGATAAGAATAGAAAATCCAGACTTTAATTCGCCAAAAAAATTAAATAAATAAATAAATAAAAATACTCTTGTTGGTCATAAAATAGAATAGATAGAAGGTAAAACAAAAATATCAAATGAGTGTGATAAAATTGAACAAATTTACATAGAAAAAATATGATAATAATATTGGAATTTCTGTCTTATCACCCATTTGTTCTGGACCTCACGCATTAAAAAACTCAATATATGAAGAAAAAAGGTTTTCAACTTTTTTTAATCTCTCCCAATGCTTACATAACGCATATTTACAATCAATAAAATCGAAAAATGCATAAGTAAGTAATTTTAAGATCTTTACGCTTTAAGAAATCGATATAGAAATATGAATTATTCATAAAATGTGAGAAAACTTTTTGGGTCAGTGATCAATAAACACAATAAGTTAAGCATGTTCAAATAAATAAATTTAACATTACAGTTTACTTTTGTTAGTTGGGTAAATTTACTTAGGGAAATTGGTGAATTCGCTTTTCAGCAAATCTAATTAACTCCTGCATTTATATTAAAAAATGGATTTTTCCCAACAAAAACTTTCCTGTCCAAAAAAAGGGCCAAATTCTCTTTAATGTTTTATACAGAAAAAGTAGCGATATTTAAAGTTCGCACAAGTTATAAGCCAAACTTCCCAAATCTTTCATAGAAAATAGCTTCATGTGATTTGGCCGTTAACGTTTTATATAGTTATCCAAATTATTGACTGTAAATAAATTATTTAAATATTAACAAAATAGAAGAATGCACAGGGCTAAATTCACATGAACACATTACGAGTAATAAGACCTGGTCAGCTTTTCAGTCTCTTTTCTTCTATTTTATTATACTTAAAGAAAGAAATAAAAAAAGAAAATAGCATCGTATAATTTGAGAAGACGCTCCCTAGTAACAAACCAATATTGGTCCAACGTGGTTCCAATATTTCATTAATTGGAAATATTGTCAATAAAACGTCAATATTGCTCCAATATTGGGATGCTTACCTTTTTCCTTTATTTAACCAATATTTTCAGCCAATATTATGGCAATATTGGGGTTTCATTGGAAATATTGCAATAAAACGCCAATATTGTACAAATGTTGGCGTTACATTGGAACTATTCCCAATAAGATTCCAATATTTAACCAATATTGGCGTTTTATTGGCAACATTTCCAATGAAACTCCAATATTGCCATAATATTGAATGCAAATATTGGCTAAATAAGGGCAAAATGTAAACACCCCAATTTTGGAGCAATATTTCATGCCAATATTGCGCCGATGTGTCAATATTGCTCCAAGATGTAGCCAATATTGGTCCAATATTGTTTAGCTACTGGGATTGATTTTAATTTATTTGTAATTAATTTGAAAAACATTTGAAAGTAAAAAAATGTCTTGATGATTTTTTGTATCTGAGTTTGTTTTCGATCGAAAATGTTAGTATAATATTTCTGTGTTCGTGTGGGTTTCACTTTAAATATGCGTTGATAGTATAGCTGGACTCAAGTCGGGGAAAATTTTTTATTTCTTTTTAAGAAACTTTCAAAACTTTTTATTTTTAATCTTTATGCAGGATATCTCTTATTATTGTTTGACAACAACTAAAACTGTTAGTTTCAGGGGTATAATTCCAATTATAAAAATCTTTTACTTTCTGTTTTGTAATGTATAAAAATAGTTTTAAATTAAAATAATAAAATTTTAAATAGTTAAGTAATTACAAATACTATACAATCTCTCGGTGTCATAAGTTTTACTTTGAAAAGGTTTCCTCAATATCTAACGAGAAATTCAGTAAAAACTGATTCTTCTATGACGAAAACTTGCTGAGATATGATGCTTTAAATTTTATGAACTTTTAACGTTCTAGTCACAGTAAACATAAAAACGAAATTTAATAAAACATCAGATTTAATTTTCTATCTATGATATAAATTAGTGCATATTAGCATTTGGCATTAATAACCCAAAAGAAGGCGCTGATGTTCTACATTTTTACGATTACCGCAATACCTCTATCTCAAGAACCCATGCACGGAATTTGATAAAACTTCTTATTTCTTGGTATAATGGATGATGTTAAGTTTCTGGTAAATGGTTTGGTTTGGTTTATTTTTGTCGGCCGATTATCAACACTAGATAATATAGGCCCAGGAGGGAAGTGCCCTTCGTGGGGATCTTTCTAAGGGAACCTAACCCGTATTTACGCAAGGTTCGAAGAAAACCACAAGTTTCTAGTAAAAGTCATCCAATAGGTGGCATTGTTTCTGGTGAAAGTCATCCAATAGGTGGCATTGTTTTGCAACATTTGTCACGACTTCGGCAATAGCTGTACAACAAAGGACCTCTCCACAATTCTGAAAGAAAAGAGATGTTAGATAAAATAAAGATTTTAAAAATATTTTTGTATTACCTTATTTTATTAAAATCAGCAAACAAATTTCTCAGATTCTCAAAAGGTTTAGTTTCAAGGTTATTTTCTCTCCAACTAATAAAGTCACTTTTTCTAATCTCAAAGGCCCAAATAGACGATCATGGTTACTGAGGTACTTACTGAGTGTTTTGTCAATGTCTTCTCTTACATTGGGCAAACGAAGCATGCAGAACATCGTAATTATGTCTTAAAGCTGAAATGTGAAAAATATACCATAGCTAAATAATGCTGGACGTTTAACCATAACTTTAATTATATAGGTGCAAAATTAACTCAAAAATGTACTTCAACTTTTGATTTAAACTTTTACGAAGCTTATAATATTCATAAAAACGATATGGCTTTAGTAAACGATATGGCTAGCACCCCTTTTCATTCAGAATTGTGGAGAGATCCTGCATAGTGGCTCTGACTTCTAGCTATTTCCGGACAATTACGTCATTTCTTTTTTGTATTTAAACTCTTTGATGACATATTTTCAATCACTCCACAGCCAGACTCGGGGCTATAGCCGAGCCGGGTTTTTTTAAACTCATTTCATTTCTTTTTTCATTAAGGAAGGGGATCAAGGCATCCTTGAAACGGCGTATGTAATTCTTTGGGGGGGGGGGGGGTTAGTGTTTTACGAAATTTGTGCTTTATAACGTTGTAATTTTTAACTTATGTATTGAAATTCACACAAAGTGTCACAATTTTACTTATGAGATTTAGATTAATTGCTGTAGTTTTCCTGCAAGATTTAAATTAGCAACTACTACCTCGAATTTTTTCCTAATTTTAGTTTCAATAGATTCGGAAATAGATGGAAGTGACATTTTTTTGTACAATATTTCGATGATATCTCTAAAAAGATAACAATGAAAATTAAAAGAAATGTATTTGTGAGTTCAGCGTTAGGAAAGATTTAACACGATATCCAAAGAAAATATTTTTTTAGAACTAACTTTATTATACTCTTTATCTTATCTTAAATATCTTTCTGAATGCTCAATGATCTATAAATATGTGGGTCTAAAGTCTTGATTCAATTCTAATTATAATTCTAACATCAAACAATTTTCTTTGTGTTGTTTGTTACAATTGTAGTTTGACTTTCTATAGATAAATCAGTATCAGATTCTACAATGAGTATTCATTAATAAGTTCTAGTGGCATTAATTAGTTACCAGAATAGGGTCCAATTTTCATAAGGTTGTCGATATAGCGCCAAATTTCGAGACAAAATATGTTGTCATATGTGAAGCAATTTGGCGACAACTGTTAAATTTGGCAAAATTATTAAAAAAAAATAATCTTTGATATTGAAGTTGAAAGGATTTCAATGTAAACTCCAAACACATTTTTTTTAGAGTTTTCTATTTTTTAGTACATTCTTTTCTTTTTCTTTTTTACGGAATTTTAATGAAAAGATATTTTTTATTACATTGCTGTTTTTTAAATTTAACTGTACAAATCTAAAGCGCAAATTGTATTAATTGATTTGCATCAATGCAATTTGTTTTTTAGTTTTATTGGAGATTAAGAAACGTTCACAAATGGAACTATATGCAAAAAGATTTTTTTAAACTAAAAACAAAAACGGCACCTGAGTTAGTTTTACATAATTTCAATTTAGTTATAAATATCAAGACTTAGATATATATTTAGAAACAGTGAAGATTTTAAATGATTTTTATTCATATCTAAATTAATTTCATAAATATTAATTAATGATTATGTGTCTTGCACCATGCGCAAAAGACCGACGTATGCGGTCAAAGGGCGACAATTTGAGTATGGCTAAACTAGCCTATCACAGAGAGAGTGAAGATTTATTAAAAACTTTTATCTTTATATTATTAAAGTTCTTCTGAAGCTCCTTTTCAAAAAGCGCCAAACTTTCTCACACAATAATGGATTCAATTTCAAATGTAAAAATACACTATATTGCCATTGATTATGGGACACTTGCGATTTTAGACATTTTACTAAATATCTAGAAAAATACATGAGGAATCATCTCGAAACTCTTAGTGTATAAATATAATAGTATACGTCATACATCTCCGTGAAGATTTTTTACCGAAACGCCATAGGGGACCGTCAACAAATTAAAAAAGAATGAATATCTTTTGAATAACCCTGTCAAAACTAATGTAGCAAAAGCGCTCAATCTCTAGATTATGATTGAATGCCTTATTGTAATACACTGTGTTCATTTTTATGCAAATAGCATGCACACTCGCAGAGTAATTAAGGTTTTTATAAAAATGGTCCCAAATTTTTCCAAGTTTTTCCCTTATAATTTTCAGAGTTCTTAATATAAAATAATGCTTTTTTCAGAAAATATGACAAACAACATTGCACACAGCACCCTGTAATCAGAATTAAAAAATAATAAAAATTGTATGAAAAATGAGTAGGTTTACTATATAATTTTTTACTGCGCATGCGTCATAGATATCAAAATTTCATTTGCATATTATGTTAGCTAAATGTATAGAGCAACTTTTGTAAAAGTCTCAAAATCATAGCTTGAAAATTCTGAAAGTAATCGTCTATAGAAAAAGGACAAAATCCGTTGTTTCCAAAATGAAGCAAAAAAATGAGGGATTTTATCCAAATGCAGTAGTACATCCCATATTGTGTATTCTATATTGACACTAATCAATGAATATATGGATACAACCCCTCTTGTTTTTGCTTCATTTTGAGAATAACGGATTTTCGACTTTTTCAATTGACGATTATTGTCAGAATTTTCAAGTTATGATTTTGTGACCTTTCACAAAAGTTGCTCTATACATTTAGCTAACATAATATGTAAATGAAATATTGATATCGTTGACGCATGCGCAGTAAAAAATTATTTAGTAAACCAACTTATTTTTTATACAATTTTCATTATTTTTTAATTCTGATTACAGGGTACTGTGTGCAATGTTGTTTGTCATATTTTCTGAAAAAAAAATAATATTTTATATTAAGAACTCTGAAAATTATAAGGAAAAAAATTGGAAAAATTTGGGATCATTTTTATAAAAACCTTAATTACTCTGCGAGTATGCATGCTATTTGCATAAAAATGAACAAGGCTTATTATAATAAGGCATTCAATTACAATCTAAAGTTTGAGCTCTTTTGCTACATTAGTTTTGACAGGGTTATTCAAAAGATATTCATTCTTTTTTAATTTGTTGACGGCCCCCTTTGAAGTTTAGGGAAAAAATCTTCACGGAGATGTATGACTTATACTATTATATTTATGCACTAAGAGTTTCGAGATGATTCCTCATGTATTTTTCTAGATATTTTGTAAAATGTCTAAAATCGCAAGTGTCCCATAATCAATGGCAATATAGTGTATAAAATTTGCCTGTCTGACTGTTGAAGTGATTCGGAATTAAAATGAGATTTTCATTTTTGATAACTGATCCTATCAATTTATAAATGATTTTGATCAAGTGACAAGACTTTTTTCCTCCCTTCGCTCTCTGACTTTTCTGCTTTCGTCCCGAAATATGGTTCAAAAGGCCAACTTTGGTCGTATTTCTGAGCGTTTCTTTTTTTCATTTACGAAAAATGTAAAACATCTTTCCACTGAATAAAAATACTTGCCATTTTCGCATATTTTTCAACTAAAATGAAATCAACTTA
The DNA here is from genome assembly GCA_964019185.1 of Maratus speculifer. NCBI lineage: Eukaryota > Metazoa > Arthropoda > Arachnida > Araneae > Salticidae > Maratus > Maratus speculifer. Next base: position 44,046,622 of record OZ025301.1, read on the forward strand.
TAGCATAAATTTGCCCTTTTGGATTTGAGAACAACTTTAACATAAATAAATCGCGGGCATTTTACAAACACTGATTTTTATTCAGCAAAACACACATTTTCTCAAAAAAGCCTTTAAATAATCTGCATTTTTTAACGTTTTTGCAGAAAAAATGACTTTAGTTCAATAAAACTGTAAACTGTTTGAATTTCTTTGTCATAACACGAACTAGTTGGATGTGTCAATCCCGAAACTTTCTTCTATCTCATAAGTGCACTTTAATATTAGGAAAAAAAAAACGTGGTGACCCCAAAGTTACCCACTATCGAATTTCCTCGAACATTTGACCTAGCCTAATGAGATTCTGGTGTCCGAAAAGCCTAAAACGCAAAATTTAATTAATATTCTGAGAAAATGAGCTTAGTAGTGCCGCATGTTGGGTAATTTATACTAAAACCTAATAAGCATGTATTGATGTCAAGACCTAACAGAATCTGAAATTTGATGGAATTTCGTTCATTAGTTCTTGAGATATAGTTATAACAAAAAATTTGCAAAACGTAGCACAGCAACATCATATCTTGAACAATTTATGCCAAAACGTAAACAAGCGTCTAATTATGTTATGGTGTAAAAGAATCTGAAGTTTGATGAAATTCTGTGCATTAGTTTTTGAGATACAGCTAGTTTAAAAAGAACCGTGTAAAAAATAGCACAGCAGCACCATCATTTGAAGGATTTATAACAAAACGTAATCATCGTGTAATTATGTTATACGTCATTTTGTAACAAAATCTGAAGTTTGATGAAATTCTGTGCGTTGGTTGTTGATATATAGCTATCGGAAAAATCGTGCAAAATGCAGCATAGCTGCACCACCTGTTGCAAGGTTAATACCAAAATGTAATCAGCGCCTAATTATGTAATTTATTCTAGTGTAAAAGAAACTAAAATTTGATGAAGTTCTCTGCATTAGTTCTTGAGATATATCTATCGAAAAAATCGTGCAAAATGTAGAATAGCAGCGCCACCTATAGGGCAGTTCACATCAAAACCTTATCAGCGGCTATGTATCTCAAGATATCGCGGAATCTGAAGTTTGGTGAAATTCCGTGCATTAGTTCTTGAGATATAGCTATCATGAAAATCATGAAAAACGTGGCATAGCAGCGCCACCTGCTGGCCAATTTACATCAAAACTTAATCAGCGTCTATGTATATCAAAGGGTTACAGAATCTGAAGTTTGAAGAAATTCTGTGCATTAGTTCTTGAGATATAGCAATCTAGAAAATCATGAAAAACGTAGTATAGCAGCGCCACCTGCTGGCCAATTTTCACCAAAAACCAATATGCACTAATTCATATCATGGTCTAACTGAATATAAAATTTTATTAAATTTCGAGCATTAGTTCTTGAGATAGAGCGCCCACAAATTTTTTGTCACATACAGACAGACTCACAGACAGACAGACTGACAGACTCACAGACAGACAGACTGACAGACTCACAGACAGACAGACGGACAGACTCACAGACAGACATTTTCTAAAAATAGTCAAAACGTGTTCAGGACCTTCTAAAACGTATAAATCCGTCGAAAACCGGAAGTCGAAAATTTTCCTGAATCCAATACTTTCTTCTTGTAAAGATAGAAGAAAGTAAAAATACAAAATGTTATAAAAAAGTCAAACAAATAGGCAAGCAAAAAGTTATCGACCAATTTCTTTAACTGAGTCACCGTAACGTATATTCTTTCAGAAAATGCACTGATATTTTGCAGTTTCTAAATGACATTTGTTTTACTTTTTATTATTTCAAAGTAATATCCGGAGTACAAAAAAAAAAAATCAAATATGTGAAGTATGCTTGAAGTTGCCCCACCAGTGGCCGAGAGGTTCTGACCTCTCAACTGGTAGACGGCAGGTGCTGGGTTCGAACCCAATCGCGGCTGTCGGCCTAATCGTTCGGAGTTTTCGTGGTTTTCTTCGAACCTTGAGTAAATACGGGTTAGGTTCCCTTAGAAAGACCCCCACGAAGGGCACTCTCCCCGTGGTCCTATATCCCTAGCGTCGATAATCGGACGACAAAAATAAACCAAGCCAAACCAAACTTGAAGTTACATGTGTAGCTGAAACTTTCCATGTAGTGTTTTGCAATCTTGACTTGAGGTTTTAATATCAATATCGATGAATAAAAATTCAAGAAATTTATATCTTTCAGAGTCATTCGAATTAAAACATTTAGTTTTGTCCAAGAAAATGTTTTTATTAAATATAATGTCATTTTGTTCTCAACGAAGCATTTTATACAGAAACTCAAACCAGTATCAGCGGAATTTAAAAATACTGAAAAGTAAGAGCTTTTTTAGGAAACAAAATCGCGTTTTTTAACGTGTTATGTCTTTTTTTTTTAATGAAAAAACGACATCAATAAAGATATAATCAGTAAAGACAAATAAACAAAACTATTATCTTTTCTTTGCAGCAATAAAAGTAATCCGATTGCCTAAAATCCGAAAAATCCTAAAACACCTAATCCGACTATCAAAATTAAAATATAAAAATTAAAATATTTTAAAAATTATCTAATACGAACACATGTACAAAGAAAAAGCTTTCATTTAAAAAATAACTCTTTAAATTGGTTCTATAAGTGTTTATCAGTGCTAAAAACTAAAAAAAAGTTGTTTTTTAATTACATAAATAATCACAATAAAATATTTCAGTAATCTTTTCAAAATATCAATTTATATTAAAATTTGTTCAAGTTTTCATTAAAAAATTTTAAGCCGAAACATTAACTATTTTATTGATATGCTGTGGCATAGTAATACAAAACTATAATAGCAAAAATCTTTTTTTGCTATTTTTGAATTTTTTCTGAACTTTTGATAATTTATAAATTGAAACCTTTAACATATTTAGCCAATCTAACAGTCTTTTATAATTACAATAGCGAATTTAATTCGCAATACCATTATTTTTTTAATTTTTTATCTTTTCAAATAAAATGTATAATATGAACTTTAAAATGTTCAGATATACTTAAAAGGTGAATAAAATAATCAACTATAGATGTTAATAGTTAATTTTATTTAAAAACATCTTAGTACTTTCAAACCTTTAACCAGGCTCTTCCTCAGAGAATATTTCCTTTTATATTTTCATATATACCATGTATTTGTATTTATAAAAGAAAAAAATTTCTGAGGAAGAACCTGATTAAAAGTTTGAAAGTACTAAGATGTTTTTAAATAAAATCAACCAGAACAGCAAACCAATATTGGTCCAACGTTGCGTCAATATTTCATTCATTGGAAATATTTTCAAGAAAACGTCAATATTGCTCCAATATTGGGGTGTTTATATTTTTCCCTTATTTAGCCAATATTTGCAGCCAATATTATACCAATATTAGGGTTTCATTGGAAATATTGCCAATAAAACTCCAATGTTGTACAAATGTTGTCGTTTCACTGGAAATATTTCCAATGAAATTCCAATATTTAACCAATATTGGCGTTTTATTGGCAATATTTCCAATGAAACCTCAATATTGGCAGCAACTATTGGATAAATAAGGGCAAAATGTAAATATCCCAATAATGGAGCAATATTTCATGCCTATATTGTGCCATTGTGCCAATATTGCTCCAAGATGTAGCCAATATTGGCCCAATATTGTTTGGCTACTGGGGAACTATTAACATCTATAGTTGATTATTTTAATCGCCTTTTAAATAAACCTGAACATTTTAAAGTTCATATTATACATTTTATGTTAAAATCAAGGCGAAAATTTCACTCCTTCATGTATTTTATATTTATATTAAAATAAATATGAAATATTCAAATTCTCAAAACTTTAACTTTATCGCACGCTCCCTCTTCCCCTACCTAAAAATATGATATCAATTCCTACACAAAATGGAAAAATTTTATGCCCAATCAAATTTCTGAATGCACACACACAAACAAAAAGAAGAAAGTAATTTTTTAAAAAATATGTACATTTGCAGCCACAACGAAAACAAGTACTTTTCCCTTTAAATGTGTCTTTTTCTTACCCGGTAAAAAGCACGTTTTAAAAAATATATCCAAAGACATGTGGAATTTTCCAAACAATATTTTATATATTTTTTCATGTTTTATTCAATTTGCTATGATCATAATTTCAAAAGAAAAAAGAAATACTCGCGTTGCATGATATGTGGGGAAGAATGGGAGTCTAGCGATTACGTAATATATTTTTTTTCCTTATTTTTTTTCTTAAATGCATATCCAATGACATCCAATATTTTCCAAGTAATATATTATAACTTTTTCTTGTGTTTTCAATGAAATTTCTTATGTTCTATGTTTCGCCGTTCGAAAAGAAAAAGAAATCGCTTATTATCAAACGTATGAGGGGAAAAAAGATCTGAGTGATACACTTATAAAAATATTTCTCAGAAACAATTTTTTAAATAAAATTAAAAAGAAAAAGAAAAGAAAATCTCTTATATTTATATGTAACTAATATAAAAATACCTTCGACACATGCATACGGAAAAAATCACTTTGTCTTTTACCTGGTAAAATACGCATTTGGAAAAATAGTCAATCATGTCCAGCTTTCAATAATATATATATATATATATATATATATATATATATATATATATATATATATATATATATATATATATATCAATACTTTTATAAATACATCCAAAGTAATTCAGACAATACCATTCAATAAACCAATGAAACCAGTATTTTCAGAATCATATTATTGAAAACAGTTGAAGTTTGAAGTGAAATAGAAGGCAGATTACCAAAATAATAAAAAATATATGGATAAATCGACATTAGAAGTCTTTTTCATTAAACTACTCTTCAGGGGGTGCATAATTTAATGAAAAAGAAAAAACAACCAATCAGTTTCTGTTATGGGACGTGCTCAAAGCTGAGTAATTCGTCTCACAAGGCACCCGACTGGTTGGAAGTTATTTACTATTATAAATTAGTAAAAATTTATTCATTGAAGAAAATAAAAACAATATGACAAAATAACAATAATATAATATTTCTTAAAAAATATATGTATACTAAAATATTTACCATACCTATATCCTAGCATGATGTGTAGTTCAGGTGAATATATACATTACATGATATCCTTTATTTTCTAAAGGCTATTTTATTTTATTTTTTACGTTTTCCATAAAATTTTAGATAGTTATCTTTTTCATGGTCAATACAAAAAGGAAACTACACACTTTATTTGTAGTGCCAAACTATTTCGGGCACTAAAGATTGTACTTCCATTCTACAAATTTCGATAATATTGCTTAATTTATTTTTTCCTATTTATGAATCTGGTATGTGTATAAAGTAAAAAATATTAGTGAAAAACACGTTTATAAAATAACCAATGATATCTTACATAGTTCAAAAAAATGTTTTATACATTTTTTCAAGTTTTTAATGAAATTTTCTATAACCCCAATTCTAAAAGAAAAGGAAACACTTGAAATGGGTAAACGGTATTCGGTAAAATTCACGTTTAAAAAAATATCCAGTGACAATTAGCATTTTGCGAATAATATTTTATATCCTTTTTCATGCGTTATTCAATTTACTATAACCGCTATTAAAAAAAAAAAAAAAAAAAAAAAAAAAAAAAAAAAAAAAACTTGCATTGCAAAAAGGAGGAAAATATGGGAGTTTAGCGATCACGTAATATATTTTTGACTTTGTTTTTCTTCTTCTTTAAATATATATCCAAAGACATCTAAAATTTTTAGAGCGATATTTTATAGCTTTTTTATGCTTTCAATAAAATTTCCTATGTTTTATGTTTCGCCGTCCGAAAAGGAAAAGAAATCGCTTATTATTAAACGTATGAGGGAAAAAAGAGAGCTTAGCGGTATACTAATAAAAATAATTCTTAAAACATTTTTTTTAGTAATAAAAGTTAAAAAAAAAAAAGAAAAGAAAATCTTGTATATATGAATTTAAAACTAAAACAAATATCCTTCGACACCTAGATACTTAAAAAAAATATTATTATTATTATGAGATTAATCCCTACACAAAATGAAAATATTTTATGCACAATCAAATTTATAATATATATGAAAAATATGTACACTTGCAGCCACAATAAAAACAAGTCTTTTCTCTTACTTGGTTAAAAACACGTTTAAAAAAATATCCAAAGACATATAGCATTTTCCAAACAATATTTTATATATTTTTTCATGTTTTATTCAATTTAATTTAAACGCAATTAAATAAAAAAAAATACTTGCGATGCATGAAGGGGGGGGGGGAAGAGAATTTAGCGATCACGTAATATATTTTTTATTCTTTTTTTTTTTTTTTTTTTATATATATCCAATGCCATCCAATATTTTCCAAGTAATATTTTATAACTTTTTCTTACGCTTTCAATAAAATTTCCCATGTTTTATGTTTCGCCGTTCGAAAAGTAAAAGAAATCACTTATTATTAAACGTATGACGGAAAAAAGAGAGTTTAGAGGTATACTAATAAAAATAATTCTCTAAAACATTTTTTATAATAAAATTTAAAAGAAAAAGAAAAGAAAATCTTGTATACATGAATTTCAATTTAAAATGAAAGTACCTTCGACACCTAGATATTAAAAAAAACATTTTTTTCTTGATAAAAAATGCATTTGGAAATATGTCCAGTCATATCAAGGTTTAAATAATATATATTTGCGTACATAACCTTACAGATCCTTTATTTTTTTATTTTCGAAACGATATTTTATTTCCCTTTTTATGTTTTTAATAAAATTTATTCAAACCGCAATTCGAAAAGAGAAAGAAATGCTTGCAAATGACAAGAAATCTCGCCATAAAATTAAAATGTAAAATTTTCGAAAAAACATTTTTTTTATATATAAAATGAAATTGTTTTAATAACATTTCAAATATAAAATAAAAACTTTGATAACCTTCTTCACTTTTCAAATACAAGTATGTCTTGTTGATTCTAGAATAAAGCATTAACATTCCGAACAATGCTCCTTTTTAGCACTTTCTAATAAAGTTGAAAAGTGCTCATAAATTCGGTTTGTCTGTTCGTCTGTTCGTCTTTCCGTCTGTCCACGCTCTAACTCCTGTAAATACATTCGAATTGTCCAGAAAATTTTGGACGTTATGAAGATTTTTTTAGCACGAACCCTATTGAAAATGAAGTTTCTATCATGATTAGTTTATTTACAGGGAGAGTCAAAAGTTTTCCATCACGGCACGAACCCTATTGAAAATGAAGTTTCTATCATGATTAATTTATTTACAAGGAGAGTAAAGCGTTTTACATTACGGCTTATTGGAAAAATCGTTTCAAAGGAATTTTAAAGATGTTATACTTTGTCATATGTAGTAAAATTTGTATGCATTCACGAGGTGCACTAAAATATGCATTCAATAAAATATGCGGTGAAAATATAGCTATTATTCATTTACAGAGTCATGCAAAAGAATCCATTAGATAATGGTAAATGAGGGAATTGTGTGCGACATACTTTAAAAATATTAAACTGTTTCATATGTAATAAAATTAATGTATGTCCCTGAGGCATAAATAAATTATACGATACTGTCTTGCATAATATGAAGTACATAGCATTTACAGGGACACACAAATGATTTCAAATAGTATATTCTTTCCGAAGTACTGTATATATATATTCGATGATGCCTGATAGATGGATGAAATGCATTTTAATTATGATATGCGTGTTCAATTTTCACTAAATCTATGCACATTATATTTTATGTATATATGCTATATTTGATATACAGTCCTACCCAAAAGAGCGCATTTTACTGAACAACTTTAATGAGAACTTTTCTGAACATGAGTGTAAATTATTTAAAAGTGGTCCTTAAATAAGTTATAATTTTTTACGCTCATCTGCATTCAATTTACTAAGAATTTTTTAATACAATATAGATAAAATATTATATAGGGCCACGCAAAGAATTGGATACTTGGACGCCTATGAATGATAATTTATAAGAATGTGAATTCAGTTGTTTTAAGAGGGTTTTAGCTTTAAAAAATTTTAGCTTAATACTGACGTGTAATAAAGGTACAAGGTAAATTACAGGGCTGAACAAAAGTATTCAAATATGTTTTCATCAATTAGTAGGAATTGCTGAAAACGAAATTTTAAGCTACTAGGCATTTTCTAGCTAAATTAAATTTCCACATTACATAGTATGTACATCAATTGAATATCAAATACAGAACTGTTCAAAACTATCCGAAAACATGTTTGGCTATGTACCCTTATTTTTTCAATAACGAAGTTTTGTTAAAGATTTCATGAAGTGTTTGAAAGTGCTTCATAATCTATGCTTAACGCATGATTTTTCTTACTTGTTTATTTTAAAATTTGAAATAAAAATGTAAATAAAAATAATTCATAAAAATCATGAGTGCGAAAAAATAAACATAAACAACTTTTCATAATAAACATATGAGGAAAAAAAGAGAAAACTATAACAATAATTCTCAGAAACATTTTTTTCGAAAATAAAATTTAAAAGAGGAAGAAAATAAAATTTGTATGTATAAATTTGAAACTAAAATAAAAATACCTTCGGACCTGGATATTTATTTTCATTTATTTATTTAATTTTACACGCATTTGGAAAAGTATCCTATCGCATTCAGGTTTAAATAAATTTTATATATTTACGTCATCTTTATTTTCGAAACGCTATTTTATTTCCTTTTTAGCGTTTTTAATAAAATTTTCTAAAACCGCAATTCGAAAAAAGAAAGAAAGTTTTACATATGACAAGAAATCTAGAAATAAAGTTAATTCAAAACGTTATTGTAAAAACGCCTTATCAAACATTAAAAAATAAATAATTTTTTATATGATTTTAAATCTAAAACTTGTCGTTCTGAGCCACCGTAATAGTTACCCATCAAGGATATGTACAATATAAAATGTAAAACTAAAACGTACCCAAACTATTCATAAAATGGATTGCATTTCCAAAATAAAATTTAAGCATAGTAAAGCTCTATCACGGAATTATTGGCTCTAATTGATTATCCGTCGACTAATTTCACAAATTATATAAATCGCCAAACTACTCCTAAGGTATATAAATTGGCTAACTTCTTTTTACTTTCTTCTATCTTTAAAAGAAGAAAGTATTGGATTCATGAAAATTTTCGACTTCCGGTTTTCGACGGATTTATACGTTTTAGAAGGTCCTGAACACGTTTTGACTATTTTTAGAAAATGTCTGTCTGTGAGTTTGTCCGCCTATCTGTGAGTCTGTCTGTATGTGACACAAAATTTGTGGGCGCTCTATCTCAAGAACTAATGCCCGAAATTTATTAAAATTTTATATTCAGTTAGACCTTGATATGAATTAGTGCCTATTGGTTTTTGGTGAAAAATGGCCTGCAGGTGGCGCTGCTATACTACGTTTTTCATGATTTTCAAGATTGCTAATCTCAATAACTAATGCACAGAATTTCACCAAACTTCAGATTCTATGACTCCTTGATATACATAGACGCTGATTAAGTTTTGGTGTAAATTGGCCAGCAGGTGGCGCTGCTATGCCACGTTTTTCATGATTTTCATGGTAGCTATATCTCAAGAACTAATGCACAGAATTTCACCAAACTTCAGATTCCACAATACATTGAGATACATAGCCTCTGATAAGGTTTTGGTGTGAACTGCCCTATAGGTGGCGCTGCTATGCTACATTTTGTACGATTTTTGCGATAGCTATATCTCAAGAACTAATGCAGAGAACTTCATCAAATTTTAGATTCTGTTACACTATAATATATAACATAATTAGACGCTGATTACATTTTGGTATTAACCTTGCAACAGGTGGTGCAGCTATGCTGCATTTTGCACGATCTTTCCGATAGCTATATCTTAACAACCAACGCACAGAATTTCATCAAACTTCAGATTTTGTTACAAAATGACATGTAACATAATTAGACGATGATTACGTTTTGTTATAAGTCCTTCAACTGATGGTGCTGCTGTGCTATATTTTACACGGTTTTTTTTAACTAGCTATATCTCAAGAACTAATGCACAGAATTTCATCAAACTTCAGATTCTTTTACACCATAACATAATTAGACGCTTGTTTACGTTTTGGCATAAATTGTTCAAGATATGATGTTGCTGTGCTACGTTTTGCAAATTTTTTGTTTTAACTATATCTCAAGAACTAATGGACGAAATTCCATCAAATTCCAGATTCTGTTAGGTCTTGACATAAATCGATGCTTATTAGGTTTTTGTATAAATTACCCAACATGAGGCACTACTAAGCTCATTTTCTCAGAATATTAATAAAATTTTACGTTTTAGGCTTTTCGGATACCAGAACCTCATTAGACTAGGTCAAATGTTCGAGGAAATTCGATAGTGGGTAACCTTGGGGGCACCACGTTTTTTTTTTTTTTTTTTTTTTTTTTTTTTTTAATATTAAAATGTACTTATGAGATAGAAGAAAGTTTTGGAATTGACACATCCAACTAGTTTAAATAATGATACAACAAATAAATTAGTAAAAGATTAATAAAGATACAAATATAACGTGAAATTAATAATCACATATACTATATAAATATATGTAATGTATTTAATGTCAAGTGCATGCGACATTTACGATAAGCTATTATTGGAATTTAATCTTATAGTTTCGGGATAGTTTTTGTATCCATGAATTAATGAAGTATTAAAAAAAAAAACCTTTATAACTCCAAAATTTATAAACCTAGTATACTGATTCTGAGGAAGTGTCTCATTTCCATTTAAAATGTATATTTCAATGAAATGTAGGGTCATGAAAAATCGAAGAATGTGGAAAACAGGATTACAAATATCTCGGCAACTAATAATCCGATCGATTTCGCTCTGTATGCATAACTTGTGTTATTTTATTTCCTTTTACGTCCCCTCCTTAAAAAAAAACATTTCGAAAATAGGATTATAAATATTGCAATAACTCCTTAACCGATCGATTTCTTTCCTTATGCAAAATTTTTATTTTTTTATTGTCTTTTACAGCCACTACTTAAAATAAAATATAGATAATTTTTATGTATCTTTCATCAGAACAAATATTTAGAGAGTGAGAAAAAAATTGTTCTGGATAATCGAGGTTACTTATATTCAATAGGTTTCTTCCCATTATTATGTAAATATCAAATTTTAAGTCTCTATCTCAATTTGTTCTGTACACAGAGCATTTACAGACAGACGGACAGACACATGAATAATTCTCCGATGAACGGCAATTTTTTTCTGCAAATACGTTTTTCGGAATCTCCGGTGTCGGAAACGTGTAAATCTGACAATTTTTGTTTTGGTTTTCAAAATGATTGCAACACTTACCCTGTACTACGCATAATGGGTAAGTAATAAATGCTTGCATATGAGAAGAAATCTCGCATTAAAATTAATTAATTAATTTTTTTACGCAAAAAAACTTTTTCAAACATAAAAAAGGAATTATTTTTTAATATGATTCTAAATGTAAAATAAAAACTTTCAGAACATTCTTTACTTTCCAAATACATAAATGTTTCATTGATTGTAAAATAAAACATTAACATTCCATATTCCGAGCAATGCTTCTTTTTTTAGGTGCGTTCCTAATTATGTAAATACGTAGCACCTATAGTTGTCGTTCAGCCCGTCCGTCTGTCCGTCTGTCTGTCTGTCCGTCTGTCCGCATATAACAACGCAAAAACTACCCAACCGAATCTTTTGAAATTTAAAATATATAATTATTACATAATTTTGTCGAGCCATTTCAAATTTTATGAGAATCGGATGGATAGATCAATTACAGGGACGATCAAAAGTATTCCGTTACATTACGGTCAATGGGGAAAAATGTTGCAAATGCATTTTAATCGTTTGAAATTTAAATTACATACTTATTACATAATTTTGTCAAATCATTTCAATTTTTTTGAAAATAGGATGCATAGATCAAATACAGGGACAATCAAAAGGATTCCGTTACATTACAGTAAATGGAAAAGAAAAGTTTCAAATGCATTTTTATAATATTGCACTCATTCGAACATAATAATATTGATATGCATCATAAAGTACATATTATAATATAGATTTTCCATAATCTGTTGTGCAAAGAACTTTTGTTATTGATTTACAATTCCACACAAAAGTATTCCATTACATAATGAGTATAGAGAGAACATTGTTTGTTGCGTTTTTTAATTGTATTTAACTATTTACAATTTTATAAGATTGATATATGAGAATGATATTTTTAAAACTTCATTATCGTACGAACGCACCTCATTTGCTACGCTTCACGTGCAATTTCCAACTTGTTATTTTATAATTCGGAAAAAAAATGCAAATCAAAATAAATCATAAAAATTTCTTTTGCCGTCACGGGTGCGAAAAAAATATTTTTTCAAGCTATTCCTTAATGAAATTAATTACTATATTGATTCAATTACTCTGAAGAGGAAATTGAAACTAAATATAAAGTAAAAAACTTTTTATACACCAAATTTGAATAAAAATAAAGACAGATAGAAATTTGTATCCAGTGATATCTCCTATTTCTCAAAAGTTGGTTTTAAGATTTTTTTCACGTTTTTAATGAAATTTCCTCTAACCCCAATTTAAAAGAAAAACCAACACTTGCTCTTACACGTTTAAGAAAAAAGAAATAGAAATGTCGCGATTACGATTATTTATTTTTTTTTACTCGTATTTAAGGAGAATCCAGTTACGTTTCACTTCTTTTAAAGAATATTTTTCTTTTTTTTATATTTTCAGTAAAACATTTCACGACTCAAATTCGAAAAGAAAAGAAAAAATAAACCTGCTGTTATCAACTTGCTTCTCGATATCGTAAAAAAGCAGTTCAGATTTTGCTGCAAAAACAAATGAAAATCGCAAAAAATATTTATCCTGTGTATACTCATTTCGAATTTAAAATAAAAACTTGCAGAATCTTTAATAAATGCACGTTTCATTTATTCAAAAAAGGAAAAAAAAATGACAAATAAATCCATATTACATATTTTTCAAACAATGCTTCTTTTTTCATTTTATCTTTTGATTTATATGAATTTCCGTAAAAAATAAATAATCGTATAAAGGAATGTTCCCGTTATATTGTATAAACTCATTATTCGTATAAATTCGTAAAAATGAATATTCGTTTAAAATAATTCGTAAAAAATAAATTACATTTTTCTACAAAAACAAATTTTAAAATCGTAAAAAACTACACCTCTCTTTTCTAGCATTCCAAACATAAAATATAAACTTATAGAATCTTTAATAAATATATCTTTCAATCATTCAAAGAAAAGAAAGGAAAAGAAAAACAATCCCATTTCTCATTTCCCGAACAATGCTGCTTCTTTTCTTTTTCCTTTTATCATTTCAAATAAATTTGCAATCATCCAGATTCGTAGAAATTGTTCTTCTTACCTCTCACGCGTGCGCAAAAATATATTTTTGGAAGCGATCCCCTCTTCTTATCCGAATGTTCCTCCAAAAATTGATTTCAGTGAGCATCGTGCTTCGATGCCGGAAAGTGGAATGTTTGTTGCCGGCTTCGTGAACTCCTGTTACCGCACGAGAGGACCGATGTAACACGTGCTTCTGCGGATAGATCGACGAATTTTAATCGCAGCTTCGGACATGTTTTTAGAACTGTTTAGGACGTCAGCGTGTTTTTAGAACTGTCTAGTGATTTTTAATATATATTAGAGAATGCCGTGATCTCCACGTATTAAGAAATAGTTTCTTATAAATGTGAGTTTTTGAAATAGGAAATTAACTGGAAAGTGATAAATCGACAATTTTCTAATCATACCTGCGACAATGTCAGCTTGTTATTGGAACTGTTTGGTGATTTTGAATATATATTAGAGAATGCCGTGATCTCCACGTATTAAGAAATAGTTTCTTATAAATGTGAGTTTTTGAAATAGGAAATTAACTGGAAAGTGATAAATCGACAATTTTCTAATCATACCTGCGACAATGTCAGCTTGTTATTGGAACTGTTTGGTGATTTTGAATATATATTTGAGAATGCCGTAATCTCCATGGATTAAGAAATAGTTTCTGATAAATGTGAGTTTTTGAAATAGGAAATTAACTGGAAACTGATAAATCGACAATTTTTAATCCCACCTGTGAAAATGTCAGCTTGTTATTGGGACTGTTTGGTGATTTTGAATATATATTTGAGAATGCCGTGATCTCCATGGATTAAGAAATAGTTTCTTATAAATGTGAGTTTTTGAAACAGGAAATTAACTAGAAATGATAAATCGACAATTTTTAATCAAACCTGTGAAAATGTCAGCTTGTTATTGGAACTGTTTGGTGATTTTGAATGTATATTTGAGAATGCCGTGATCTCCATGGATTATGAAATAGTTTCTTATAAATGTGAATTTTTGAAACAGGAAATTAACTGGAAACTGATAAATCGACAATTTTTTAATCACACCTGGGGCAATGTCAGCTTGTTATTAGAATTGTTTGGTGATTTTGAATATATATTTGAGAATGCCGTGATCTCCATGGATTAAGAAATAGTTTCTTATACATGTGAATTTTTGAAACAAGAAATGAAATAGAAACTTGTGAAATACATCGATATGTAATGAGAACTGTGCGGATTTACTATATTTTATGTCTAATCATCGTAAATATGTATAAAAGAATGCCGTTAACTTCATTGGATTAAAAAATAGTTTCTTATAAACGTGATTTTTTGAAACAAGAAATTAACTTGTTAAATACATCGATATGCAGTGAGAAGTATGTGGCAATAGTGTGTTTTATAACAGTCAATCATCGTATATATATATTAAAGAATGATGTTAACTTCCTTGGATTGTAGAGAAAGTTTCTTAAAAAACTTGAATTTTTGAAACTATAAATTAACTTCTTAAATACGTCGATATGTAATGAGAACTGTGCGGAGTTACTGTATTTTATAACAGTCTAATCATCTTAAATATATATATATATGTAATGTATATAAGAGAATGCTGTTAACTGTGTGGATAAATTTATATGATAAGAAATACTTTTTAAAAACTTCTATTTTGAAAAATAGAAATTAATTACGAACTTACGGAACTTTTAAGCGCATTTATCAGAACGTCAGTTTGTTATTAAAACATTCTGGTTGTTTTACATATATATAAGAGAATGCCGTGAACGCCATGGATAAAGAAATAGTTTCTTAAAAATTTGAATTTTTTAAACTAGAAATTAACTTTTTAAATACGTCGATATGTAATAAGAACTGTGCAAAGATACTGTGTTTTATAACAGTCTAATCATAATAAATAAATAAATAGATATATATATATATATATAAGAGAAAGCCCTCAACTCTACCGTGGATAAAGCTCCATGATAAGAAATACTTTTTTAAAATCTTTTATTTTGGAAATTAGAAATTAAGTACAAACTTACGAAATACGCCGATATTTAACCGCGCTTGTGAGGACGTCAGCGTGTTGTTAGAACTGTATGGTTACTTTAAGTATATATAAGAGAATGTCGTGATCTTCATGGATTAAGAAATAGTTCCTTATAAATGTGTATTTTTGAAACAGGAAATTAAATAGAAACTTTTTAAGTACGCCGACATGTAATGAGAACTATGCGAAGGTACAGTGTTTTACTGTTTTTACTGTGTCTAATCATCGTAAATATGTAATATATATAAGAGAATGTTAGAGAGTATAAGAGAAGTTAACTCTGTGGATAAATTTACATGATAAGAAATACTTTTTTAAAACTTCTATTTTGGAAAATAGAAATTAATTACAAACTTTTAGACACCCTTGTCAGAACGTCAGTTCTGATAATCTAACGGCCTACACATGGTAACCTAATGGCAACACATGGTAATGGCAACACATGGTAACCTAACGGCCTACACATGGTTCCTAACGACCGATACATGGTAAATATATACGGCGGAGAACCGATAAACTAATGGATTTAGAAATAGTTTTTTACATGTCTGGATTTTTTTTTTTTTTGAAAGGATAATCTAACTAGAAACTTGTGAACAATCATGACTTTACTTTTGGAAATATCTTTTGTGCTGAATTTAATATGGATATCTGCCGGTGATACAACAGGTAAGGAAAGTTTGTTGATATTTGAAAGGATTTTTTTCCATCGTAGAAAAATCAAAGAAAATAATATGCAGTATATAATTATAAAAGAAAACGAAAATTTCAGCTTCTATGCAGTAAAATAACGGAAATTATCTTTACCTTTTCGGAAACTACTCTTTTTCCAATTTTAAGAGAAAATTACTTTTTATCTTGAAAAATTAACAGTTTATGTTAAAACTATAACATATCACCTTATTTATTGTTTTAAAAAACCCAAAATGTACACTTATTTAACTAAAATATAAGAAATTAGTTTAACTGGTTTGGATATATTTTTACTGAATACTCCTTGACACCATAGGCGTAGAGTTTTCAAAATTATTGGAGGGGCTCATTCAGTGACGTAGTCGGGGGGGGGGGAGGGGAAGGGGGATCTGAACCCCTTTGGAACGAGGGATTAATTATTTCACCGTGAATACAAAAACATTAATTTCTAAGACGAAATTTCAAAAAAATAAGGGAAAATTCCGTTTTAGACAGGTTTTTCGTTTTAGCAGATAACTTTTTCAGGAATTAATTTAGTTGTGGCAATGGAATGTTTCAGATTGAGATAGTATCCTTTTATAGACTGCTTTCGTTTATAGAAAAGGTTAAATATTTATAAAGTGAAATCTGTGAAAAAGCAACTGCAAAGGATCAAAACAATAGGTTTGACAGGTTCCTGCAGACGTGCAGACCATAATAAGTATGATTGTATGGTAATCCTTCCATCGGAGTCCAGATGAAAAGTTGCAAATATTTGTTATAGACATGTTCCGTTTTGGCAGGTTTTAATGTACATATAACATATATATATATATGTAAATACATCAAAAATCAGAACTGAACCGGACCTGTGAACCTACCTCGGACCTACTGTGAATCAGAACTGATCTTAATCAGAAAAATGCTGTAGTACCGTTGAAAAAATTACGTGGAAGGTACTTCTACAGTTTATGATTTTGAAGAACACTTCTAATTTTCAATACACCTTCTAAGGCAGAAACCAGAAACCAAACAAATGGAATTTTACGCCTTCTAATTCCGTCTTAGTCTTAGTAGGTTTCACTATACATATATATAAACATGAAGAAAAATTCTAGACACCCCCTTTCCTTTCTGAAAAGAAACCCCCGCTACATTACTAGGTTTAGTTCAAAAATTCTTTTACGTGTAAACAAGAGGATATTAGTCGTTGGGGACCACCATAATACTTTACCCATTATGGCTATGGATAATATAAAATATGAAAATAAAATATGTGTAAACTATTTATAAAATGCGTCGTAATTCTTAAATAAAATTTAAACGTATATTTAAATATTTTTAATACATAATAATGCTCTACTACGGAGTTGCGGGTCTACTTCATTATCCCATCGACCCATTTTGGCAAATTATATAAATCGCCAAACTACTCATAAGAGTAGAAGAAGACCACATATCAGAAGTGGATGGGGGAATGTAATTCTTCTACTTTATTAGGTTGCGATCAGTGGAAGAAAATTGTCCCGAGTTCAAGTTTCGGGCCCGGCACAGGTCTATAAAGACTTTTAATCAGATAACTTTGACAACAAAAAATGAATTATTTAAAATAATAAATAGGATTGAATACTTACTGTTTATCGGAACTACTAAATGCTTGAGACGTATCCGTTACTGCAAGAGACGGCTTGGTAACTTTAGACAATGTTAATAGATATTTGTCCATCTGAAATTTTCCCGCCTATTTTTCATTCGACACTATTGAACTGACAGTTTTGGTTTGGTCAGTAGCAAAACTCCTCTTTACTCCCCCAGTTGCCATCTCCCGAGTTCTTGGAAGCTTCAAAATCAAGATCTTTTTATCCAAGGTCAAAAGGCCCCTTCTAGATATGTTTGAGAAACAGGGGCGTAGCTACCGTGGAGCAGTTGGAGCAAAGTGCTCCAGGCGCACGAATCTTAAGGGCGCAAAATTTGAAAAAGCGAAATATATTTTTTAAATATTCACATAATTTTTTTTCCCTATTAATCAAAATTATAGATGAATTCTTGTTACAATCAAAATATTCTAAGACATTTTACCATGTGTTTAACCTCAGTTTTTTAGATTTAAAACATGTTTTAGTACACAGTTGCAGCAATTACTTCTATTCGCGATGTTTTAAGGGAAGACAAGACTGAGTGCAATCCTATGGAAAATACGTCAGCTTTAAGACCCGTTTTCTCGAAAACTTCCAACCAATTTTGATGAAATTTGAAATCCATATTCACTGGATTATGCTCAAAATTTATTGTACACAGTTTGTTACTGCTATTTAAATTTTTTATTTTAAAATTTTTACAGTCAATTTTTCAGAAATTTTTTCATTTTTTTTTTTCACAAACAAATATTCTAAAATTAATTACCTTTTTAAAACAGTCTGCCAAATATTATCTCATATTCATATTCTATCACACATACACACACACAAAATAAATAAATAAATAAATAAATAAATAAAAAATATATAAATAAAACTAACTCGAATATTTTATGAGATAATGGGATTTACCTGAAAAGTACGATTTTTCAGGAGAGAAAGACTTACACTTCTAACTTGGGTAAAAGTTCTTGCACAATTTTATCAAACATATGAAATAAAGTATATAATAAATGAAGTAATGTTTTTATCCTTATTGGTTCTAATCATTTCCCACGTGACTTCCAGATCAACATCCCTTACACGAATTTTATTCGGTTACCACCAAGAAGGGGGATCGAATAAGTTTATAAGAAGGACTTTTACTTGTTCTGTGGCAACATGTGCATACTGTAAAATTTATTTTTACAATATAGTAGTATAGTAGACTCGGTGAGCTAGCTTGCTTTCTGTGTCTGGCTGTTTTTGATACTTCGTGTGAGTCGTGGTGTGTCCTA
This sequence comes from Maratus speculifer, assembly GCA_964019185.1. Lineage (NCBI taxonomy): Eukaryota > Metazoa > Arthropoda > Arachnida > Araneae > Salticidae > Maratus > Maratus speculifer. Next base: position 44,065,722 of record OZ025301.1, read on the forward strand.
TAGTGGTTTGGTCTTTTATAAAGTTGTTTTGCGAGCGTTCTGACTCTTCTATTAAATAGCTGGTATCTGTATTTTTGTTAGGTAAGGTGATTTGTTTTTCCAGCTTTAAGCATTGGTTCATTATAACAGAAACAAGTCTCTGGGTAACTTCGACTCATGTCGGGGACAGAGATAAAAATTAAAGATAGTGTAGGTATAAATAATGTTGATTTCAAGAAATATAATATACATGATTTAAGAAATGCTGCGGAACAGATAAAATTTATACCGGAACTACCGGAATATGTTATTATCACGGAATGTAAAGAAGGGAATTTTCATAAGTTATCTCCCGTTCAAGTTAAAAAAGAAATTATTAAAGAATTTGTAAGACATAAAGATATAGATGTATTTAGATTTACCAGAAATAATAAGGTACTTACTACAACAAGTAACTACGACTGCGCTCAAGAAATAGTTAACAAAAAGAAACTGTTTGACAGAGATGTAAAACATCACTTCTTGAACGAAAATATCTCCACTAGATTTCTATTATTTCAAATAGATAATGAGATAACTGTTGAGGAAATACGTGAAGAAATTGAAGAAGAAAATAATGTCAAGGTACAATATGTGAAGAGATTTCTAAAAAATCAAGGTGGAAGATTGGTTCCTACAGGGACAGTCATGGTCACTATATACGGACATAAGTTACCGGAATATATTAAATTGTTTTACGTCAGACATAAAATCAAAATGTTCATAGACAGACCCCGAAGATGTAATCTGTGTCAGAGTTATACACACGGAACAAATAAATGTCCAACTAATGAGAAAAAATGTAAAAGATGTGGAAAAAACCACCTGGAACTCAATTGTAACGAAACTGAAGTCAAATGCCCAAATTGCGGAAAAAATCATGAAGCGGATGACGTAAAATGTGAAATAAGAATAAAAGAGCAGGAGATACTAACCTATAAAAGTGAGAAACACGTAACTTTGGCAGAAGCCAGGAGGCATTTTAACTCAAAAGAAGTCAAAACTTATGCTGCTAAAGTCAAACAGCAGTCGGAACAAATAAATGTCGATAGTTATTTACAAAAAATGGCCAGTTTAATAGATTTAAAATTTCAGCAGTTAACAGAGTACCTAGTACAGATATTCACGGGTATTAATTTGAGCCAACAAGAAGAAGCTAACAAAAATACTGTAGCAGATGATAAGGAGAAAAACATCACTGGGAAAAAAAAGTATAATAACTCAGACCTCATAGCAGAACTGTGCAACACGATTAGAGGAAAAAAAATAAAGCTTAGTAATAAAAATAACGAAGCTTCTCAGAATGTAGAAAATCTAGAATTTTCGGATATGATAACGGACACTGAAAGTGTTTCATAATTTTTTGGACTGTTATATAAGGAATGTTCTGTTTATTTGGTGTTTGTGATAGTGCTTTTGATTTTTGAACTGGAATGTATCGAATTCGTCACTTTGCGGCTGAAGTTGGGGTAAGTGTTATATTGTGTATTAGTCTGTTTGTTATTGCAGTTGTTGCTTTATTTTTGTCTATTGTTTTTCTGTTTGTATGGAACATTTTTTGATACAGTGGAATATTCGTGGTTTTAAATCTAATCTTCCCTGGCTTCGTATGGGTTTATTTCGTAATAGTTTGATTTGGGCATTTCAAGAGACCTTTCTAAATCAACAGTCTACTATTTTTTTTAAAAACAGAAATGTTTTTCGGACGGATAGAGGGAGTGGTTCTTTTAAAAATGGGGGAGGTCTGTTATTGGCGGTTCATAATAAAATCCCTGTTAAAATTTTAAAGCTTCCCAGGATCGATCAGGGTCATGAATTTCAGGCGATTCAAATTTGGTATCAGAAACGTTGGATTACCATTATCAATATTTACGCCCCCAAAGGTTTTACTGCTGTTAATTGGCTAGAAAACATCAAACATTTAATTGGTGATTACTATTTTATTATAGGTGATTTTAACATTAATTTCTTAAACTGGCATAACAATCCGAAAAAACAGAAAATGGATAATTTAATAAACTGGATTAATAGTAATGATGTTGTTTTAATGAACACTGATCAGGCTACTAGATTTAATGTTGGGGGGGATTGTTCTCTTTTAGATTTATCTATAGTTTCGGGGAATTTGGCTTGCTTTTTTGCTTTTGAGGTGGTTTCGGATCCGATGGGTTCAGATCACTACCCAGTTTGTTTTAAGGAGTTACATCGTGGGGGTATCGGGAGGGGTGATTTCTGGAGTCATATAAATTGGGAAGGGGTGGGACTAGATGTAAATAATTTTAATAGTCAGATATATGAGAATGGCTTTGATTTATGGACTAAAGAGGTTACCAATGTTATCGAAGGACGTACGGATTTGGTTCCTGTTAATAGGGGGACTCTTCCTCCGTGGTGGAGTGTTGTTACTCGGAGATTGTTAGCTCTTAAAAGATACTATCATCGGAAGGCGGTTCGCCTTTGTCAAGTTGATTTGTGGTGCAAATTCAAAAAATTTAATGCTAAACTTAAAAAGCAAATAAAGAAGGATAATAAATCCTTTTGGGATACTATGGCTAGGGAGGCTGGTAGGGGGCCTAAAATTTACAAAATTATTAAAAGTTTTAATAGAGATCATATTGTTGAAGAAAACATTGATTTTAATTTTCCAAACTGTCCACCTGACGCTTTTTCCCAAGCAAACTCGCTTGCTGTTGTGTTTCAGAACTCGTATGTGAGGGAGGGCATTCCCATTGATTTTTCTGGGGAGGATGGGATAGATTTAAAGTTTAATTTGGACCAATTACAAGAGATTTTAAAGAAAAGCAAATCTACTACTCCGGGAGCTGATGGGATAAAAATGAATTTTTACAAAAAGTTAAATTTACGGGTGTTGAATCTGATTCTTGAAATGTACAATCAGATTTTGATAACCAAAACTATACCGGAAATTTGGAAAGAGGTCATAATGCTTCCGATTAAAAAACCTGGGAAAAATAGAAATGATATTAATGGATATAGACCAATAGCTCTTACTGTCACTAGCAAAAAAATCTTCGAAAAATTAATTTTAAATATTTTACTCAATTGGAGTATAGAGAATAAAGTTTTCCACCCTAATCATTATGGTTTTATTCCTTTTAGAGACTGTGAAGCTGCTTCTTATAAAATTTTCAGAGATATTAAGAGGGCCCGGCAATCTAAGATGAAGGGGTACCTCATAGCTTTGGATATCAAAGGTGCCTACGATAATGTGTGGTGGGATGGTTTGTTGTTTAAATTGAAAAAATTAGGATTGGGGGCTGATCTTTGTATAATAATTCGGAATCTGATACAGGAATTGAGGATTCGGGTTAAATGGAGGGGAAGCTTTTCTAGGTTTTTTAACTATCATAGGGGTCTGCTGCAGGGTAGCCCGTTGTCCCCGTTTCTTTTTGCTATTTATTTAGCTGATATTTTCGAAATTTTCGATTCTGTGATTCAGTGCGTAATATATGCAGATGATATTTTCTTATACGGGTTTCATGACGATATTAATTGGTTAAAAAGGATCTTACAGGACAATATATTAAGAGTTATTACTTGGCTTCGGGCGTGGAATCTTGAAGTCAACCCTAGCAAATGCCAAATCATGAAAATTGGAAAGTGGAATGAAAGTGAAGATGATAAGTTTATGATACGGGGGCAAGAAGTTGGGTTTTTGGAAAAAATTAAAATTTTAGGAGTGTATTTTAATAAACAAGGTAATTTAAAAGATCATATAGTAATGTTAAAAGAAAAAACAAGTAAAAGACTGAACACGTTCAAAGCGATAGCTGGCATTAGTTGGGGGACCGAAACCAAACACTTAATACAAATATCTAAAAGTATCATTGGCTCTGTTTTAGATGGTAACCCGAGAATATTGATGCACTGCACTAAAAAAGAAAGTAGTCAGGTTCAAGTTATTCAAAATATGGGACTCAGGTGGGCTACTGGATTATCCAAATGGTGCCCTATTTCAATTTTATTAAAAGAGAGCGGGGTATGGAGGAATGATTTACGTAGGGAGTTCCTAGCGATTAAACGGACGATTTCGGAATACAAACATAAAGAGTACACTGATATCCTGTCTAAAGACTTATTGTACAATGAAATCAATAGGCTTAATAGTTATAATACTAATGTCAATGAAATGGTGATATATAAGTGGGGAAATAAACTGGACAAAGGTGTTCAAATTTTCATCAATACATGGGCATTTCAGAATAAAGACTTCCCTGATGAGGTCATTAAGAATTCTTTTCATCACTTTTTTCAAACTTATAAGAACAAGGCTATTTTCATTGGGACTGATGCTTCGAAGGATAATCAGTTCACGTCTATAAGTATGGTAAACCATCACACTGGGAGTCGTTTGGCTTTTCGCATTCCTACTATAAATTCGATTTTTACTGCCGAAGCCATGGCTTTACTGGTGGCTATAAAATATTATACCAGGGACAGAGGTAATTATTTTTATTTCACTGATGCTAAAAGTGTTCTAGTGGCTTTAAAAAATATACATCGTAAATCGGCTGCCATTATTACCTGCTTGAGGGATGAAATTAATAAAAAAAAGTTAGAAAATTATGATATAACCTTTATTTGGATTCCGGGACATAAGGGGATTGAAATTAATGAAATCGCGGATAACCTTGCTAGGAATGGGCCTTATAGTAATATTTGGATTCCTTGGATATCTCCTGAAGATTGGATAATGGAGGTTAAACATAATAAATTGACAGAGATGGATTGGGAGTGGGAACAATATCATAAGAACAATAGTAGCCGCTGTTGGAATTATGTCGATATAGGTTATCCTCACCACAACTTAATCAGGAAGTATGGCGTAGTGTTTATCAGATTTTTAACTAAAACGGTGTTTACTCTGGATCGAAAAAGAAAATTTCTCAAAGGGGGTGATGCGAATTGTAATCTATGTAGAGAGGAAGATCAAACTGAGGAACACTTAGTAATACGATGTAAAAAATTCACGGATGCTCGTTTAAGGTTGTATAAAAAATTTCATATTTCGGGAAATGCGTCATATACGGATATTTTTGAGATAGCTGGTAGAAAAGGGGGAGATTATCTCATGTGGCTGGCTAAATTCCTGGATGAAATATACATGCATTGCCCTCGGTGGGTCGGTAATGGTTAGGCTGGTGCTCGGTTAGGTTTTGGAGACGTTCATTTGGTGGGGTTTTCTTTGGAGGACAGTAGTGTAGTATTTGTGAGTTAGTCTGTGTTTTCGTTAATGTGTGATTGTCGGTGCATGGAGTTTGATGTAATATAGTAGGTTGGGTTTGAGATTTTCTGTGATTTTCTACTTGTGGTGTTGGAAGGAGTTAATTTTGCGAATTTCTGTATGACGTTTGTAATTGAATGTAGGGACTTTGGTATGTTTTATGCAGCTTAGCGGAGTAAGACAGCTATATAGAAATGTAAAGCTGCTCACCGGGCCAACATTTTGGTCAATACAACAACAACAACACAACAACATAGTATAGTAGCATATAGGGTAGATGTGCCAGTAATGGGCCACCTTAAGGAATTTCTCTAAAAAATACTTTTTTATTAATAGTTATAATTATTGTATTCCAATTTTTTTCATATTATATTAATCTTTAAACAATATTTAACTAATCCCACAGTTACATTTCCCAATAGAAATAAAAATTTAATTTTAAATAATAGAAATATGTCTAAACACCCAAAAGCCCAGTAATGGACCACCTATGTTCCAGTAATGGACCGCCTATGTTCCAGTAATGGGCCACCCTACAAAAAATAACAGATAATTGTTTTTAGGTGCGTTTGTGATTATGTAAATACGTAGCACCTATAGTTGTCGTTGAGTCCGTCCGGCTGTCCCTCTGTCTGTCCGTTTGTCGTTCGTCTGTCTGTCTGTCTGCATATAACAACGCAAAAACTATCCAACCGAATAGTTTGAAATTTAAAATACATAATTATTACATAATTTTGTCAACTCATTTCAAATTTTATGAAAATCGGATGAATAGATCAATTACAGGGAAAATCAAAAGGATTCCGTTACATTACGATCAATGGGGAAAAAGTTTAAAATACATTTTCATCGTTTGCAATTTAAAACATATAATTATTACATAATTTTGTCGAGTCATTTCAGATCTTATGATAATCAGATGCATAGATCAATTACAGGGACTATCAAAAGTAATCCGTTACATTACAGTCAATGGGGAAAAAAGTTGCAAATGCATTTTAATGGTGTTACACTCATTCGAACATAATAAAATTGACATGAACCTATGACATATATATATACTAAAATAAAAATTCTGTACAATCTGAGATGCAAAGAATATTTATTATTAAATTACAGGATATATGGATATATTATCACCAATGGAGCAATCTCATTAGTTGCTGAAAAACATCCCGTAACAGTGATTTGTTCTTTTTCGTTATTTGGTACTACATAATACACATCTTTAACTGATCTTGATCCCAAAATTTTCCTTGTTTTAAGAGCACAAAAGAAACCTTGTTTTAACCTTATTGAAAATTCTCTCTGTATGCTTTAGAATTCGGAAGAAAATATTAATAATATCTTCTTCCAAATATGATTTTACATTTCTGAACCAATTTAAAACAACTTCTTTTGTAACGGCACATCTAGATTTTGTCAAATGTTCTGTTTGTGTTTTGTAACAATTTTGGATGACTTTTTTAAAACAACTATTTATAAAGAAATTGCTTTTATTAAATTCTAATAGGTAAAATTTATGTATTAAATTTGATTATTTAGCTTTTCGGTTAAATCAAAATATTTTATCCCTACTGAAATAACACTTTTTGTATTGGTCACTTGGGTGGTCCATTACTGGGAAATCACGAAATAAGCAATCCAGTAATGGGCCACCCTTCCTAAAATCTTAAAAAATAAATAAAATTTTGTAAATGGCCATTGGTATATTAAATTCAATGTTTTATATTGCTAACCAAACAAAAACATTCAACTTTTACGGAAAAATAAAAAAGATATAAACTAAGTAAGTAAAGTCTGCTCTTAGCATGTTCATTAAGATTTTCAGTGAAAAACAGAAAAACTGTGAAACTTTATTTTCTGCTTCCTAATTGTTTTGACGAAAAGTGTAAAAAATTAATCCAGCTTATAAAGCATACAAGGTAGAGTTCAGAAAAAAATAATAAAAGCTTAACTATTATTTATTATTTTTTTATAAACCAAAAAGTGCGAGGTGGCCCATTACTGCCACATCTACCCTAGTATAAATATAGTAGTACATATTTAAATTCTACTCGCAGAATTTAAAAACAGAAATACAGTAAAGTCTTTTTAAGACGGACTTTGTGTAAGATGGAATTCTGTCTATATCGGAAAGATTTTCAAACCCCTGTGAATACATAGACATAGATTAAAATTTGTCTAAGCAGAATATTTTGAGCAACGGAAAAATTTCTCGGTTCCATCAATTTCCATCAGTTTAGTTTAAGTATGAAATGTTAGCGTAAAATTGATGTGAATGGGCGTGGCACGGAGTCGGTGTATTCCCTTGAAATTTTACGATTATTTCTGTGATGTCGAAAGTAACATGACACCACATATTATTATTAGCTCCTTTTTTAAAATTAAATTCTCAAGTTTAAAATTTAAGTTATAGTTCGCAATTTCAGATTAACCCGGGAGAACGCGCGCTATTCAGGGTATGAATAGTTTTAACTTTGACACCAATAAAATCAAATTAAAACAGTCGGTTTATTTAGACGGAGTCAATTCTTACAAATTTTGCGGTAAAATAAGTTGAAGATTATTTAAAAAAATTAGTGGTTGCAAATGTAAAAACCATACGCACTCAGGGTCTTTTAGGCCCTGCGCGCGTCCTCCCGGGTTAATTAAACCTCCTTTTTACTTTCTAAAAAGAATATATTTATCTCTTTTCTCTTTGCGTTAAATTCCAGATACGTAGGTTTTCTCATACGCAGCCAAGGCCGTTAATAAAATCAAAAACAAATCTTTTCTCACCCTAAAATCATTACCTGTGCGAGCATACTTTCGTTTGATCAAGGTGTATATAAAAACATATTCTTAAACCATATGCACGTTGCAGCTGTAACTATGCACTTGGTATTCATTTACAGATTAATTGTCATTACAAGTCTCTTTTCGGCTTAAAATATAACGCTCTGTTTGTATTAAAAATTGGTGCCTGACATCTTTGTTTTGCCTTTAGAGATATTTTTCCAAGCAATCAATGTTCACGGAAAGAACTAAATTTTGACTACTATTGCTCCCACAAAATTTTTTTGTTGAAATGACCAAATTATAAACAAAATTTTGTTGAATTAACAAAATTATTTTGATAGTCCAACCACAATTTGGTCATTCCAACCAAATAGAAATCAAAATTTAATTGTTTCAACACAACAGTTCTTTCTGTGTTCGCATGCATATTTGTACGTTGATATATTAAAAGCCAAATTAACGGTCCGTTTGGCTCTTTTTTAATTTAAATTTCCATTATGAACTGTATTTGTGGGGTTGCAAAAGCTAAAGGATGCCTAGATTTGGCTCGACACATTTTGGCTATCAAATCTGACGGTCAATGTCATTCTATCTCTGATCGCTCTCCAGTAAAGATGTAGAGTTCCAGTAATGTCTTTTTACCGGGGGTCATCCCGCGAGAGTGTGATAGTCTCCTCTCATATCTGAAGTCAGTGAAATATTCTATATTTGAATGCATAAAATATAAAATATGTAACTCAATATTTTAATTTTTTTACAGGTCATCCATAAAAGCCATTATTCACCATCCACTATTGTTCGCCTTTGAAACACCTGTTCTTACTATGAAAGATTTTAGAAAAAACTTTGTCTCTTTGAACGGAAATAAAAAGAGATTTTATAAATGGATTTTTCAGCTTTTTAAAAGAATATAGGAAGAATTTTTAGAATTTTAAAAAAGGATTTTTTTTTCTCGTTTGGCTGTGCAATTTTCGAGTTTTTAGGCTCAGTAGAAAAAGGTAGTACTTTTATCCTCTAGCAACGTTGTAATTCTATTAAACCTCTCCCTTCTCTTTGAGTTCTCGAAGCTCCTGTTGAATTATGAATTCTTTTCCATTCTTTTGATTTGGGATTTTTAATTAATTTCTCATTTAATTATTAGAGATTTCAATTTGTGAAATTCAAGAGCGCCAGGAGAGATTTTTGACTATTTTCACAAAATTTTGAGCCTCGTATGCACCGTAGATTTTTCTGGCCATTGTGAACAGACAAACACACACATATGCATATTGAGAGAAACTTTCCTTTATTTGTATTTAATACTTTGTCAAAATACTTTAGACTTTCAAATAAAAGTAAAATTTTAAATCGAATTAAGAATAGTACATAAATTTTAAACTTCAAAACAAAATTGCGCAGAGCTTTTTCGAGTGACAAAAGGGCGCACAAACTTTGCCTGCTCCAGGGCGCTGAATCTCTAGCTACGCCACTGTTGAGAAAACGCAACGTATCGGACACAGTCTACTTTATTTATTGCCCTTTATGTAGCACGAATCAGAAAATGTGATACTTCCTAGAAACCATGTTCACCGTCCAAAGAATAAAGAAAGAAAGAAAAACTCCATGGAGCTGCTTCGTTTCACCCAAGCAATATACGGTGGAAGTTTTTTTAGGCTGTTTTTGTCGTTTATAAATTACAAAAATAACTAACAAATTTAAAGAAAGATTTTTTTCTTTCTTTTTTTTTTTTTTTTTTTGAAAACAATATACGCTGAAAAATTCTATTTCAAAATTTGAATTTTTTCTATAATGGTTGAAGCCAAAAAAATACAGCCCATCTGGAAAAATTATTGGAGGGGCCCGAGCCCCATGGGCCCATACAATTCTACGCCTATGCTTGACACACAACAAATTATAAAATTTTGGAAAAGACTATTATTTTAATTAAAATATTTTCTTAAATATCTTCAGTCTATTTTTTTAAAGTTTTTTTTCTTCTCATTGTTGCATGCAAATTTAAATAGATATAAAAATCATTTTTTTTTTTTTTTTTTTTTTTTTTTTTTTTTTTTTTACGCTTTAAAAAGAAATGGAATACTTCTATTGCCACAATTAGAAAATTGGTATTAAAAACTACAAAAAAGTTAATATCTCACAAATAAATACAGATACAGCTTTTAAACAAATTGCATTTAAAAGTAAATTTTTTCCCTATGCAATGGTGTAAAATGTAAAATGTGCGATATTTAGAAAATTAAAAATTTGCAGTAGCATAAATTTCAAAATTTAAATTTCATTTCTTCTAATTGTTGCACGCAAGTTTAAATAAAATTATTATGCATGTAACATAAATTAATGGATTAAATAAATCGCGTGAAAAACGATTTTATTTCATCATATTATACCATATTTATCCAACATTTTGACATGCGAAGTGAGATATTTTTTTTTTATTTATTAAAGTCCTACCCATTTAAATTACTAGCCGCCTGGTGACCGGTTTGGTCTCCCTTAAACTTATGCTAAGCTTTGTAACATTTTACTTTTATATATAACTTTATTTACTTGCGTACCTTGACTAAATCTGTATATTCTGATAGAGAAATCAAAAAATCTATGCTATAATGTCAGCATTTAGGGGAAGGATACAATATTCTGTTCTGGTTGGCGCGATTGGCGAATAAATCCGAAATAGCACCGAAAAACCACTTTTCGTTTGGTAATTTAATGATAAAATGTTTTGAAGGAGATATTAAATGAAACCCTCTGTGCGATCTGCGATCATACTTAACCATTTGTTACAATATGTTATTTAACTCATCTGCTTTTTATGAAAAGATTCGATATCACTTTTTACGTCATTACTGATGGACTAGAATTATAAAATTACATTCACTGTTATGTTTGGAATGTCAATTTACCATTTATTATTTTTAGAACTGAACTATAAATCTATGCATTACTTTTAATGCGTTTTCGGTTAGCTCGTCACAAATGATAAATTGGCAAATATTCTCTAGAAGAAATACAAATATATAGGGTAACATCCCCAGTAATTGGCAGGCACCAGTGATTGGCACATCCTACAAAAATGTCCTACAATAAGATTTATATCCAGCCTTTTAAAAATGCAAGACCATATGCCAGTTTTATGCTCATTTACTTTAAAGATTATAACTTTGATTTATGCTACTAGATGACAATAGTGCCTAGGAAAGAGAAACAATTATGGCTTGCATCAAATTAGCCATTTTTGTTGTAAATGTTTCTTCTCTGGCTTAAGAAAGGCATGCATTTCAATTTATGATTATCTGATTTATAGTACATTTTAAATTTTAATTGACAACAGATTTGTTTAGTTGAAAAGGGTTAATTTAATTGTGTAAAGTCTAAATGCCAATTACTGGTGATTACAGCAACTTTTTATAAATATATTTTTATAAAAATACTTTTTCAAATATTTTTGCTTTTAGTGGGCAAAATAGATGCACAGATATGAACTCCTTGATTTAAAAATATTTGCAAGGAAATATTTTATTTATTGGTAATGAAAATAGAAGTAAGTTTAAAAACAAATTCTTAATGTGCCAATTACTGGGGATGTCAGCCTAGTTTAGTCGAAACAAGAATGGATTTTATATAGCGTCCATAATCCTATGCCAAAATAGGCCAAGCGGCTATATAAGTGTAATAACGAAACTTAACAATAATATTTTAAATATATACATGAATATATACGTAGAACGTCAAAAATCTAATATTAACGGGTTGGGTGCCATGCCATTTACCGGTGACTGACACTGAATTATTATTCCCTCTCACTAACAAGCCCGTGCTAATACGTTCACTGAGCTCCAGAACTCCCTGCAATATGAGCAATATTTAAAGTAATACAAATTTAATTATTTAATGCATTTTTAATGCATTGCACAATTATTAATGCTTTCAACTTTACATTGGTATTTGTAATCGAGAGTTTTTATATAATGTTGAAAGAATTATGCTTTCTGAGCATTTAAAACAAAATGCAGATAAAACAACATTATAAATTTGCCCTTTAGCAAGACTGTCAAAGGGTTAAAAACCATAAGGTTTTTTATCTTTTTTCTTCGGGCATTTTGTAAAATATTGTGTGCTATTTAAAAAATAATAATAAAAATTGAAAAATAAAATAAATAAAAAACTGTATGTCAAACTTTATTCTGCTGGAAAAGACTGTTACACCTGTTTTAAGGAGACGGACGGTGATACAACTAGACAATTTATAAACATATACTGGGCAATTGTACTATAAAATTTAACTATTAAGAATGTATTTCTTAAAAATACAACACATTGCTCAATGGTGCACAAAACAAGAATTTCAATATCAGCTTGTACAATTACAATAAATTTATTTATTTTAATTGTACAACTCTAGTTGAAAGTTCATAGTATACATTTTATGTTAAAAGCAAGGCGAAAATTTCATTCCATCATACATTTTATATTTATTGAAATAAAAAGAACTTATAAAAAAGTGTATTTTCATACTATTTTTACATTAAAAAAAAAACTTGTGGCTTTACGATACATTATGGGCAGAGGCTTGCGAAGAGAAAATTGCGCCCAGGGCAAAGTTAGAATTTGGCGACCCCCTCTCCCAACTTTTTCCTGTAACAGACCAAAAATGACGTCAACAATATAAATTTGGCACCCTATAAATTTCCGCGCCCGGGGCGACCGACCCCTTTGCTTCCCCCCTTTCGTACGGCGCTGCATATGGTATTACGATACATGAATGACTAGGGCCTACAGCGCCCAACTCTGTGTATTAGACCCTTTCGACTCGAGATGCTATGCTTCATGTGTCTCGGCCAGGTGGTCTACTTGACGCGAGAACTTTGGTGTTTAGTTCCCAAACAAGCTTAGTACTCATTTTATCGATCCAAAGGGATGAAAGGCTGATTGAACTTTGCCTACACTGTTAAAAAAATCTGTAAATTTACTAAAAGTTTTCTAGGAAACTGGGATTCCTTGAACTTGTTATGTAACGACAACAGCAAAAAGGTATGTAACAGATACGGATTTGCACCGAAAATAAAAAAATCTGTAAGTTTACTAATAATTTTTAAGGAAACTTGGGTTTGCGTAGAATTTGTCATTTGTTTGATTTGTTTGTAAAGTTACAGATTTTTGTAGCTAACGACAACTAGTTACAAAAACTAGTTTTGTAGATTTACAGTTTTTCTTGTACAGTTTACAGTTAAAATATTAGTAAGCAACCAGAATTCGGCAACTTTTCATTTGTAGAGTTACAGATTTTTTTTTACAGTGTAGTTGCGAGTTGAACTCACGATTTGCAGCAGACAGACAGGCGTGTGACCACTACACCACTGGTTTTCATTTTTACATTTTTATATTTATAGTTTTTTTTTTTTTTTTTTTTTTTTTTTTTTTTTTTTTTTTTTTTGCACCAAAATATATTAGTTCTAACATTGTTTTGTCTAATTGTAAAAATTTTTAAATTGTATAAAATGAATCATTTAATGGAATTGCGGGCATTCAAAAGTAAAACATTGTTAAATAACGCCTGACCATAATATGTTAAAATAAATATGTTACGTTTTCTGAAGACATAATGCATCCAATGAAAAAAAAATATGATCTATAATAATTTTTAAATAAAAGATCAACATTCATGATATATTACGATAAAATTTCAAGACATTTCGCGCCAGAATGTGTATACAATGCGACATAACAAAATTTTAAAAACATTATGTTACTTTCTGTGACGTTTTATCTGTCCAGTCACATAGCTGATATTTGTCGCTTTATGCTAATGTCCTTAAAACTCATTTTGAACTTTGTTAGAATTGAAATGACATTTCTATTATGTAAGGTGTGTTCATAATTTCTACTTTTGCCTAATTAACTCCCTTTCAGAGTGTTTGTCGTCACGCTAGATGTCTAAATTAAATTATTTTGTTACAGGTTTATTCCAAGTGCAAAAGTATCTAAGATTATAAAAAAAATAATAAAACTTCCATTTAAGTGTCTTATGAAGCAAGGCTACTTTATATTGCATTAAAATAAAGAAAGATCTGTACTGTTAAAAATTTCTGTAAAAACAAAGAAAAAAGCGAAACCCTATGTAAATTTACAATAGATCTCAAGTAAATGTTCTCAATTCAATTAATTTCACAGTAATCTTTTTATCGACATTTCCCTTAAATTATATCTAATTCTCTGTTGGTATTTCGTCGTTATTTAAAGATATTTTACCTTCTTTAAACTTAAATTTTAAAATACACTCTTAGAAAGCTATTTTGCAATTAATTAGAGATATTAAAAAAGAAAATTTAACATAAAAATTTCTTTATTTTTTAATTTTTTTTAAGTTAGAATATTTTAAGAAGTGAAAAATCGCTTCTTCGGTGTTTGTGGGGATTTTTATCGATTTTTCATTGCTGAATCATAAAACTCAATGAAATAAAAAATAACTAAAGCTCCCAAACTAAATAAAATTACTATCGTTAAAAGTAAACTTACAGAATGCTTCTGTATTTTTAACAATGTTTATTTAGAGAGTCTACTGTAAATTCACCGAATAATTTCTCTGTTTTTTAACAGAGTCTCTATTTATCTAATCTCTGTAATTTTACATCAGATTTAAGGTAATAGATTGGTCGTAGATACTCTGTAATTCTACAGAAATTTCTTTTTAACAATGTGTTCTGAACCAATAAGGGTAAATTAACTTTTTAATAAAGTCATAAACTAGTCAGATGAGGGAATCCTAAAACGTTATTTTATTACACATTAATATATATTACACATTAATTCTTCAAAATTCGCTACCACATTGTGGGAAAATGACAATCTATGAGTATCATGAATATACTAAAGAAAAAGATTGTTTAATTGTGGGAATTTAAAAAGAAAATATAAGCATCGCATTTTTTAATCAGTTATTGAATTATTGTTATCCACCATCTTAGAACTCAACAAGAAAAATTTTCAGCCTAAAAGTGGTTAAGAGCACAAAAGTGACACCTATCGCGCTGCATATCCCCAAGTCTAGTAAAAATCTATTTATGTCAAAGTATAGCATAATGTGAAGTTTCATTAAATTTCGTTTTTGAGCTATAGCTATCATGAAAATCATAAAAAATGTAGCAATGCACCACGTGTTGTGTCATTTACACAAGAATTAAATTACACAAATTTACATCAAAATGTATCAGAATAGTGAATTTAATGAAATTCCGTGCATTAGTCTTAAGATATGAATGCCATTAAAATCTTGCAAATCCTGAAAAATGCCACTCAGCAGCGTTGCATGTTGGATGATTAACCTTAAACGAAATAAAAAAAAACAATTTATGCCAATTTTTAAGACAATATGAAGTTTGATCAAAATCTATGCATTGGTTCTTCAGTTGGAACAACTGCATAAATCTTAAGAAATGCTGCGTAGCAGCACCAACTATTGGGATATTTAGAAGAAAAAATAATCAGCAGCAATTAATACTTATTAAACACTCTCTAAATCTAAAGGTTTATTCAATTCTGTGAATTTGTTTTTAGCGCCCCAAAAAATTGCGTTTACAGACAATCATTTGGTTAGAACATTTTCTTTTCTGGATCACTGAACTCCTAAAATGTATAAATCCGATGAAAACCAAAACTCTAAAAGTTTTCTGAAACCAATACATTCTTCTTGTAAAGATAGAAGGAAGAAATTACAGAACATGTTAAAGATATTTCAAAATAACTTTTTTTTCTTCTTAGCCGCAAGCAACAGACAGAAGCAAAGCTGAAAGGAAATGTAAGATAACTGGCTAAGTTAAATTAAATAAGCAACCTTCAGATAGGCTGATGCCATCTGCCTTCCTATTGTTCGTTTTCTTTAAGTTGCTCCTTTCGTTTCCATTTTCTTTCAATATGAGAGCACGTATTCTTCGCAACTAAAAAAGCGAAAGCTAAGTTCCTTCCAATGGCATATCTCGTATTTTATTTTATATGGTATTATTACGTGTTTATGTGGTTCTTGCTAATTTTTAATTTATATTGTGAATATACATACTTATATTTTACCAGATTACGATAGACTAGGGAGGAATGGTTTTAATTATTTGCTCAAACATCATTTCTAAGTAAATTATTTTCAAGGAATTTTTCTGGAAACTTTTGAGTACTGTAAACAATTGTGTAACGTTACTCCATAAAGTTGGTGGCAGATAGGCTTCCACCAAGTTTATGGTGGAATAACGATAATACCGGTTTAACCAAGATAACCAGTGTAACATTGCACTAATATGTAATGCTACATATGTAACATAAAAAGGGGGGAAAGGATTGTGCTTATATATAACTAAATAAATAAACAACGTTAAAGAGCACAAATATTATAAAATAAAAGATATTAAATGCATACAGCCATTTCGGGACTTCTTAAGTCCCACCATCAGTGCTAAAAAAGCGTAAAACGTAAGAGAAAGTCGCATCGTTAAATAAAATAAAATAAACCGTGCATCTGAGCTCGCCGCTAAGGCGAACTGACCATGAAACGTCGCAAAGCAACGGTAAAAGTATACTCTGAGTTGAACTGTTAAGTTTACTTTTACCGTTGCTTTGCGACGTTTCATGGTCAGTTCACCTTAGCGGCGAGCTCAGATGCACGGTTTATTTTATTTTATTTAACGATGTGACTTTCTCTTACGTTTTACACTTTTTTAGCACTAATGATGGGACTTTAGAAGTCCTGAAACAACTGTATGCTTTTAACATCTTTTATTTTATAATATTTGTGCTCTTTAACGTTGTTTATTTATTTAGTTATATGTAACATATAATTAAATTACACCATTATACAGGGTGTCCATTCTCAACGGTGGTCAATGGCTAATTTCTAAACCCTTAGTCTTAGACATATGGTTCCAATTGCAAAAATTCTGTTTAAAAGGTAAAGCAGTATTTCTTAAGCGATTTAAGTCAAAAAAAATTTTACTAAAAATTACGAAAATTAAATTTTTATACGGTCCCCCGGTCCTATAAGTGATATTTACTAAATTTTTACCACTACTGTAACAAGAAGGAGAAAAAAAGGCCCATTCCTCTGCGATTAAAACTGACCAAGTAATAGCTGTTTAAAGTTTAAGCATCTTTTTTGCTGCAAAATAGGGGTCAGTCACAAATTTACTGGAAATAAAAATAAACATCAGATAGAAAATTTAACATTAAACATTGAGAGTAAAATGATTTTTGCATTATTGTTTTTGAATTTATGTTGACGATTACACAGTAAAGTAAAATATACAGTTTGTGTTAAAAATATAAGTAAAAAAATAACAGAACTTTGTTAAATTAAATTATGAAAAGTAACAGTCACAATTCGTTACAAAATGATACATATTTAAAATTCTATTAGATTACTTAACCTAATAGAATTTGATGTATTCCTATAAAATAAACAAATGGTACGCACCTAAAATCGTATTAGCATTACATTGTCATTGAATATAAATAAGTATGCGAATTGAACCTCGATCGGTCGTAAGTGAGTTAAAATTTGAATATCAACTAGGAAAACTTTCTAATTGAACTAGGAAAACTTTCATATGAACTTTACGAGTAAAATAAAATCTTATTAAATTAACATACCTTTTTAAAGTAAAATTATGAACAGAAACAGCTTCATTTGCTTACAAAATAAAACATATGTAAAAATACAATTAAGGGTGTGAATTTCAAATCCTTTGTCGCTTTTGTTTACTCTATCAGTCTATACAAATCTGCACTATTGTAACACTACAATCTCCAAATTCATATTGAAAACCAATAAACGCATTTAAAGGTTTTTAGAGATGTCCCAAAATTTTATTTTCTCGATAAAGATAATTTTGAAATTCATGTATTTAATTATTTAATAACCAATCTAGAAGTTAATTATTTAAAATTAACACTTATAGAGTGACAGCACTTAAGTTAAATCGCTTTAAAAATATTTATTTATCTCATTTAAAACATTTTTGTAATTGGAACATATGTCTCTGACAAATGGTTTAGGGATAAGCCTTTGGACAGATTTATGGACGCCTTTTATAATTCTTTAAGCACTTAGTGTACGTTCTCTTAAAGCTTAGTCAAACTCATTCGTTTTCTGCTATAGAAAAGTGGTTTAAGTCATGAAATTTAAAGTTTCATAACTCGGTCAATTTTAATGTTAGATGAATGGGTCTTTTTCTGCATTGCTTGCTAGAGTGTTGGGATATTTTTACTAAATATCACTTATAGGACCGGGGGATCGTATAAAAGTTTACATTTCGTAATTTTTTGATAAAAAATGTTTTTGACCTAAATCGCTTAAAAGACAATTAATTACATTTTTAAAAGCATTTCTGCAATTGGAACTATATGTGTAAGACTAACTGTTTAGAAATTAGCCATTGGCCACCGTTGAGAGTGGACACCCTGTATAAGTGAAAAAAAATCACACCATAATACTGGTGGCAGCAAATCTACCACCAGTTTTATGAAGTAATGTTACTCAAATGTTTTACAGTGTGGTATCTTATTATTCTTAATAATAGTAGGCAAGATAATAAAAAAATGTAGTTACTACTTACCTGCGTTTTACAAATGACGTATATACTCATATACTTAATACAAGTCCATTTATTTACTTCAATTGGCATACTGTTTATATTCCAGCATTTCCGAATAGCTAGCATAGCCTTATTTAATCTAAGAAAATCGTTGCGAAATACGCAATTAAGTAAAATGATAAAAACTATTCGAAAAATGTTATTTTAAATTTATTTCGCTCGAAATAGAAAAGTTAACTTTCACGCGAGTATGTATGGTATTCATAACTTTATCCAATAACTGTTTTATTTTACAATCACGCTCGCACGCAAGTGCAGTTCTAAAAATAATAAAGAACGACCTATCTTGACCCCCGCGAACGACAAGTAAAATTTCAATTATAATTAATGCAAAAATAAATAAATAAATAAATAAATACGAAATACAAAATGAACCGTCTTAATTCATTTGAAGTGCTTTATAATCATGTTTGTTAATAAAAAACATCTGCACATTACCTATGTTGTATCAAAGTTGTTATTTTAAAGCCCTCGTCTCCAAATTATTATAAAAGTAAAGAAAAAAATCTATGTAATTTGTAATACTTCTAAAACAACACTGTAAATCATGTGCAAAAAGATTTTTTTTCGGGGGGGGGGGGGGGGGTAATACTGCTCTACCTAGTTTTCCATATTTTTTAAGGAACCTATTTCGTTTAAAATTAATTTGTAAGAGTGAACATTGTCCCTTTATATTCAACATATAAAGGGGAGGTTAAAGAATAATATATGTGTATATATATATATATATATATATATATATATATACATATATTTACCTTGCAAAAAAATCATCAACTCTAAAATTAAGCATTTCAAAAAAATTGTTCATTTTTCATCTAAAATAGTATAGCAACAACAGTAAATAATGCTAGAAAGTATGTAGTACTGCACTGTAAAAATAAATCTGTAACGTTACTAAAAGTTTTCAAGAAAACTGGGATTTCTAGAACTTTTTATGTAACTTAAACAGCAAAAATTCATGTAACAGATACAGATTTGCACTGAAAAATCAAAAAATTTGAAAGGTTACTAAGATTTTTTTTAGGAAACTGAGATTCCAAGAGTTTTTGATGCAATTGCACCCCAAGTTACAGATAAAATTTTAGTACGATAACTGTAATTTTAGTAGACTCGTTTGTAAAGTTCAGATTTTTGTATCTTTACAAAAATTAGTTTTGTAGATTTACATCTTTTCTTGTACAGTGTGCAGATAAAATGTTAGTAACCATACAGATTTCAGAAACTTTACTTCTGTAGGATTACAGATATTTTTTTAAAGTGTGGCTTCTACCGGATGTCCCAAAAATGACTGATGGATTTTAAAATTCAATAACTTGTAAACGGTGACAGCTATTTAAAAAAATTTTGCAGGAGGGTTATGTATAATGTCAGGAGTTTTTTACCGTAATTTTTTTAGTTCGCATATCAAACAATAGGTGGCGCTGACGGCGATTGAAGGCCAGGTGATAAGTGCTGAGCGAAGCGTCGACCTGGCCTTCAATCGCCGTCAGCGCCACCTATTGTTTGATATGCGAACTAAAATAAAAAATTACGATAAAAAAACTCCTGACATTGTATATAACTCTGCTGCAAATATTTTTTTAATAGCTGTCACTGTTTGCAAGTTATTGAATTTTAAAATCCATCAGTCATTTTTGGGACACCCGGTAAGTACGATTAATGCAACTACTTAGAATCCTTCTATGTATTCTAAATGAGATTAATAGTATTACTATACAAAACAGATAAAAGATCCATAAAACAAAAAGTAAATTTTACACACTCTATGCATAAACAAGTGCATTATTTGTGATAATCTTTACAAAGTACTGTATAACAGAAAAAGTAAATGTAACATGAGCATGCATGAAAATATGTGAACATAAGGTATTCTGTATAATATTTTTAGAATACGAAAAAAAATATATTTCACAATTATATATTATATTGTGAAATTTAAATTTTTTACTTATGATAAACATTTTTATACGCATTATGTCGAGTATTTTAAGAGCCCTTATTTTGAAAATCAGACAAAGTGTGATAGTTGTATTTTTTGATTTGCTTGATTTTTTATATGTTGAAGTAGTTCATATTTGATGAATAGTGTGCAGTTTGCAAGCCCTGAAAAAATTTCCTCTTTCCTATAGAAAATATCAAAGTTCGAGGCTACGAATGCCATTTTTATAAAAAATGAAATCCCAATATGTTTGGAGTGGTATATCTGTGGCAAGCAACAACATCACAAAATTCTTTTAGCATAAACTTATAGTATAACACTACCTGCTTATTAAAATTTATTTGTTTCCATGGGACATTGTTATTTTACATTGTTATGTTGCCACAAAGTACAGTCAAAATGACGTTTTTGTTTATTTTCTGCTCTTAATATTTTATTTAAGCTATAATACCCCAAAGTTTTTCTTATAGAATATGAAAGTGCATTACTAGGACAAGCTAAATAATTTAGTACTGCACGCAGATATTGTTGCTGTTAGTAGCTATAACCTGTTAAATATTCAAAATTTCCAAAATTTGCTATATTTAAAGTAGTTTATTTCAAAAAAGTGCCACAGTTGGATGAAAAACAATATGTCACGCAATAGTTAAACATATGTGCAAAAATATGGAAAAGAAAAGGAAGTGGGGCCTCGTGATATTTTTTAGTAAAAAAATAACAAAATTTATAGGAGAATCAATGTCCATCATCACATTTTTTCCCTAGGAGGAAATGGAAAATTCCATTTTTTTATCATCTCTTTGATTTTTTCCTATGAAATATCCCTTTTTTTGTCGCCTCTTCCGAAAGAGAAACGGGATGTTTCCTTTTCTCTTAAGGAATCCATTTTCTTCCATTTTCTATATTTTCTGTAGGGAAGAGAAAATTTTTTCAGGGCTTCAAAATTGCAGACTAATCATTAAATATGATTTACTTCAACGTAAAAAAATATCAAGGCAATTAAAAAATACAACTATCAAAACGTCACATTTTTGTTTGAATTTCAAAATAAGGGCTCTTAACCACGTAACATTTATTTCTCATTTTCAGCAAAAATCACAATTTCTCTTTTCTGCATATTTTACTATCTTTTAGATTTAAAACGACATTTATTTTTATGTAACCTGCTTAAATAATTTCTACTTTGCTTAATTAGTACTTGCAGGTTCTTTATCTTCATGTTAATGCAGCTGTGGAATGTTATTATGCTGCTCTGTTATCTGAGTAGTATTTCAAAAGCGAAAAGAGCCAGGAACATAATGAAATTTACGAAACTTGCACTAATGGTGATTGTTAACATTAAAATCTAGAATTTTTCTAGATTTGAAATAAGCACACTTTAGGAGTACTTTAGTTTTTATTGATATTCGCATTGTAATTATTTTCAGTTTCCCAGTTAATCTTATTTTCTATGTATTCTTTTATAATGATGATTCTTAAATGTGTATCAATAATATAAAAGACAAGCATATCTGTGGCGTAACGCTAACGTGATTCTGCTTTTTTAGAAATTTTTATTAGTTACCCATCTACGTAGTAATAGGGTAAGTCTTGCAATCATTTTGAAAATCGAAAAAAATTTTTGACGGATTTACAAGTTTCGGACACTGGAGATTCCGAAAAACATATTTTTAGAAAATTTTTTTTGCCGTCCGTCCGTCTGTGTGTGTGTCTGTCTGTAACCGCTCTATCTCTCGAACAAATTGAGATAGAGACTTGAAATTTTGTATGTGCTTAGTATGTAAGAATGGAACGAAGCCTATTTAATATCAGTAACCTTGATTATCCGGAACTATTTTTTTCGGACTCTCGAAAAATTCGTTCTGATTAAAGGTACATAAAAATTTTCGAATTTTTTAATTTTAAGGAGTGGACGTAAAAGGCAATAAATTAAGACAAATTTTGCATAAAAAACGATGTCGATCGGATTATTAGTTGTCAAGATATTTCTAATCCTGTTTTCCACATTCTTTGATTTTTCATGACCCTGTATTTCATTCAAATTTCAATTCAAAGATATCTTTTAATTGCAAATGAGACACTTAATTTGATGCAAGAAACCGTTAGTGAATATGATAATTATTTTTAGAGTTATAAGGATGTTTTCTTTTATGCAATTCAGTGCTACTTGAATAGTTTGGCGTTTCATAAAATTTATCGAAATTGGTTCATTAGAAATTCATTAGTAGAGCATGATGATGTGTTAAAAATATTTAAAAATACGTTTATATTTTGTTTTGGAATTGCAATGCATTTTATAAATTGTTTACATATGTTATGTTTTCATATATTATGTTATGCATATCCATGATGGGTAAGTTTTACGGTGGCCTCCAACCACTAGTTTTACTTACCCATCATACGTAGTATAGGGTAAGTCTTGCAATTGTTTTGAAAATCGAAAAAAATTTTTGACAGATTTACACTTTTCAGACACTGGAGATTCCGAAAAACATATTTTTAGAAAAAAAATTTTGCCGTCCGTCTGTGTGTCTGTCTGTCTGTCTCACTGTAACCACTCTATCTCTCGAAAAAATTAAGATAGAGACTTGAAATTGTGTATGTGCTTAGTATGTAAGAATGGGACGAAGCCTATTTAATATCAGTAACCTCGATTATCCGGAACTATTTTTTTCGGACTCTCGAAAAATTCGCTCTGATGAAAGGTACATAAAAATGTTCGAATTTTTTTATTTTAAGAAGTGGACGTAAAAGGCAATAAATTAACACAAATTCTGCATAAAAAACGAAGTCGATCGGATAATTAGTTGTCGAGATATTTCTAATCCTGTTTTTCACATTCTTTGATTTTTCATGACCCTGTATTTCTTTCAAATTTCAACTCAAAGATATCTTTTAATTACAAATGAGACACTTAATTCGATGCAAGAAACCGTTAGTGAATATGATAATTATTTTTAGAGTTATAAGGATGTTTCTTTTATGCAATTCAGTGCTACTTGAAAAGTTTGGCGTTTCATAAAATTTATCGAAATTGGTTCATCAGAAATTCATTAGTAGAGCATGATGATGTGTTAAAAATACTTAAAAATACGTTTATGTTTTGTTTTGGAATTGTAATGCATTTTATAAATTGTTTATATATGTTATGTTTTCATATATTATGTTTTCATATATTATGTTATGCTTATCCATGATGGGTAAGTATTACGGTGGCCTCCAACGACTAGTTTTTTGTATACAACAGATTTTTTTAAATGAGTGGAGAAACAACTAATTTATTGCGGCTGTACACTGAAAAAAAATGAAGTACTCAAAAATGAGTACTTCGATGTACTCATATCGAATTAAGTATGTTTGGATCAAAAATGAACGCATTGCTTTCTCAATTTTGAAACATCATATCTTATCAAACCCAAACAAGCGATAATTTTCGTACCCTGTATTGGTTTGTTTTATTCTGGTGGCATAAAAAGTTGCTTATTAATGTAAATAATATATTAAGTACAGTATTATTAAGGGTGTTCTTAAATCAAAAAGGGCAACTTTGTTACACATTCTTTAATTTATTTTTGCTCCTAATTGCATGAAAATAGCAGATGTTATTATTCAGAAACAGTCTAATTGCACTCAATTTTCTGTTTTTTTAAAAACGCAATAGATTTTTTATACTAAGCCTTGAAATTTGACACTTTTGAGCACATTTCAAAACGACGAAAGCAGAAAAACCGGTCGAAAAGAAGGAGAAAAACGGGTGATCAGGTTATCGAAATAGCTCATAACTCGGTAGATAATTTAATTATCATAAAATGGAAAAATAAGTTCAATTCGAAATCGCTTCCGTAGTCAGGCATTCTAATTTTATAACTTCCTGTTAAAAAATGAATTTGTAAATGTGTCAAAACGTTTTGCGCTCGTTCAGCGGATCAGTTAAAAACGCCCTTAAAGAATTTAAAAATGCTTGCAAATAACGCTCTTGTTATAAAAACATTCGATTTGGGGTTTTTTGCTAAACATTTTTGCTATTTTTTCATAATAAATAATCAGTTACACGTTTATTGATAATAATTTCGAGTTAGAAATAAATGCCAGCATATTTTGACTTTAATTTGTTTGTTCAGGGGCCAATTTTTAGCTATTGATATTTGCACACAACCATGTAATCAAAAATGAGATGTTTTTCAGTTTTAAGTACATTTGCATCGGAGATATTTTGAGTATATGAAGTATTTAAAATTGAGTACTTTTTACTTAATTTTGAGAATCCACTTTTTTCAGTGTAACAACCTGAGTAACTGTTTTTTTATAGAGAGATAATAAAAGCTTTTCTTTAATATATATATATTTTTTTACTTATAATATATCTTGTTCCAAATTTGTAATTTTTCGAGATAGTAGCCACAATGTGACTAGCGTCATTTTTATAAGTATAAGAAATGTTTGGGCCCAATTGTCCATAAATATTCAATGAAAACCACACGCAAATCAGTGTATAGTACCTAAACAACCGTGAATTATAATAACTAAAATATCATGCTCACTTCATTTTTAGTCGTATAGATGTTACTAAAAAATTTTAAAAAGTTGTTAAAAATTAAAGCCCAATCATAACAATATTTTCAAATTTTAATTGGTTTCCTATAAGATACGTAATAATGTTTCATAGATTTTCTTTTGTTTTGTTTGAAACGTTTTATATGCATAATTGGATATATATGTCGAATAAAAGTGTAAAGCAGAAGTGATATCAACTGATGCTATACTAATACGGAAACGCATTATGATAATGATCTTTTAAAACAAAAACTAATTCAACTTTTATGTATATTATTCATAAATATAGAAATCCAATTTATTGAAGTAACAAATAATGAATCTCCATGGCGTTAACACAAGGAATAGACTTAATACAAAAAAAAAAAAAAAAAAAAAAAAAAAAAAAAAAAAACTAGCAGAACAATGTGAAAAATAACAGTAGTAAGTCTTGATTACGTCCATTAATAACTATATCGTAATTACAGGTTTAATTTTTATTTAAAGTTACTCATAAGCGAATCCATTAAAATTTTTTTAAAAATTTTATATATTTGTAACAATTCGCCGCCTTTTCGTATCCAAAGTGTATGGATTGAATGGTTGGCCAATTTACAAAATAATTATTTAGCTAAACCACAGACAATATCCAAATTAAAAAGGGCGTGATATAGTTAGTTTAATTTCAATAATTATTTATTTCTGTTTTTCACGTTCATTATGTTTGTAATTTTATTTTATATTTACATTCTGAAGATTAAAAAGAGTTGAAACATGTGAATAAAAATTTTTAATGTATTTTAAATGTTTTTATTAATACAACAACGTCTCATAAGCAAAATATTTATTTATAATATAAATTCTTACTTTTTCGTTATGGAATATACAGTCGACTCTCGTTAATTCGAAATCGGATAATTCGAATATTCGCTTAATTCGAAGTAAACATGAAGTCCCAAAATTTTCAATGGTAGAATAACGTTTAAAATTTTCATTAATTCGAAATTTTCATTCATTCTCTTGACTTCGTTTAATTCGAACTAACTGGAATTCCGATTTTTCATTTTTCTCTTCTTTCTCACGGATTTCAGATCATTTGAATAGCTTTCTTTCTTTAACTTTTGTGAAAATTGTTCCGAACGAGTATACATATAATCCAATGCATTTAATATCTACTTTTTTAGTGTCCTGTCTATCCATCAGTGACGCTTTAAATTTTTCTTCCATTGTGCCTGTTTCGAATCTTTTAATTAGTTTATGTATTTATACATTCTAATTTAATATTAAGTCATATTATAACGATAACAGATGAAAGAAATAAAAGAAAACACTATAACATTAATTCCTTTATAATAGCACCATATTAAGCATATCTTCATTTAATATTTTCCATAATTCGAACTTCGGATTATTCGAACATTTCTTGCGGTCCCGACGAGTTCGAATTAACGAGAGCCGACTGTATATTATTAATATTATGATAAACTAGCAGAGTTTTAACTAATAGAAGACATGATTGGGAATGGTTTACCATAAATACTTAATGTAAATTAACCGCAAATCAGAGCAACTTCTGCGCAACTGTCAATAATAAATTCTCAAATAATAGGTTCGGTTGTCTTTCAAATCGTGCTTAAAAAAGCAACCACACCCAAAGCTTTTGTTTAGTTTTGTAAATCATAAAACTGCTGCTGCGTTAAATAATTCTGTTTCAAGGTCATTCAAAGCACAAAAATTTATGTTTATAGTTATGAATGCTTTACATAATAGAAAAACATTTTTTTCTTATAGTGATAAAAATTACTGTTTTTCTTAATTCACAGGCTACAAAAGTTCAATTATTGTTCAATTTCTTCTGTGACGAAATTCTTTTGCGTGTCCTTGTAAAAGTAAATATATATATATATATATGCACAGTAAGTGCATATATATATATATTCTACAGTAAGTGCCGTATAGTTTAAATCAAGGATATATATCTGTGTATAAATAGTATGTTTAAAATACTGTAACATCATTAAAATGCACTTTCAAAGATTTTTCTCCTTCACGTAAAAGAATTATTTTGGGTATCCCTGTAAATGAGCCATGTATGCTATATAGTTCATGTACAATACTTCACATGCCATAATAATATTAAAAAAAAAACCTTATGAATTTCATGACAATCAGACCACATTAACGCCAGTTAGAGGATGAGCAGACAGGCAAAGATTAATAACAAACAAGAGCTTTAAATTAAGATTATCTATTATTAATTGCCGTTTTACTGTTATTAAGGATTACTGACTATTAAGATAAAGATGAAGAAACATAAGTTTCATATAAAAATAATTTTATAGTAATGTCTAATCCATTTTTAGTGTAAAAGTTTCAATAAAAATGAAATTTCCCACACAAAGATACGGCGTTTAACATTATATCTATAGAAATCACTGGCAATGTTGTATTTAAAAATCAATCTCTAATAGCTTCAACATGCAGAAATCTTAATAGGGAATAAACTAATGGAGCATGGAAAATATTTTGGAATATTTGTTGGAAATCTGAACAAAATCTTGTCTTTCTGAATTTGTCAAGCTATTTGTTCAGCAATGATCGTTCCGATCTGTTTTTTCGGTACTTATGTATTAACGCCACCGCAGCAGAAGTTGTGCTAATGCACCAATAAAGAGAAATCTTATTGTACGCACGCATTTATCTTTTGGATTCCTAGCTGCCTTGTCGTTTGCTGATTTTTGACACCATTTTTAGTGCTTTAATGCTTTTTAGTGCTTTTTTAATGTTTTTTCTTAGTGCTTTTTAGTGATTTTTTTCTCATTTTTGATGCTATTTTTTGTGTGCGTGCGAACAACAAGATTGCTCTTCATTGGAGTATTAGCGCAACTTCTGCTGCGGTGGCGTTAATACGTAGGTACCGTTTATTCTTTTTGCATTTCGGTCCTAAAGGCACTCTCTTTTTGCCTGTAACTGTATGCTTAATTTTATTTCCAGTTTATGTACCGAGTAAGTATATCTAGTGTGTGAAACATCCCCATGTATGTGCTGTGACGGACAGGCGATCTAACCGATGGGTTTAGGTCTTGCACTTGTTAGAGTTTAGTTGCAGTTTTGCCATCGATATGTGTTAAACGACGACTAAGTACCCAGCAAATGCTGGATTTTGTGTAAAATGTTTAACATTCGAGATCAATGAATAAAAAGACATGTTATTTCTAATTTGAACTGATTCATAAATGTGCCATATTAATGACGTCACACCACAGACCTTAAACACTGCGTTTTATAATTCTGCTTTATCCCCGTAAACATTTTATCATAAATATTTTATGCAAATTATCTCAAATCGATGCATCTCCAACGCAACTGTCCGTTATAAAATTTAAAATAATTCACTCATGCGTCTTTCATATTTACCGTTTGTAAAGCAACCACACCCTGAATTTTTGTTTCGTTTCAAACTTCATGAAACTGTGCTTAAATAAATGCTCGATAAACGAAAGTAATTTATATAATTTTAATAAAGGAAATTACTTTTGAGTACGAAGTTTGAGGCATATTTGTACATTTAAATGTAAAGCTTTACTTCTTAATAACTCTTATCTGCATCGTAATATTATTAATATATATTCCGCAACGAAAAAAGTAAGAATTTATATTATAAATAAATATTTTGCTTATTGTAGTAATAATAAAAACATTTAAAATACATTTTTTTACATGTTTCAACTCTTTTTAATCGAGTCATCTTCAGAACGTAAGAAGAAAATAAAATTACAAACATAATGAACGTGTAAAACTAGAATAGATAATTATTGAAATTAAATTAAATGTATCACGCGCTTCTTAATTTGGATATTGTCGTGGTGTAGCCAAATAATTATCTTGTAAATTGTCTAACCATTCAATCCACATACTTGGGATGCGAAAAGATAGTGAATCTGACTTACTTTCTGAATTCTTACTTTTTTCGTTCTGGAATATCTATTATTAATGTTACAATATAGTTATTAATGGACTTAATCAAGACTTACTACTATTATTTTTCACATTAACTCTTACCTGTTCTTTGTCTGGATATATACAGATAATTTTTTAGTTCGATTCTTCTGTCTGTATGCCTGTTTCCTGATCATTCTCTATCTCGCATAAATATACTCGTATTCTAATGCATCTCACAGATATTATTCAGGTTTACTGTAGCAAGGTCATTATTGAATTTGAAGTATTACAATTACATTTACAGTTCGTTTACATGGATGCTCAAAAGAATTCCGCTACAATACAGACTGTAGGAAAAAAACATATAAGGTGCATTTTGATGTTGTTACACTATTTAAAAAATAACAAAAATGCTGTATATCTTCGAACTGCATTAAAAGGTGCTTATTATGGAACAGGATGTGTATATGATTCGTCCGTAATTTATAAAAGTATACAGAAGTAATTTTTTGCAATGCTGTACATCAGCAATATTTGCAGGCAAATTTTTCCATAAAGAACATTAATTAACTATGGCTTCGGAATGTTTTGTGCTTCTTGAAATAATAGAGATACATTTTAAGTTTAATAATTATGAATTGGACAATTACACAATGCATTATACTAACAATATGTACAGAAATAAATACAGATTACTAAATGGTACACTTATAAAAAGAATATATTTAAAATACGCTTAAAAATTTATCAACGCTTCATTCGCTTCTGCGAACATCGCCAGGATACAATAGAAAGGTGTTAAATGCAATTTAAAGTTTAAAATATAAACACATACGTCCACGGGCATAGTTGAGTTGAGAGTGCGTAAACCTGCTTTTTAATTCATTATAGAATATTATGCCAGATTTTATGAATGGAATATGATAAATGACCGTTACAAGCTCGTGACCCGTGTTTAGTGATTACCGTGTTTACTGAGATATGGATTTTTGCATGGAATTATAATTTTAGCTTCATCAAAATTAATTTTGCTCCCTTCATTTGAAAAATATAATCTAACGAGGGCTGTACTCAGTTTCGACTAAGCAATATCTTTTGGGCTATTTAAATCTCTTTGAAGATTTTCGTTTAATTTCACCAATGTATTATAATTATTATAATCTTTCGTTGTTTGCGAGGATAACTGGAATTTCAGAAACTCCTACCAATTAATGATTATGAATTTTATCAATATTGTTACTAAGAAGTTGTATTACATATGGAAGGGGTATAGCTATTAATTTTATATTGAATTCTTGAAGAACCTTTTTAAATTTTTCATTCATAATGGGACTATAATGCATACTTCTGTGTTTAATATGTAAACTATTGACGAAACGCTGAGTCGAAGGAGAGGGGAGGGGGGTATTATACTGAAGCCACCAATGCTGTTCCAAATGAGCCATACCGGACAAATATTGGAGGACTATTTCATCCAAGTAACCGTAACCATCACAGAATCTAGTCTGATACTTTGGATTAGTTCATCAAGATAAATCGAAGGTTATTATATGGAAATGCAGAAAACGCTACATACGAAATTATATTGAGTTTTTTTAAATCTAATCTAATCTAATATTTATGAAATTCAGTTCTAAAATAAAATTTAAATGTATATTTCAATATTTTTAGTATGCATAGTATACAGTAGCAATACTCTATTCCTAAATTGAGGGTGCTATTTCATTATCCCGTGGCTCCATTTCGACAAATTATATACTAAATCTCCGAACTATTCGTAAATTATTCAAATTTGAATAACTGTTACTTCATATAACGAGATAACAAATAAATCAGTATAATATTTATAAAAATACAGACTAAAAATCGAATTAAATATCACTTAGGACGTAACAAGCATGCGTAAACGTGTTTAATATCAAGCGAATGTGACATTTACGATAATCCAGTATTGAAATTTAGCAATAGGAATTTAGCCATAGATTTTTTTGAAGACGGGATAATTAAGTAGTAGACAATTCTGTAAAAGAAACATCATTATAACTCCAGAAATAGTAATCATATTAACTAAGAGTTTACTGCGTCGGATTAAACATCTCATTTCCAATTAAAATAGATATTTGAATTGAAATTTGAATGAAATGCAGGGTGATAAAAAACCGAAGAGTGTGTAAAATAGAATTACAAGTATCTCGGTAACACATTATCCGATCAACTTCCTTTTTTATACAAAATTTATATTTTTTATTGTCTTTTAAATTCACTCCTTAAAATAAAAAATTTCGAAAAAATTTATATACTTTTCAACAGAATGTATATTTCGAGAGACCGAAAAAAATAGTTCACGATAATCGAGGTTACTGATATTCAATTGGCTTCTTTCCATTACTACATCCTAAGTAGATACAAAATTTCAAGTCTCTATCTCAATTTGTTCGGGAAACAGAGCGTTTGCATGTTCACAGACAAATGGGCGGATTTTTTTTTTCTTCTAAAAGTAAGTTTTTCGAAATCTCTAGTGTCTGAAACCTGTAAATTCATCAGACAAAGTTTTTCGATTTTCAAAACGATTGAAAGACTTAAATATACTTCGTATTGTGGATTATGAAAAAACAAAACTATAACTAACACCATCTAGTTTCATGACAGTATTAATAGTACAGCACAGAAAATATGTAGATAAAAAAAGTCTAAATAACTACACTAATTTCTTACACGGAGCCTTTTAATCATCTTGATCCATTCATCAATACTGGGAATATATCACTCGATCAATAATCGACAAAGAATGATTTATGGTATGCAACAATGACCAGGTATGCTTAAGGGCACAATGGACTCTCAAAACTAATTTTTTTAATTTTTAATGATTTTTTTTTAATTTCTCAAAATAATCATACTGTCCTCCCCACTTAATTGGGTAACGGATAATCGAATAGAACTCTCCGGAACCGAATTTATCACCATTGGTTCTATGTTATTTTTCCCCGCTTAAACCGAATCCTTTTCGCGAACTTACCCGCTTATTCGAATAGGGCAGTTTCATATGACGTCACAGATCGACCATTGGAGGTCAAGCAATCGTTGAACGGCAGCTATGATTGGTAGCTGAGAGGATTATGGATGCGGCTGAAGGTGAATCGCCAGCATTTGATTGGCGGATTGAAAGTAAAACAGCTAATTGCAACTGCCCTATAACATCTGGGTGAGAAATGTTTGTAAACGAACACGGAAAAAACGTTTCAGCTTGAATTTTCCTAACCTTTTGTCATTTTCTGCGCATTTACGCTAAAAACAAATTTTCAGTTCTTCCTGCAATGATTTCGACCGGCAAGTGTGTAATGTAAAGGTCAAATGATCTCCCCCCTTTTTCTGCGAATGGGTGAAAAAAGTTGGCCAATGTGGATTATTTTTGCATTTTGTAAATTTAGTTGCGTTTTAGTTAGGACAGATTTAAGTTTCTAATATGAAACGCTACCGCAATAGAGAAAAAATCCAAAAAGAAAAGAGATAAAATGGAAATTTGAATCGAAAGAGGGTACATAATTCCAAATTTGATAACATTGGTCAATATGCGTTGGATCGGGTTTAGCGGAAAGAGCGAAAGTTTCATTAATAAATGGCGTTATAATTATGCATAAAGCGCGTGTACAAAAAATGTTTCCGCGTTTTTTGTGTGTAATTCCAGTAAACGCGTAAATTCGACGTAAACAAATCACTTTAAACGACGAGACGTTTTTAAGCCTGTATAAATAATGTAAATTAATAGCAGCAAAGTTTTAACCAAATTCCAATAAACTACATGAAGTGTAATATAAAACATATAACTGTACGTAGGTATTAAATTATTATGTACTTACTTTATATTAGTATTTGTATTTATTTTACTAATTTACGTTATTATATTAGCGATTGTGGTTTTACCTTTTTATTACGCATGAAATATTACATTTCGACGTTCCCCGTTTAATCAAATAACCCGCATAATAGAATATTATTTCTGGAACCCTCAATATTCGTTTCAGCGGGGACGACTGCATATATATCTCTTATTTCACAATTTTTTTAAAAAATATATTGAATAGTTTTTGAGATACAGGTTTTTTTTTTAATTAACGAAAAATGACAATATTTCAAAATGTTCCAATCACAACCAGTTTTCACATACTTGTTCAAAATTTTTCTATAATGACCCTTTAACGCATACAAATAAATATTACTAAGAATTTTTAGCATATTACTTATAAAACATTAAAGAAAATGATCTTGACTTAGTTTTTTTTCGTATTTTGCGTTTAAAAATCGTTATAAGTTCCATATAACTGAAATTTTATGTATTAAAATGCGTCTAAACAAGTTTATTTGTAGTAAGATTTGTTAATACATACATAGAAAGCATTTTAAAAATCAGAAAAATTGCGCATGGGACATTTTGAAATCATGAAAGCGACGAAAATATTCATTCAGAGAGAAACAGGTTTTAGTAACTGCAATGGTTACAATTGCATAATATTTTCCTAATGAAACCATTTCAGAAATGTATAAAGGATATAATATCAATTCTAAATTATGTATAAGTTTTTTTTATGATTTCATGATAAATACATAGAAAATTTGTGTCACTGACAATAATTCATGCGGGACAATGTAAAGTCTACTGTACACTTAACAAATGTGATTATTCGAGTAATGATGTAGAATATGTATAGTGTGTATGTAAATTGTTAAATTAGATGATTAGAGGAGTTTTTATATAATAATTACTGCAATGTTATAATGAAGAAATAAAAAATCTTAACTAAACAATTTTTGGGGATTAATAATGTTTTATTTCCACATATAGAAAATGGGTTTAGGCATACTTTTTGCTTCCGTTTATGTTAAATATGTTATTTATCCTTGAGCAATTCAAAGCGCTTGGTTTTATTTATATTCTATAAACATTTAGTTTTATAATAAATAAAATTCAGTTTGAAAGTGCATAACTCAATAAAGACTGTCTTAATAAATTCACGCTCATACTCAGTAATGCTCACAATTTTATTATTATTATTATTAATTTTATTATAACCCATGGCAGGTAATGATATTAAATTGCGATGAGGATTGTTCTTTCAAATACTAATATACGTAATTAATTGAATGATATCCTACGATAGTACTGATTCTAGGTTGCCATGGTAATAACTTCCCATTTATGACGGAGTCTTATTATTTCAGCAAGACTGAATCTGATCTCTAGAATTCTTATACATTTTGT
Organism: Maratus speculifer; assembly: GCA_964019185.1. Lineage (NCBI taxonomy): Eukaryota > Metazoa > Arthropoda > Arachnida > Araneae > Salticidae > Maratus > Maratus speculifer. The sequence continues at coordinate 44,100,074 of OZ025301.1, forward strand.
ATTAACGCATTTCTGCATAAGAGTGTAATAGCTATTGCACCAAAATCTGAATGTTTATAAAACTAATTGTTCGAACGCACCTCATTTGCGACCGTATAATTTCCAACTTGTTCAATTAAGTAAAATATTCTTAAAACATCTAATAACCTAAAAGCAATCTGTAGGGCTAACTTTGTTAAACTAGAATGATTCATTTTATTCTTGTCAGTATTAATATACTGAAGATTATAATGGATGTTATTTACTTTGGCTACAACATTTATGATAACACGCAAGAATTATGCATGAGATAAAAAGAAAAGCGGTGCATACATTTATTATTTCCGCCTTGTGATTATTTTCATCTCTCTGTCAATAGCTACGTTAAATGGGTTATCAATCGACCCAAAATGAATTACCGCATACATTATGTCACTGCTTAACCCGATATATAGCAACCATAATTTCTCGTGCATTATATGCGATAAATATAATTTCTGTGCTCAGTTACATTATGAAATGATTATCAAGCTAACGTTTTTCAAAAAAAAAAGAAATCTTATAACGTTTATGTCAATCTATTTTTTTAATTAATATTATATATTTTTAACTTTAAAATGTACATTTTGTCAAACGTAAATTTTCCTAATCGGACAGAAATACAATTTTGTGAAATATGAGAGAAGCAAGCAAACAATTGTTCTTAAAGCGAACATACAGAGTGTCCGAAAATGGACTAACTGTTTTTAAAAGTCTATAACAAGTAAATGGAGAAATCTATTAAAAAATCTTACAGGAGGATTATGCAAGATGCTTTTATTACAGCGGGAGTTTTTATTACAGCGGTTACTGGTTTTACTAGTTCTAAGTAGCATCGATAGATGGTATTGTAAGCAATAGGCGCCTAATTGGTACACACCCTAAATACGTCGGCTTTGATATGTGAGAGAAATATATAGGGAGTGGGTCTCGCTCGCATGTAATTATGTTCTTATGTCACGATTCTGAACTCACTCGGAATAAGATCCACTCCATATATTTAACCTCTTCCTTTCGTGTAGACATTCGGTGTTTTCGGTTTTTTATCTCGATATAGAACTTAATTATTGAAATGCCATTTCTCGGTGTTATTTAGAATTAAGATCGGAAAAAATGACTTTAAAAAATTTTCTAACATCTTACATAAATCTTTTGCTACTTTTTTTAAATAACTAACAGACAATATACCTAACAGACATATCATTTCATCCGACAGCTGTGACTTTAATACTAATTCTACCTGCGTCAAATGACACCTTTTTTAAAATTTTAATTTATGTTTATTTTTCTCATTGCTTTTGAATGTAATAAGCATGAAAAGTCTAAAATTCTAAATATTATAAATAAAAAATATGTATACCGAAATATATTAAAAGGTGTCATTTGACACCAGGAGAAATAGTGTTAAACATATAATAAAATTACTATGTTACGAACACAGTACTACTAAACTAGATCAATACGCTGTGGAACTACTTACAAAAGTATAAATATGTTAGTTATACAATAGAAGTTTCAGTAAATCTTTGTTTATCACAAAACAAGAAAGAAAAAACATGGGTCAAAAGTAAATTATGTTGTGTCAAATGTTAATTATTTCCATCGGAATGCGACAGTAAAAGATAATTCTGACAACCACACTCACCCAATGGACCCCCCCCCCCCAAAAAAAAAAAAGTTCAAATGCTTTAAAATCTATCTGAATGCCATAAAATTTAGAATTTAGTTTATAAACTTGTATTTTTTAGATATAAGTTCTTAAAATCCTATAAACATAAAAAACAACAACATTGAATTAATAAGTTCCGGTTTAATGTATGGTTTTAATTTTTTGATGCTGTTGTTTTAATTTAGGAGTCAAAGCTATTAGATAAAATATGTTGTCCAATTAAACAATTTATTAAACGCATAGCCTATTTGAAAACTGAATTCAGAAATTACTGTGTGTAGTTGGATAAGTATCCGAATTATTTTTTGCTGCAATTATCTATATATTTACTTCAGAAAACACAAAAATGCATTTATGTTAGAAAATGCCTAACCAAGCCGTAAATTACCCTTTAGTAATATAGTAAATATCAATCTTGTACAGCTTTATATTTAATTTATAGAATTGATCCATTGCAAGTAATAACGGAAAAAACGTTATATTTTAAACCACATTCCTCATTTTGAACCTCATTTCTAATTATTATCGCTTATAGGAAATATTGAGCTCGAAATTGTTTTATTTCCCTCTGTAAATGAACGATAAATGTTATAAACGTCATTGCTATGGTAAGACGCTTTTGTGATGCATATCAATTTCCATATGCATGGAATCGTGTAACAACAAGAAATATTTTGCAAAGGATATTTTTTTTTCAGGGACAGCTTAGTAATGGAATTCTTTTGAGTGTCTGTATAGCCAGAATATAAATGTTAAGCTCTTCATTTTTAAAACCACATATGTTATAATAAACCTCAATAACTCATGAAAATTACATATTATTCGGAGTATATTGTCCTGATGTATAATCGGTCAGACGACAAACAGATAGGCAGGAAAATTGAAGTCATAAAGACTTTTCAACTACGTTGGAAAATCTTATATTGGTGATTGCTCTTCATTGAAATAACATATGTATCACAAACCTGCAACCTAACAGTAACCTATAGGAAACTCGGATTATTCATTTTAATCACGTCATTGTCAAAATTCTAAAGAATGACATTTATGTCATTTACTCTAAGGCATCCTTTTATGTTAAAGCAAAAGAATTATCTAAGCGACAAAAAAGAAAACAATCCTTTACCCGCAAATTATTTCCACACAATGACTTTCACTCCGATGTCATTATTTTAATGAAGAACTCGATGCGCTAGGAATTACTCCATGCATCACGTAATTGTTTAAACGGATTTATTGACAGTCGCGGTTATTTTACATTTAATATAATAAATGTTTATCCATGTTTGTAAATACATAATGTAAAATATCTTCAAGATAACCGTATAAAATATTTTAAAAACTCCGAGCATAATTGTTTATAATGCTTAAAGTGATAATTCAATTTTATTATTCTAAAAGTAGGACAATCAACATTTATGACATCATCCGTACGTTATTACAATTTTCGTGTATATAACTAATCAACTGATTGTTTGTTTTCCCTAAACATTAGTAATAACTAATCATAACAAGTATAACACCCTTAATCATAACCCCTAATCATAACACCCTTAAATGCTATCCTTTACTACGCGAATTTTTCTATTTTTATTGAAATAAGTATTTGGAATCTGTATATTGGTCTAATAATGAGAATTTTTTTTTAAATCTATTTTCAAATATTCAGATTAAAGAAATATATTTTATGATGAAATCTTACCATACGTACACACAATTTGGGTTTTAAAACATTGTACTGCTATATTTTGCAATTAAAAGAACTTAGGTTAATGAATTTTATTTGCTTAATCTGCAACTTTTTTATATTAATCTTTTTTATATTTTTTGACATTACTTTTTTTATATATTTTTTTAATTGAGAATATTAAAAGGAATTTGACAGCTTAAAAAATTATGCATAAACACTCCTATATGTATTCTATTATTCATTAAAAATAATTAAAATAAATCTTACTGTAATAGCTTGATCGAATTTTTTTTTTTTTTTTTTTTTTTTTTTTTTTTTTTTTTTAAGAGCAAATTCTAAAATTTGGCTATCGAAGTCATCGTACATGAAATGATCCTGATTAGAGACAGCGTTAAGAATAGCCAGATGCATGGCATCACATAAAGGAAATTATATATTTTTTTTACGCGTAAGACAGTAAATAGTTAAAGTTTCGCTTGTTACGTGTTTTATATTCTTTAGTTATTGTTTTAAAATTTTTAAGTGCGCATTTTTTGTATCTAAATCATATAAAATTGGACATTTGTGTTCATCTGCAGCTATTAGCGAAAAATATGTATGAAAATCAATATGTTTTAAAGTAAATACAGAAGTAACTAGAAACTTGTTGCGGGAAAACGTTGCGAAAATAACTACTGTTAAGCAAAATCTACAATTTGTAAACTATTCCAATTGGGACGGTAAACAAATATTGAAGAATAATTATTTTAATTATATGTTAGTTTTTTAATTATTTTTAATTTATAACATTAAAATATTTCGGTGAAATATTTTTTTAAAAACTCGTGTAACGGATAGGAGTAATATATATAAGAGAATATATACAGGAGTGTTTATGTAGGAATTCTCTGGCTGTCAATATTCATTTTAAAAATCCCTTTAAAAAATGAAAAAATAAAATTAATGCTGATATCATTGACGAGAGCTTTAAGACCACAATTTATCTCTAAGTTCGTCAAAAAAGGGATTTTTTAAAGATATTAATTAATAAAGGCTTGTTTTGTTTTGAGTATTTTGACGCCTTACTTATACAGCAATTTGATCGCGAGATATTGTAAATTTTCTTAATACATCCAGCGCAGTCACCCATTTGCCCCACCAGTGGCCGAGAAGTTCTGACCTCTCAAATAGTAGAAGGGAGGTGCTGGGTTCGAACACAATCACGGCCGTAGGCCTAATCGATCGGAGTTTTCTATGGTTTCTTTCGATCCTTGGATTTCCTTTAGTGAATACGGATTGGGTTCCCTTAGAAAGACCCCCCCCCACACGGAGGGCACATCACCCCCTTATAGGGCCATTATCCCTCGTGTAGATTATTGGCCGTCATAAAATAAAATAAATTAAGCAATCACCATTTAAATTACAAATTTTACTGCTTTTTCTCCATTTTTTCGCCACTTTACTATTTTAAAACTGCTGACGCCTTCTTCTCTTTTTTTCTTTCTTTCCGGAGATAGAGATTAAAACGCTATAAGGAAGGATTTTTAAAAGCCATTTGGAATGGATTGTTTTAAATCTGATGTAATTTTCTTAAAAGTTTTCTTTCTCTATTTAATATCCACGTGAAAATACTTTTGTTGTTAGAAAGGAAATATTATTTCCGTTATTTCAGAATTCACAGCAATAGTTGAAAATATTATTTCATAATACGAAATAAATGTCTCGGTCAAATACAGTTTTAAATTTAAATTATTAATTGATTTTTTTCAAGTGGGACTTAATTTCTCATACTTACTACTTTTAACGCATATTAATGTATTTATTATTTTAAAGTTTCGTTGATGCCGGATTTTCTTTCATTTCGTGTTTGCCGTGTTTTAGTTGTGGTAAATAATAAGTATGCTATCGCGTGCTGTGATTGTAGTCTTGTCAACAGATAAAAAGCAAGAAGTGCTAGGTTCAAATAGCGTAGCGATAACAGTATTAGCGCGCAATTTTATATACTGATTCAATTCTAGGCATACACACTTTTTCACCCTGTTGGCTGTACGGCTTTAAATATAGATGGCTACATTTATTAACAACTGAACTGATTTGCCCGTGGTCGAACGGACAAGAAGAGTTTGCTTGATCCATCACTTAAACCTTTTCGACACCACTAAGTATTTTAAATACTATTTCGTACTATTTAATATGAGAAATGTTTAGACTAAATATTAAGAATATTTTAGATTAAAAAAAGTTGTGTTTATCCCATACTTTTAATTTATTGTACATAAAAAAAGGAACAGTTAAGTTGTTAATTATTCCAGAATCTTGTATTTTTGTTACAAAAAACAAGAATTTCTGTGTATAAACTTTCCGATTGTGAACAGCTTTGTCTTGGATGTGAATCCTGAATAATTAAGATAAGTTGGCACCTATGCTTTAAATCTAGTTGAAAATGCATCAATTTCAAATTAATGAACACCTTATTTAACATCTTATGGTAACCGTGGTTATCTAGTTATATAAAATGATAAATTGAACGTGTATGAATTACATAACTAAAAGATTATGTAGATAGTAAAAAAAATGAGATAATCAATTTTTATAATATTTAGGACGAAAAATAATGTATAGGAGAATGATGAGAAGTATATCTAATGTTGTGTAGTTTCACCAGAAAGGTTTACTATCACGCAGCAAGAAGCATTTACAAGAGCTCTTTGTAAGAGAGATTTTTCTTCACACTTTTACAACTCGCAAAGTATCGGTGGTACATTCGTTAAATACTTTCTTCATTTTTTGTGCTATCCTTTTTAAGTCTTAATCGTCGAAAATTTTGCCAATCGGCAGTTATTAGCATCAAAAACGTTAGCAATATTTGCAAAAACATTAGCATTAAAAGTTTGCAACAATATGGTTTAAGATATCCGAACACCATGAAAACGTATTTTTTTTAATCAAAAACTCGATTTTTCATTCATGCAATCATATTAAAATCGCCTCTTTTATCTTTCAAATTCTGCTTGAATTGTGTCTGTATCTTAATCATCACTAAAGTTACAGCCGTTTAAAGTTACAACTATTACCACTATTGAATTGTGTTTAAAAGTTATTTTTAACTTTTTCTCAAAGTGAATTTTTTCAGAATTTTACTATACGCAAAACATCTTAAAACAAAAATCTACACTCCTGGACAAAATTATGAACTCAGAAATTTTTTTATTTGTTTGCATCATAATATAAATAAGCTTAGCTTTACATTAATAAAATAATGATGAATATTTATAATAAGACATCTAAATTTAATATAACTCATAAATAAAATGGAGTGAGTAATTTAAATAAGAAAATACATAACTTAAAAAAATAACATTATGTGAAACCTGGACAAAATTATAAACTCAAAGTTATAAATTTCTATATTCTGGCATATTTGATATAAATAAATGTATTTTGTGATAAGAAATTTATAAATGGAGTCATTATGGATCAATACATTTCAATACATCAATGCATATTTTAATTTTTCTCGTAAAATAACATTATTTGAGATCTGGACATAAATATAAACTCAAATAGCAAATGAAGCCTTTGTGCAAAAATGTTTAAAGATAGAAATCCAACGATTATAAATGCACAAATAAAGTATAAAAAAGCAGCAAACAGCTGTTCAGCTGCAAACAGCTGTAAAACTCAGCGAGCTAGAAAAAGCAAAACTGAGCAAACAGACAGAGAGACGCAGACTTATATACCTGCTACAGGAACGATCCTGCCTTAAGAAAAGCAACAACAGGGTGGAAAGTAGCGACAATACCGACAACAAACAAAACAAAAACTAAAAAGCAAGGGGTAAAAAAATAAAGTCTTAACTTAAAGTTTTCCAAATGCTTGGAAAATAAGGAGTACTTGATATGTCATTGACTAAGGAGTGAGAATTTTTAATTTTTGGGAAGATTACCTCATCATTCAAGACATTTACATACCTATTGCTGCAGCCATTCTTTTGAACTTTTAGCAGAGTATAATGTTTCATTATCTTGCAGAAATACCCAATTTTCGTCAGTGATCAATGGCCCATATGGCAAAACATTATCATCCAGAATTAACTGGTAGTCTTCTGCTTTTTGTTTTCCATTAAGAAAATGTAGAGCGATTTTACCATTCTGAGAAAAACTAGCCCACATCATCACTGATTGTTCACCAAAGTTTTGACTAAAGATATGTCGTTCTTCAGGCTTGATATTTTTCCAATAGTATCTTATGCCACTTGGGCCGGATAAATTAAACTTCTTTTTGTCTGACCAGATGATTGTGTGCTCTACTATGTTGTCCATGACATGTGCTGTTGTGCAAAATGAAGTCCGGGTTTCATGTGATGGGGCTCAAAGTTTTGGCTCAGCTTTCATTTTCTTCCATTTCTTATTCTGCGCTCATTGAAGAATTCGTCTGACAATTCGAGAGCTTACATTTAGCTTTAAAGTATTTACAATTTGGCTAGAAGGAGCTCCAGTACTAAATGCTGTTCGTCACATAGATCTTCAATTTTCTTTCTGTGTCTTTGGACGCCGACCTCTTCGTTTTATATACAAAAACCATATTAATAAACCATATTTAACAAAATTATTTAACTAAAAATTATAAAAATGCATTGATGTAATGAAATATATTCATTTCTAATAGCTTTATTTATTAGTTTATTTTTCACAAAATGCGGTTATTTAAATCCAAAATACTAGATTGTAGAAATTCATAATTTTGAGTTTATAATTTTGTCCAGGTTACACATAATGTCATTTTATGAAAAAAGTCAAAACACGTATTGATGTATTGAAATGTATTGATTCATAATGACTCCATTTATTAGTTTTTTATCACAAAATGCATTTATTTATATTAAAAGTGCCAGAATATAGAAAATCATAACTTTGAGTTTATAATTTTGTCCAGGTTTTACATAATGTTATTTTTTTCAAGTTATGTATTTTCTTATTTAAATTACTTACTCCATTTTATTTATAAGTTACATTAATTTTAGATGTCTTATTATAAATATTCATAATTATTTTATTAGTGTAAAGCTAATCTTATTTATATTATGATGTAAACAAATTAAAAATTTTCTGAGTTAATAATTTTGTCCAGGACTGTATACGTGAAATGCCACGAAATTTTCTGTACTTCTTTTAAAAATGTCTTTTCAGAGAATAGACGACACTCATGATAATGTATTAAATATTTTTATATTTACACTTGTGTAAATGACAAACTTGAGACAAATTGTTCGATTTTTTTCATTACATTGGTACTTTAACTGCCATATCATCTGAGATAGGATTGCATTTATTATGTGTGCAGTATTCTATGACCTAGAGAATGTTATTATGTTTATTATGCAATTTATATACAAAATATGAATGCATTGTTTAATGTTTAAGTTATCATATTTTGCGAAAATGTCAATTTTTGACATAATATTAAAATTTTTTCTCTTTGACAAATTATTTCTGGGTAATTGCTAAAATTTTTGTATATTGTTCAAATTTTAAAGTAAAATTCATATTAAAAATGGATTATAAGAGAAAATTTCAAAAAATCACCTACAAAAGTATGTGGAAATCTTAAAGCTAATATAAAAATAAGTAAAATGTTAATTATGTTACGAAACCCGCATTTAAGGGGAGAAACAAAAGAAAAGAACATTATCTTTTTATAATCATTTTCATAAAAAATTCCTACTACTTCAGAAAGAATTAAATAATAATAGAAAATAAATTATCATCCAATTATCTGTCATTTTCACAGACAAGAACTTTAATAATACACTGGAAGGGATAAAATTAAAATAACCCGTTATCAATTTATTCTTTTTGCACATTGCTTTTTACTCCGAAGTCAATATCGAAACCACATGAAGCATATCAACTCGAAGATTGCAGGTTTCTATCGTTCGAATAATGTTCCAATTGTCGAATAAAGTTTGTATTGAAATGTGAGTTCAAATATTAAATTCTAAAAACGCAGTAAATCTTACTCAAATGAATTAAATAAACTCCAGATTTAAAAAAGATATTTTCATTTAATTACAAAAAAATATCAATTATTACTCTCATTGAGAGTTCAATTTTTACCGAACATACTCGATTCAAATCATTCAACTACAGAAGAATAAAAAATCGTCTGTCAAATAAAAACAAAACAGGTTCGTTGCCAACAGCAACCAAGTGACAAAAATTGCTTCGCAAACCAAGGAGGCATTCATAACACCACAACAATTTTGTTATCAATCGACCTACAATAAATAAAGGAATTACTACATTATTTAGCACTTTATGAGATCGATGGTTATTCAGCTGTATAATGTGACTAATTTAACATGTTGGTTTAATTAGATAATTAGAAGATTGTCCATGTATTGTAATTGACCACTTAAAAAGAAAACGAGAATTATCTTCATTTATAATGTACATAATGAGATAATTTTCATTTAATTGCTTGTCATTTCGGACATATAATATTAATGGTGTTAATATGAATATACAAAACAATAATACTAACGTCATTTGCCTTGCCAAAAACTTTTATTGTAAAGCAAGAAAGGTATGCTAAAGAGAATGCATTTCTTTTATTTAAAGCGTGTTTTACCCATGTTCAATAAACAAAAATAATTAATATACGGAATATATAAATAATTGAAACCACACAATAATTTTTCCCACGTTGCACAAGATTCCAAAAAGCGGTCCTTATATTGAAAAAAATCACAAATCGTTATGCTTTAAAGAGTTCCACTAGAATTTATAAAATGAAATTTCTTTTACTGACACTGACTTTCGGATAACTTTCCTGGTTAGATTCTTCGAATATGGCGCATTATTCTTTTTTTTAGATGCAAATATTTAAATACGGAAGTGAAATGTCAATAAATATAATACGAAAATCCGAAGATAGTATCTATTTTCGTTACTACTAGGTTATCCCGTCGACCAAAAAATTATCGCCAAACTATAAGATTAAATGCCAATAATGGATGATCGTGAATGTTACATTCAATGATATTAAAAACGATACGTGTGTTTAAAATGCCATAAAGTGATTTTTATTTTGACTTTTTATTAATATTCTACTAACTATTTGTTTTTTCGTTATTTAAAATAAAAATTATGTCAATATGTATAATTTGGCTATTAGTTTGGTGATTTGTATAATTTGGCGAAATTGGTCGACGAAATAACAGAGTAGTACCCTATTTTCTTTCTACTTAAAATAAAATTATAAAATATCAAACATTTTAGGTCTTTTTTCTGATGATAACTAGAGCGTTATTAACGATATGCCACTTCAGATTGTATAAATTGCAAAAGAAAAATTCAGACTTTTCTAAATTGCAAAAGTTTACTAGAATCACGAACGGAGATATTTGATAACCGCTTCCAAGCCACCCAATACTTCCAAAAGCATTTCTTTATCTTTAAAACCTCAGAATGCAATTTATTTTCGAAATTTAAAAGATAATTTATTAAAAAAATATATTACTTGACCATTATTTTCGGAAGCGTTGACGAGTAGCATTTACATTGCATAAATCAGTTCTCTATACCTAGAAAATTGGTTTTTTGCAGGTTATCAGACCTCAAATAGACATTTTCAACTGCATAACTGAAATTGTGAATGTAATCGTCTCGGTCACGGAAATTGAGGGGGTACCAAATTTATACTATCATCGTTGTTTATTTATTTATTTGTAAAAACATATATGCATACATAAACATATTGGGATGTTTTGCGAAAAAAAAATACATTCTCAAACTATCATGCTTTTTTTTTCTTAGAATCCAAAAGAGGTTATACTGTACTGTTAGATACATTTTTTTCACATGTGTTTTCTAGATTCCCTTTGTCGAAAAAAAATTGCAATGCTCTTTTAGAATATTTAGTTGTTAAAATGAAACCTCTTAAAGCTCCAAAATAAACGCTAAACATATATTAAATAGAATTTATTTGTATACACTGTTTAAATTTCTGGCACTTGTCACAAAGAGGTGAGGGATGGGAGCGCCAAATTGAAACTTCGCCCCGGGCGCAATTTACTCTTCGCACGGTGCAGTGCTGGTAAATGTTATTAATTCTATATATTTTTCGGTTAAACATGTTTGCTGAAAATAAAAACATTTACTTGAAATCTCATAGAGACCGATTTTCCGGGTGTAAAATACTAATTACTACATTGTAAAAGCTATTCGGAAACGTTTTTAAAAACCACAGACAGGTAATTAACCTTTCACATCACAGTGTGCCACATATAGCACATACACTGAAAAATTCTTTTTATATGCCATGAATTTGGCTAATGATATCGCAGTAACTGATCAAAAACAGTCCAAAAAATGGTATAACACTTATTTTATCCATTTCAGAATTCTACATTATACAAAAAATTAGGATTTGTTGTAGAGGTCTGCACGGGTCGGAATTTCCAGGCCCTGGCCCGGCTCGGCCTTAGGAAAATTTTTTCGGTCTGGCCCGGCCCGTTGTAAAACTCAAAAGTTCGGCCCGGGTCCGGCCCGGCCCGTTTTGGCCCGTTACAATTTCTACAATTTCTAAAAAATTCAGATTTTTATCATATAATTAAGATTCCTTAAAGAATACTGCATACATATCTATAGAGTGATTTTACAGTATATTTTACAGGAAATACACATTAGCAACTTTAATGATTTCTAAGATTCTTAGGCTTTCAACATTCAAATAAAGATTCATCAAAAAATTAATATGGCTTAGAATAAAAGAAAAAAGAAAGAAAGTTAAAAACATCGTAACTTTTGAAGCTGTTTAATAAAAGAAAATTTATAAAAGTATTTCTATATCATTTTATTAAAGATTTTAAATCCAAATTCATTCGTTAATTAAAAGAAGCTCCTTTCTGATAAATTTCTAAATTCATATTTTGCTCAGAAACACATAAGATTAGGAGGTGTCTTTATTCAGAAACTATATAATCGAATGGTGTTATCCATTTTTTGATACAAGCAATTTAAGAACACTGCATATAGTTAGCGTTTTGAATAGAATTTCCGTAAGTGATAGTATGGGAAGGGAGAAAAACCAGCAACCATTTGAGAAACTATTGTATCTCAACAAGGTTACACCAGTATTTTATTTACCAAAAATGAAAAACGCTTTTCGATTCCGAATCCCTTCAATAGTCAGACTTATCCCTTTTATAATTTTACAATTAAAAATTAATCTGAAAATGTGTCAAACTTTCGCGTTATTGTGAAATTAATTTAAAAACCACCAAGAAGTTTATATTCAAAAATTAAGCTAACATAAGTTCTTTATCGCTGTTCATAATTTTACAAATTATGATGTCTGCCCTACAGATCTTGAGAACAATTAAGTTTTCTTCATGTCCAGCAAGTCTAAATGTAGAAAAATAATGCAGGCTTGATTCGGCCCGGCACGAATCAGGTAGGAAAATATTAAAACGGGTTACACAAAATTTTATCGGCCCGGCCCGTTGAAAAAACTATTCGAATTCTGCTGGCCCGGCCTATTAGAAAATTCGAAACGATTTCGCCGACCGGGACGTGTACGGGACACGGGCCAAGCCCGGGCCCGTGCAGACCTCTAATTTGTTAAACGGAAAAAAAAGGATTAAGTTTCAAGGCAAAATTTACTATTTTTATTATTTTATGTATATAGGGTGTACTCTATATAAACAAGTAGATTTTTATAAATATTGTATTGCTCTATTTTGCAATTAAATGGGCTTAAATTAATTAATTGTATTTCTTAACACCCTTCAATTTATTTTATCTTTATATTTTTAAAATTTGAAAAATATTTTTTTAGCTTTTTTTCCAATTATTAAATTTATGAATACATTTCAAATAATATTTTTCATAGAAATAAAAAAAATCGTGCAGTGAAGAATTAAATTCAAAATGATTCATAATGATCGGATGATTTATTTTCCAAGGAAATGACGAGGTGATTCAATAAAAAACAAAAAAGAGTTTATGAACACTTTATCTCAAATCTCACGCACATGCCAAATCTGACGTACTGGTAAATCTAGAATTAGAATTACATTTTTTTAAATATATTATTTGTTTATCAATTCTTCACGTGTTTTATGCAGAAAATGATAAAATAGAGTGGTCGGCGAGATTAATGATTGCACCAAAAAGATTTTACAAAAATTCAAATTAGGTGTAATCCAAGAATACAATTCATTGTCAGTTTAACAAGATCAGCGAATGTTGTATAGCAATATTACATGTTTATTAAATTCCTGACTTTTATTTCGTTTATTTAGTTCAAATTTTATTTAAAATATTATTAAAATTGATAAGAAACTTATGAGGTTCCAAGGAACACTGTTTTGCAACTGCTGCTTCAGAATGTAAAATATATAATAGTGAGGGAAAAAAACCCATAATTTTGAGAAAATATTACACAATTTAAGATTTTATGTAGCATTGCAATGGCAAATTTAGCAGTACATTTAAAGACTTTTTTTTTTTTTTTTTTTTTAAGAGAAGAATAAACTCCAAAATTTATTATAATTTTCAAAAAAAGCAAGACCTATATATTCAATGTTAAGTTCATACAAATACTTGAAATGAGAAAATTTATATTTTTTGAAAAGTATTTGTTTTTAACACTACATTCTCGAATTCAATAAAAATTTTAAATATATATTTATATAATACATTATATATAATATAGAGGGTGTTTATAAAGTCCCGGACACATTTTGATGATTAATAACTCATAAAATAATAAAGATGTTAGATAGACTCAAAAAGTTTCATGACACTTGTCAATAAATTTCTACGTGTTCCCCTTCGTCGCACGGAGAATATCAAGTCGGTAGTCAATTTCACGCCAGGTAGCGGCAAGCGTGTCGGCATCCACAGAGGCTATTGCGGTTGTAATTCTGGCTTTAAAGTCATCAATGTTCGACACTCTCCTCCTGTAAACATTGTCCTTCGCAAATCCGCAAAGGAAAAAGTTCCGCGGCGTTACATCAGGTGACCTGGGTGGCCAAGGAATTGGACCTCCGCGCCAAATCCATCTTCCTGGAAAATGGTCATTCAAAGAAGTACGAATGATGGTACCCCAATGAAGTGGTGCACCATCTTGTTGCAAAAAGACATGTGGCTGAAGCTCTTCCAGTTGTGGAAATACGAAGTTTTCCAACATCTCCAAATATACGACTGATAAAAGACCGCCTTTTCTGTAAAAAAGAAAGGCCGGATGATTACCAGGCCAAATTAACCAAATTAACCACGCGCAGACGATTTTTACAAAAGTAAAGATATTCAAACCTGAAAAGGAAAATGTATGAGTTATTCCATGAATAAATGCCATAAGTTTGTTTATATCTTCATTATTTTATGAGTTATTAAACATCAAAATGGGTCCGGGACTTTATAAACACCCTGTATAATATTTATATCTGTAACATTATTTTGTAGAGTTAACGGCTTGTCAATTATAATTATTCATCTTAATCATGTAACTGCGGGCGCACCAAAGGATGAAGCTGACATCATTTACTTTGACAACAAACAAGGGGAAGAATGTTACCAGCGATAAAACGAAAATAACATGTTACCCATTAATTATTTCCGCACAATGCCTTTTAAGCCACTGTCAATACTCAAACTGTATTAAAATGGTTATCAATCGACCGAAAATGAATTACCGCGTGTATTATGTGAAAGTTTATTCTCACTTATGGCAGCCTGGTTTACTCGGGTGTATAAAGAGATAAATAAAACGTATATCTGTAACTACACAATGAGAAAAAATTTTACAGTTAACTAACCTCAACATTTTAAAATCAAATAACTTTGGATAACATTATTTTCCTTGCATTGAATATCCACTATTCGAAACTACAATCGATTTTTTATTCAACTCTAAATTAAATACACATCTCTCGTTTTAAACAGTTTATTCTCATGAAAAAAAGCATGTCAGTTTCTTTAGAACATAGATAACTTAACAAAAAACAACTCCATTAAAAACCGTAATATTTTTACACATGGTGAATTCCATTTTGTGACAGACATGACTGAGAGAACTTTTTTGTTCATCTTTAAGTACTAAATATTAATTGATAGTTAAAAAATTGCATGGGGTGATGTAAATATAGGCCTTATGCTATAAAAAAACACTAAAATTTTAATTCAAGGAAAAACTTAATTTAATTGGGGGTTAAAACCTGCCGTGACAGACATGACAAAATTTAGACATAGATTTTGACTAGACACATATTATTATCATTTGCTCTTAATAAGCATGCATACCAACTCCAGAATTTTTTAGGAAACAAAATAAGACTTGGATATGTGAAGCAGAAAGAAAAATATTGAAAAATTTGTAAATAGAAAAATATAAAAAAATATTTATCAGCGTGACAGACATGACAAAGTTTTGTGACAGACATGACACGTGTACAATTTTCTATGAATTTAAATATTTTTTTCTTAAATATTACTTTCTTTACTTTTATCACAACTTGGAGATTACAATATGATATAACATTGGTATATTATGTTAAAAGAATTACAAAATAAATTATAAAAAAATATTTAAAATTTATAAAATCCCTTGGAATTGACTAGTGTTGGAGTTGAAACATTTGCTAATATTTGGTTCTTCTCACACCAGACAACATGATTTCAGGTTCAAATTTAAACATGCTTTTAATTTTAGTTGGTACTAAGCATTTTATTTTAGGTTGTTGCTGTGTCTGTGCGATTTGTGTTATTATTCCATGATAAACCTTATTGTCTTATTGCACATTCACCCATTAGTTATATTGCTTTGTTGCATTTTCCAAGAGGTAATTTTCAGTGCATGCACCA
Organism: Maratus speculifer; assembly: GCA_964019185.1. Lineage (NCBI taxonomy): Eukaryota > Metazoa > Arthropoda > Arachnida > Araneae > Salticidae > Maratus > Maratus speculifer. The sequence goes on from OZ025301.1 coordinate 44,116,299, forward strand.
GTATTGAAATTGAAAAGAATATTATGCCAGGTACACATGATCGGAAACAATGCAACTTTCTTGTTCCTGGCATTTTTTTGATTACTTGCCATGTCAGATCAAGTTTTGCTTTCATTCTTTGTATTTTTTTTTTTTTTTTTTGCGATTCGTGAAGAAATTGATTCCAGGACCAATTTTCCTCGCAGCTTCAGCACACTTACATGATGCTCTAGGATTTATACTTATAGCTTGAGTAGCATCAAGGAACTGATTCTTAATAGTTTCATCAATACATCCTTTTCCGTGTGATGTCACTGAAAAATGCCAGACTGTTGGGAATTTGTTTTGTGTTATTGAAAATATCATATATTTTTGTTTGAAGTGTAGAGATGATCCATCGGATTAGAATTCAACCTCTGACTTTTAACTTTAAATTATTTATCATGATTTTTTTCAATGATCAAATTGTTAAACATTATAACAGCATAATTGTCATAATTACCATAATTAGATATCATCACTATATATGGCTCTAAAGAAACAGTGACTGAGTCACTATAACAACAATATACAATTGTAATATATATAGCAGAGGAAATATTCTGCCAATGAGCAGATTTAATCTCGTTCTAATAAATATGCAAATAGTTTTCAATGAAATGAGTTTGTACCAGAAGTTTTCTATTTGGCAGATTTTCTTTTAAATAGTAGTAAACTTTAGATTGTGTATACGTTCCACATCAAGAAATACAATAGCCATCAATTCCAAGTTAAATAATAATAACTTTCAAATCACAAGATTAAAGCAAAACTGCTTGAAAAAATAATTGTGACAGATAATATATCTGAAACAAAGAAATTGGTATCAACATAATGATCTGGTAACTATCACATGCATTCTAAATTTAAGCATTTTGTTGAGTTGAGTTGTAAAGAAATATTATTGGCATCAACACTAAGTTAAAAAAGTACAAAAATAACTTTCTAGGAAAGAGATTAAGGTAAAGTTGCTTGAAAAAGTAATTGTGACAGACATGACTAGCGTGACAGACATGACAAATGTGACAGACATGACAAAATTTAATGCTTTATATTTCACTCAAATTTTAAATTTATCTTTCAATTTTTTTATGAACTGTTCCTTTTGACATATAAAAAGAGAAAATAAAGTGTTAATAATTTTTATCAAGTAGATGTTTTTGAAAATAAAAAAATCGACATTTTCTGTGACAGACATGACATGAAGACTAATATAAAGTTTGGGGGCAATAGCAAAATAATTAAAATGTTTCAGGTGAAAACTTTGGTGTTTTTAAACAAACTGCTAGCCAATTTTTGAAAGATATATTTGTTTCAAAAATCTATGTAATATTTAAATGCTTAGAGGGACATTAAACTAGAGATAAAAATAGCAGATTTTTGATTTCAAAGTTAGTCTTGATAATAATTAACTATAAAAATTTATCTTTACAATTATCTTATTATATCTTGTTATTTTCATAAAATGTGACTTATTTTCTATCAATTGGAACAAAAAAATATTAATTTAATTCAAATTTAAAAAATGATGTCCATGTCGCATTTTCATGGAATTCACCAAATATTCTCATTAAAAAAAATATTCTAATCACAATTCGAAAACAAAAGAAGAATATTTTTTCACACAGATTACGTAAAAACTGTAGAAATAAACAAATAATGTATTTCACTCACATGTTATCGTTTGCAAAGAAAACTTTTTACATTTTTATATAATTTGGCACATTTTGTTGCTAGGCGACACCGCCAATATAAAATTAAATAGCATTTTATCAAACATGTATAATATGGAAGTATGTATGATTATCTAATAAATTTTAATTAAAATTATACATGAAATGGTTTTATTATGAAATTAAATTTATAAATGTTAAAAGCGAAAATGTGTATTTCAAAGCTTATAAATTCAGTCATATTGATCTTGAAAAAAAAAAGCATATAATAAAAAGAATTTATAAGCCTTTTAATCTATTGTTTTCCCTTTTAGAATATATAACTTTAGTAAAATATTTTAATACAAATTTTTATTACTATAAATTATTACAAAATTTTATCTCCCTTTCTAAAGACTGATTAGCGTCCTTTATTTGTATAGCTAAGGCCCCTATAATGAGGAATACACCTAAATTATGGTAACTAATAATATATGTAATTAAAACATCGGTGTAACAGAGATAAAGTTAATTTTTTAATGGAAAAGTTGAGAAGTTATTTTAGGTAGATTTCGTATGACATACTACCTATTGCAATCGCACCAGTTTATATATATATACTTATATATATATATATATATATGCATATATATATATCACTTTTTTATGGACACGATAACTTCTATAATTCTTCACCAATCTCCACCAAACTGGTACATAAAATCAAAGGGGTTAAAATCTCGGCTAAGTTCGCTAATGTGCAAAATCGGACCAAGGGGGTCGGAATAGGGGGCGTTTTTGTGAAAACCGAAAAAACGCCATAACTTCTTAATTAAAGTAGATATCGAATCGGTTTAAAGTTTATATTACTTCTTAAAAATGGGCCAAAAGTTTGTGCATAACAGATTTTTGATAAATTTAGAAGTGGGCTCAAGGGGCGAAAAAAACAGGGGTTTTGAGAGAAAAAAATTCATAACTTCGTCAATTTTCAAGATATCAAGTCCAACTAAATTTTTTGTAAATGTTCCTAAAATTATTTGTATTTACAAGTTTTTGACAGGACCAACATTTACCGATGAAAAAAATTAAAAACGAAAAGAAAAAGGGCGGTGAAAAAAGAGAAAAATCCATAACTCCGTTAATTTTTAAGATATCAAATCTGATTAAATTTATTTTACATCTTCTCAAAAATATCTACAACTTTTATATTGACAAGTTTTTCATAAGACCAATTCGTATAGCAAAAAGAAATTAAACAAAAATAGGAGTTGGAGAAAAAACCTCAAATCCAAACTGCTTATATTCTGACTCATTTTTAAATTTATTTTTGATTTTAAACGCATCCAAATGGTAGATCCTCTTATTTAGAAACTGTATAAAGTGACGCATTGGTCAATTTTCTGATAAAGATAGAATATATTTCAAAAAAGGCTACCCAAAAGGGTATTTTGAACAGAATTTCCCAAAGTCATCGGGAGTGAAAATTTAAAGAAGTATTCAAATAAGAAATTGCGTTTTTTTCTGACTCGTTTTTAAATCAATTTTTGTTCTCAAACGCATCCAATTTAGAGATCCTCTTATTTAGGAACTATATAATGTGATGCATTGGTCAGTTTTTTGATAAAGACGGAATATATTTCAAAAAGGCTACCAAAAAGGGTATTTTGAGCAGAATTTTCCGACATCATCGTGACTGAAAATTTAAGGAAGTGTTCAAATAAGAAATTGCGTTTTTTTCTGACTCGTTCTTAATCCATTTTTGCTCTCAAACGCATCCAAATGGTAGATCCTCTTATTTAGGAACTATATAATATGATGCATTGATCGATTTTTTGATAAAGACAGAATATATTTTGAAAAAAGCTACCAAAAAGGGTATTTTGAACAGAATTTCCCGAAGTCTTCGCGATTTGAAAATTTAAGGAAGTTTTCACATAGCAAATTGCGTTTTTTGACTCGTTTTAAAATCCATTTTCGCTCTCAAACGCATCCAATTTACAGATCCTCTTATTTAAGAACTATATACTGTGCCTCATTAGCCAGTTTTTTGATAAAGATAGAATATATTTTTAAAAATGCTGTCAAAGTGAGTATTTCGCACAAAATTTTCCGAAGCAATCATGATTAAAGAATTAAGGATGTATTCAAACAACAAATCGGTTATTTTATGACTCATTTTTAAATTCAATTTTTTTCTCAAATGCATTCAACTGACAGTTCTTTGTTATTTAGGAACTGTATAATGTACTGTTTTGGTCGATTTTTTAATAAATTCAGAATTTATTTCAAAATATGTTGTCAAAATGGGCATTTGAGCTGAATTTTTCTTAAGATGATTCTGATAAAACCAGTTTTGGAGAAAAATGAAATTAAAAATTTTTCATAAACGGCCAAATGAAGTTATTAAACTGGGTTTATCTCTAATCACACACACACACACACAAACTACAACTAATATACATATGTATATATGTATGTATGTATGTATGTATGTATGCATGTATGTACGTATGTATGTATGTATGTATGTATATATATATATATTATGATCATAAAGACTTTCAAAGCAAAAAATACAATTTGTAAGCTACACACAATATTTCTGATTAATGGGCATTTCTGCATTTTAATGGTGGTTCTATAATCTACAAACATGGTTTAATGTTTTTTTTCTTTTAATATGAAAATCTGGCGAAACATTCATTAAAAAAGGGAATAAAAAATAAAGAATCAAAATTGAAATAAATGTTACTGTCTATATACCCACAGAAATAAATATAATTTAATAACATTTATTTTTCAGTTCATGCTCAATGAGTAAAAATTAAGAAACCTGAAATTAAGTTAGTATAAAATCAAATATAAATATTTATTTTAAAGGAAAATTTATTTTGAAAGATACCTGATGATTAAAGTAACGAAACTTGAGTTTTCCAATTCGAAGTATTTCTTATACTTTTGACATTGGTAAAAAGATGAGATGTAAGTGGTTTTCTCATTTAATATAAAGCTAATTAAAAATGCATTCATAAATTAAATTTAATGCTAAAGGCATGTTTAAATATAGGTTACTTTAAAGACTAACTAATACGTGTTTATCGTATTAGAAATATTTTCATCAATACTGTTAAATTCTCAACGTAGCGACACGATTAAATTTTAGTGTTGCAATATTAGGCTATATTTAAAAAAAGTCTTCGTATTAATGTTTAGTGTTTTATTCTTAAATTTAATGTTGTATGTCTTTTTTAAGTACATAAAGTGAATGCGTATTGAGACCGATTTAAGTGTCATCTGTTTTTAATTAAAGAATTTGAAGTATAATTTTAGTTTCTTCATTCAAAAGAAGAGATATAATAATTTATTACATATCTTTGTACAAATTTATATGTAAATTAAGTATACAGCGTACATTCGAGTATAAGTATACAAAGTTACGAAAAAATGGTGCAGCTATGCATTGTGCATGCGATAGCATAACTATGTATATTGTAAAAGTTCTTTGTCCGTTACTTTGACATTAACTGAATCCTGGCAACAATAGATGAGTTACATTCACTTTTACTGCTATTCTTTTTATTTATAATCATTTCATATTTTTAAGGTTTAGACTTTTTAACCCCTTCGCGGTGGGAGCCTACGATTTTTTTTTAACTTTTTATCACCGGTTTTTAAAAGCAGAAATTTGCGCCTGGTTAAATCGGGATAATACTCCGATTAGATAAGGCAAATTTTACAGTAATATTTTACTGGTGAGGATAAACAAGGATTCTTAAGCCTTGTGCGGCACGTATACGAGCCGCTTGTCCCCAAGGTGTTAAATATGAAAAAAGTATTTTCAAATTGAAATTTTTAAATAATATACCAAGATGGCTTTAAAAGATGTATTGCAATTTGATAACAAATCGTATCGTACCTTGTTTTAAAAATTTGTCGTAATTTACTTAAAAATTTTATCGCAATTTTTTAAAAAAAGTGTTATTTTAAAATTGCATCGTCATTTGTTTGAAAATGATATTGAAATTAATTTTCTTTATATTGGTTTTAAAAATAATTTTCTTGCATGATTCTTTTGAAAAAGTCTATTTCCATTGCCCAGATCCGGTTTAAATGTAGTCATTCGTTTATACTAACCCTCCACATTCCATTTAAAATTATAGTAATGTTTTACTCTAAAAAAACCAGAAAAGCGCTTAATATTAAATTACTAGAAGATAGCCCGTCAAAATGACGTGTTTCCATTTTTAAAAGGATGATAAAACATTACAACAACTTTGGACAATCATAGCCACTTTAGGCTTACACAATTTTGAAAAATACAAAAATTGAACATGAGAAAAAAATCTAAAAAAAAAAAAAATCAACAGATATCTGCATTTAAAATTATAACAAAACTATCTGGTGGATGGGGAGGGATTGTAATGAACAAATGGTAAATGCATAAATTTTAAAAGAATAAAGTAAGGTAAAGATATCAATTATAAGAGAATACATTGTGAAACTACAGCCAAAAAATATTTTAAAATACTGAGAGAAAATAATAAAAATATCCAAAATGTATAAATTTTTTTCCCATTTTGGCCATTTCCAGACGAATATGAGAGGGTAGCCAAATTATTAATTGAATGGGTAAAATAATGGCATAGAATATACAGCTAATGAATTTCACTCACAAAATTAAAGTAATTATTGTGACCAGTGAAAAGCCAGTGAAGATTTGTTTTTCTCTGTGGTTGATATTATTTATTTTCGCATATTTTTTCGTCATATAAAAATAACTTCACTATTTTATATCGCATTTTTAAAAACTCTTAACTGCAAGCCTTCCTAATAAAATGCTAGGAATATTTTTTTTAATTAATAATTTTATTAAAATAATATTTTCGTAAGTTTTTAACGCATGATACCTTTTATATATAATTGATGATAGTATCATTAACCACTTTTTTTATTTGCATAAGAATCTAAAAAACTGTGTTTGTATTAAAGAGTGATCTAGTAAGAGTGGTCTTTACCTACCGTCAGAACAACCCCTTCATATTTTTAATTAGAGAATCTATATTTATATTTGTGTTATATTTCACGTCTAGACGCTGGCCAAATGTTGATTTTTTGTGAAAATGGTAATTCATTTAATGATTTGAACAATTAATTCAATTAAAGTTTATTTCAGCTATTATTTATTATCAGCTCAGTAAAGTAACCGCTTTATATAAAAGCAGTGGAGTGATGCTGCAGCACATGGGTCAAATTTTTAACAGTTGCTGCAGGATCACTCCAACGCTTTTATAGAAAACGGTTACTTTGTGTGTGTTACTTACAGTGTATTCTATAAAAGCTGGGGAGTGATGATGCAGCAAAAGGGTCAAATTTTTAACAGTGTAGTGCTAAAAATTTGACCCTTTTACAGCAGCGTCACTCCACAGCTTTTATAGAATGACTCTTTTATAACCAATGAGAATGCTCCATAACACAGCAAAGCAATCGTTTTTTATAAAAGCGGTGGAGTGATGCTGCAGCAAATGAGTCAAATTTTTAACAGTGTGAATATTGTGTTTGAAATAGGGAAAAGATTTCAAAGCACAGTAAAATGTAGTGACGTCATTTACATCTCAAACTGTAAATCTGACAAATGAGAACGCTCCATTACGACTCTGGAACGTTTGCATTGGACAAAAAATTGATAGCCTTTAAAATCGGAGATAACTTTTCACAATGGAATTTGTCATTGGTCACAATAAGTGTTTTTTCTCGTGGATGGGTTGACCCTGGAATCGTTATACACGGAGGGATTTTATATATATAATATGCGCTGTAAAAGTTAAAGAAAATATTCAACAAACGTTCATTCACCAATCTCTCTGTTTTTTCTTATGAACTTTTTTTTATATCGAGATAATTGTTTATTGCTTAAACTTACAGGAAACCTTTTAGCTTGACATAAAGTTAAAGTAAGTCTTTAATGACAGTTTATTCGGAGACGAATGGGAAGGGTATTTCCAATTTCTACCCGTCTCTCTACAGCATCCATCATTTATTGAACGAAAGATGTTGTTACAATTCACTAAATCTGTGTGTTACAGGATTATTCGAGTTCACGATTCAATTTAAAGAATGAATATAGATTTAAGTGCGCTGCATTTGGACTGCGTATTATTTGATCTACTGCATCTTGACTCATAATTTAACTGAAAAAAGGGAGACTGATAATTACGGTTTTAAATAATATAACTAATATATTTGTTTTTAGGAAAAAAAACGTAATATCTATGTGCTAAGCAATCATGAAGCTAACGGATACAGAATATATACTAGCAAAGAAAAGACCAACCTTAAAAATCACAGATTTTGATTATTTTAATGTATGATGTAGGGTAGAGATCTCTTAGCCTCAGGTTCAATGGATTGTATACAATGCTCCTTAGTTTTTGTGAAACAGGGAGGGGGGGGGGGGTCTAATAATAAAATACAACTTAAATACTTACTTTGAAATAAAAGACATTGTTGAGCGTAGTTCAGTTGGCATAGTGTTAACTCGTTGATCAATGGGCCCATGTTCGATACCCGATCGCGCTTTTTTAAATAAGTACACTTATAAATTAATAATCGCAATATCATATCTTAATTACAAAGTTAGAATATTTAACTATTAATTTAGCATTTTTGCTTGTTAAACCATTATTTTTCATCACTTAAATAGATTTTTTTTTTAAAGAAATTCGATCTATTATTGAATAATAAAAATCCCAAACTCGTCACAAAATCTGTCGTGGCACCATAAATAGTTCAAAAAGTGAGCTACATACTAGAAAATTTAAAAAAAAAATCTTTAATACGCAAATAATTTAAATTAGGTAAAATGGCGAAAAAGTGTTATTGTTACTACCACACATATGGGTGATTCTCAAAATAGGGGACAATTTATGTCTTTCGACATACATAAAAAATTGAGAGGTTTTCTGTCATGTTTTTATATTTAGATATGTTTGTCTTAATATTATTCATTATTTGCACTCAAGAATTACTCATTTTTTAGTTAAAAACACCTTAAAATAACAGAATAAATGTTCAAAATGTCATTCGCATGGATGTCCATAGCAGCTGTGCCTTGTATATACTAGTTTTTTCAAGAGTTAATATCATGTTTAAAAAATGAAACAAATGTTATTCTTTCTTTAAATTAATCAAGGAGAGAATTAATCCAATAAATTTCTTTTTAAAAATAAAATTATAGTATATAAAAAAAGAATTAAAGTTTGTTCTCCATATTCTATTTTCAAAACAAAGTCATACTATAATAGCTGGTTATTAATCAAAATTTCATTTTCACATATGACAATAGTTTGAAAATATAAAGTTTCTCCATGGCAACAAGTAGCCATTATATCCCAGCCTGAAAATAGAAGCATGTATTGTATTTTAAGAATAGAAGTTGAATATTAGGGGCGTACATCAATTGTATGTCATTAGAATGGATAATAATTTTCATGTTTATTTTCTAATAAAAATTTTTATTTTACTTATTTGCATAAAACTTTTGTGTTTTAAAAAGCCCCATAAAGGATTATTGCATTGTGATTATATTATGGCTCATAATCTTATTTAAATTAAAATTTGTCATTAGCATGGACAAATATCAGTGTCATTAGCATGGTTTTTCTGTCCATGCTAAAGACTCCTATGTGGATAAATGTAACCATTGCTTAAATTGTATCTTTTATAAAGTTTAATTTTACATATAAATTTAGGTATTACATTTATTATCCCTAAAATATGCATTAAATCTGTCAGAAAATCACTAAGACAGTTTCTTATATTGTTAGTGTCAGAATGTTGCTCATGTAAACAAAGTTTGCTCTTTGGTAATGTTTTTATTCTCCTTATATGTTTATATGTAAAAATGGAAACCATTTGCTGAAAAGGAAGGCTAATAAATATAGAAAAAAATATTTGAACAGGAAGAAAATAAAAATTTCTTAATATATTTATTCCATGCAATTTGTTTTGTCATTAGCATGGCTCAAAAGATACTAATTATTTTTTTAAAAGTTAATTTTTAAATATTTAGCTCTGCTGACTACATGTAAAGTATACCTAATACTACATTGACAACACCTATTTTTTTCAGAAATTTTGCTAAAAGTATTTTTTTACGATTTCACTTTTGAAATTGTCCCCTATTTTGAGAATCACTCATACATATATGCATGCACACATATGTATACGTGTAAAGATTAAACATAAATATTAAACAAACATATTCGAATATCTGACTAAATAAAAAGATGTGTGGGGAGTTTAATTTTGATATTCATTTTTCCAAAAAAACTTCCTTAAACTTCCGGAAGATCATCGGGTTCTTCAGCTAGTATTTTTATATATTAAAGAGCATCATTTATTTCAGTGCAATTTAAAGTATCTGCCTACGTTAAAAATGCAATTTTCGACCAAAATTGTCAAAACTTTTTTACTTATTTTAATAAAGACCAACTTTTTACCTTTCCAAAACTGTATTTGTTTTTATTGTTCGATAAATAGATCCGGAGTTATAGCGCTTCTTAAACTATTCAACAGCTGTCACTTAAACCGGAAGTGCCGTTTAAACGGCCATGTGTTTGGAGAAATTTCGTGGTTTTGGTAGTTTTTTTATAATTATAAGAAATATAAATAATATGCTTCATGAACAATATTTATCCTTTGGGTTCAAGGCTAATTTGTTTATTATTGATGTACATTATTGTAAATTCTTGAAAAACATTAATCGTCACTTTAATTGCATTTTTTGTAAAATATAATTTTCGGTGAAAATTCCATACGCAAAACACGATTTCTCAAAAAGTTATAGGAATATCACCATGAAATTTGAAATATACGTTATTTACACTATTGTGAAGGGAATGAACTAAACATTTGAATTTAGAATAAATATTTTTTGTTTTATGGATGTTTTTCTGGAATGACATCAATAAATTTTATGAAAATTAACATGCAAACAAATGCGATACGCTATAAGTTTTGAAATACTTAAAGTATCTCTTAGATTTTAGTTCATTCCCTTTGCCAATGTCATCAATATAAAGTGTAAAAAGGAAATTAAGATATATACAGTAGAATTTTCTTTAGAGCGTTTTGCGTTTTGGGCCAAATTTCATTAAATATTGCGATAAATTCCTCCATTTATGTCGATATAGCGAGCCCATAGCAACAGGCTCGCTCAGATGCATTTGGCCGACTCGACATCCGCCCCATAGCAAAGTACAACACGTGTACGACCTTTTTACAGCCACGTGTGAACTAAATGTTGCATAGTTAGCACTTTCACACGAAAGGGCCTCAGCAACAAGCACAGAAGAAGTCAGAATGATGCCGGATCCAGCCATGTAAAGACGTGCTCAGCCGAGCTCGTATTGAAAAGACCGAAGATGCCCCTTAATCTTAATCCTTTAATTATTTCTTCCCTTGTAAATACCTTATGTTAACCAAGACTATTAAAGTTCTATGATATTACCCCTAGACTTCTTCACTTTATATGGGGGCCGGCCTACACCCTGAGCAAAACAGCTACACCGGCTTACACCCTAAACAAAACAGCTACACCGGCCTACACCCTGAACAAAACAGCTACAAGAATGCAACGGAATTAGCAGCATGTTTCGATGAGCCGACGATTATGACAGACCACCAGCTGTTTTCTCTGCCCCAATTTGGATTACATCGATGGACAAGCAATTCAACGAGCTCTCCTGAGGATTTATCACAGCGGGAAATGCCACTGTTCAAAGAGAACAGCTGTGTGAATTTATGGGAGTGACCCATATTTGACGGTGTGCCAGATCGGATAAGAACTTTCTCGCTAGTGAGTACTCCTTTTTTTTTCTTTCTTTCTTCGCTGGTTGCTTCCATCATGTTTCTGACGGAAATACCACAGATATGTGCAATGCTCAAGTTAGCTAAAGCAAATAAAATCAAGTTGTTACACCAGTTCATTTTTGAGCGTGATGACTTACGCTCTAACAGGAAAAATTTGCGCAAATTTGAAGGATTTAACTTTGCAAGTGACAGCGCTGATTTCCGCGCGAAATTGACTAAAGTAACTGCTCAATTCTCGAAACTCGAATTTATCGCAATTGCCAATTTGTTGGCCATCGAAATTGATGGTACTGAAGAAGAAATTGCAACTCGCATCCTCACGGCATTGACTGACTTAAATTCATTTGCGAATTCTATTAAAATTGCGACTGATTCTGAAATTGACGACCAGGAATCACCCCCCCTCCCCTCTAACTCTGTTAGTAGAAATGACAATATAACTTCCGAGTTTACTAGAACACACGAACCCACTTTAACTAGACCAGTAATTTCATTTACAGATTTCGAGAACTTAATTCCACCGTTCCGAGGATTAAATACGGAGAATGTAATTAATTGGCTTGCTCGTTTTGAAAATTTGGCACAATCATTTGCGCTTACAGATGTTCAAAAATTCATTTTCGCGGAACGCGGGTTAAAAGATTTAGCTCTTCAATATATTCACAGTGAACCTCATATAACCTCTTATAACGAACTTAAACAAGCATTGCTATCAGAATTTTCCCATTTTGCGTCCCCAGCACATGTTCACCAAATATTAATGAATCGTAGGAAACGTCCCTCGGAAAATTTAGTACAATATTTTCTTTCAATGCGCGAAATTGCGAACAATGGAAACATCGATGATCTTTCGTTAATTCATTACACGATACAAGGTATTAGAGATACACCCCAAAATAAATCCATTTTATATGGCTGTTCCGATTTAGTAGAGTTTAAGAAAAAATTGCTAATCTATGAAGAAATTTGCGATTCGGTCCCGAATTTCGAACCAACACCAGGATATGTTCAAAGGGACTCTCAGAAAACCCACACTAGTGAAAAATACAATCAAATTATCTGTTATAAATGTTCGGAAATAGGTCATAAGCAATTTCAGTGTAAACGCGCGGAGCGAGGTCCCAACGGCTCTAAACAGTCTCGCCCCAACTACCGTTCGTCCCATTCGACGGGGCGAAATCCCGAAAATATGCCTTCCCACGAAGACATTAATCCTGTTTCAGAAACTGTCGTACACATCAATACGATACATATCCCTTCCAAAGTGTGTAGTACGGCTGCGATCGTAAAAATCAATAATATTTCTTTTGTAGCGGATGTGAACCCAGTACATAACTTAAATTTTGTTAGTAAAGAAACGTATCAACTGTTGGGATCCCCCCCCCTTTAAATGATTCATCTATAACTATTTTCAATGCTGAAATATCCCAATTAAAGCCACTTCAATATTTTGTTGCAAAGACTGAATTTAACGGTAATAAGTTCGAAGATTTTTTTTACTTAAATTTATCCCCTATGCAATATTCCATAATATTCGCTTACAATAATAATGCACAGTTTGTAGAACGGAAATCGTTAACAAACATTTCTGAAAAACATTCGCAATTACATATGCATCCAGCTCCCAACCCTCCCCTTCTCAACGAAATGACGTCAGCTCCTGTCTCTTCGGAAAATGAAACTAATGTCTGTGTTGTGGAAAACGAAAAGGTGACGGACAAAAAAAAGACAATCTTTGAAAATAGTATGACGTCCGTAGAACAGCTGCCCAATAAAATTGTAAAGTTGACTTCAGATACTAAGGGTCATCTGTTAATGACCCCTACTTTTCCGCTATCACACCATCATCCAGATTTAAGATGCCAACTCGACGTCATAATTCGATTCTTTGTTTATTTTTGGGTAGCAATGTGGTTAGCGCCAATAACGCTGCAAAAAGAGCCGAAATATACAAACATTGAAAAGCATGGATTCGACGTACTTACTATCGTGTTAATGAGCTGTTTATTTCCGGGTTCCCTCGTATCAACACCTTACTCACACGTTCGTATTATGAAAACAAAATACGAAGTGACAAGAAAATGCTCCAGAAAGAAACATTTCGTATTGCAGAAGTGCGTGTGTACCTTGTGTTTTTTTTTAACTACAATTTCTGAGTTTTAAACTGCAGTATTTGTTTTTTTTTTCCCAAGATGATGTGCGAAGAAATTTCCCTTGTTTGTGTTTTGAGGATAATTTTTAAGATGTGTGAAATATGTGAAGAAGCAAGAGAAAGAAACCTTGTGTTTTTTTTTTCAAGTATACAGAGTTGCACCATTACAGTGTTTTTATTTTTTTTATTTTTCCCAAGTTTTCTTTTTTCTAGTGTGATTTTACAGTTGAAGACTTTTGTGACGAAGATTTATTTTTTTTTCCTCTCCATTTCGCATTTGGTGTGTCAAGATTTTACGAATTCTGGAAAAAACGTTACAACTGTTTACGTGTGCACACATCTTTTTTTTTTCTAACAATGCAAGCTGTGCTTTATTTTTTTAGCTTGGCATAAAATATTTTTTATTATTATTTTCCGGTATGCAAAGTAGTGTTTTTTTTTGTGCTTTGCCTATATTTTTTTTACATACGCAACACGTGATTTTTTTTTCTTTATGTTGCGTCGCGTGGACAATCAGAAACTGTACTGACTATTAACTTTTTAGTGCAGATGAACAGTTCGTGACCCCCATTATTGCCGGCAATAACCTGCAACGCTTATGTGTATTTTGCTTATTATTTTCATTATTAGTGTATTTGTTTTTTAGTTGGCCAACAATTTTTTTTTCTCTCTTTCTTTTACTATATGATTATTATGTATGTCAATTTATACTAGGTATATGCATATTTAGATATTGTGTTTTCTTTTCGTACTTTCAAGGTTTACAATGTTTTATGTAGATGTGTATGTATATTATTATGATTGTTTTTGGTAATAGTTTATCTTAAGTATCCCGATCAGTGTACACGTTCAGCTGTGGTCAGCTGCATGTCGGATTGGCCGAGTGTCGATATAGCGAGACCATAGCAACAGGCTCGCTCAGATGCATTTGGCCGACTCGACATCCGCCCCATAGCAAAGTACAACACGTGTACGACCTTTTTACAGCCACGTGTGAACTAAATGTTGCATAGTTAGCACTTTCACACGAAAGGGCCTCAGCAACAAGCACAGAAGAAGTCAGAATGATGCCGGATCCAGCCATGTAAAGACGTGCTCAGCCGAGCTCGTATTGAAAAGACCGAAGATGCCCCTTAATCTTAATCCTTTAATTATTTCTTCCCTTGTAAATACCTTATGTTAACCAAGACTATTAAAGTTCTATGATATTACCCCTAGACTTCTTCACTTTATATTTATCATAATTTTATCAATAAATAAAATATTTTTTACTTTTTTTTCACGTTTTCTAGTCATAATTTTAGTAAAAACAAGTTTAAAAAATAATGAAACAGCTTTTATGGAAAAAATTGCGCCGAACGTAGTCAGGTACCTTAAAGACAACGATCATCTTCAAACGTTCTTTCACTATTATGCTTACGTCATATCTGTGCCTTTAAATATTTGTTACGAGAAATCATTATTTAGTTAAGAACTCTTTCAAGAAATTTACCGTAAAGCTGAAAATAAGCCTTTAATGACATTTTGTTGTGAGAGGTATGGAGTTCGCAACTGATTTCATTTCGCTCGCCTTTCTGCTGAATCTGTCATTAATTGAACCAAACTTGTTCTAATGGTTTGAGAAATCTTTATTGTAGGATTATTCGAGTTCACGATTTAAATGAAGTATATTCTTGCATTTGTAGTAAATGTTTACTTAATTGTTTATTTAGAAAATCTGTTCATAAAAATAATTTATAGATTTTTAGGTGCTTTCGTAATTATGTAAATACGTAGATCCGACAGTCGTTGTTTGTTCAGTCCGTCTGTCCGTCCGCATATAACAGAGCAAAAACTTCCCAATCGAGTCGTTTCAAATTTGAAATATATAATTGTTGCATAATTAAATTTGTCGAGTCATTTCAGTCTATATGAAAATCCGAAGCATAGTTTAATTACAGGGACAATCAAAAATATTCCGTTGCATTACGGTCAATAGAAAAAAACAATTTCAGGCACATTTTAATGATGTTACTGTTACGAACATAATAAAATCGATATCTATACATGAAGTATATATTAAATTAGACATTCGGTACAATTTGTGGTGCAAAGAATATTTTTTATTCATTTACAGAACCACAAAAAATATACTTGACTTGTCAAATATTTGACTTTTTGACTTTTTTTCTTAATTTTTACCATAAGCCATTTACTTTTAAAAAGTCATATTTTAGAAAAATTGTCCATGTTACATGTATACAAATTATTACATTATAAAAATGTAATTTTTCTACAGACATTTTAACAATAAACCCCAATTCTTTAATCATCAGTTCCATGTACTCTAAATATTCTTTAAGGTAGTATTTTATTTCTTTGGGTCAAAATTATCATATTCTTACCATTTTTTGCATCACATAACGTGTGCAGATGGTTGCCCTAAAGCGGTTGTGATATTTCAATACCTTTGAATGTAGCGCTTCTTGTTGGATATGATGATAGTATAAAATTTTACTCTTTATTTGAAACCCTGTTTTTGAAACTGGACGATCCTTTTTTTCTTCAAGAGCTATTGTGCAATTTCATTTTTTGTTAAAAAGAAGACTAATATTTTTTTATGGAGCTTATACTTTACGAAAAGGATAGTTTTCTTTGGTTAAGGGGGCAGAGTAACTTAAAATTGGTCAGAATACCGATTTTTTGTAGTATTAATTCAAAGATTCTTAATTGGGACCTCATTTTTATCTATACGAGGAATTATATTGCGAGATTTCGTAAGTTTTGTCAAATGCAATGACCCATACAAAAGCAAACTTTAAAATATTTTTTCTCCTTGTTCCTATTTTTATAACTTGTTCCTTCGATAAGTACTAAGTCTGTTTTAGTTAATTTAGATAAAGTTTTGAAATTATTTTATTTCTTCTCCATAGTTTATTTAATATATTTTTTTGCATATAGTTAATATTCAATTTTATAGTTATTTTTTAATATGCACGCATAAAAAAAATTAGTTCCATACATCTTAAAATCCATTCATCGTTATATTATATATTTTAATGAATGTGGAAAAAAATCGAACCAAAAAAGTAGTACTTTATAAAAAAAGTAAGAATTAAAAAGTTAATAGAAAAAGTTAATTAAAAAATTAAGTAATCAATCATTTTAATCAAGTAGGTTGGTACACAACAGTTTTTTTAATTTTACTTAATTTTTAGTATTAAGTATTGTGCCACCACATATATTACACTATTATTCAAGATGAAAAATAAAGTTTCAAAGTTGCCATGCCTTCTTAAGTTAGAGTTAACTAAAGGTTAAAAATATGCAAAAAATGATTTTTTTTGTTCAAATTACAACAATTTGTCCTAAATCTATTTTTTATAATAAATGCTGTTTAAGCTCCAGAGACTACAAAGTGACTTAAATTCTTTCGGACAATGGTCACTCGAGCAGAATGGTCGACCAATTAAAAAATAGGTCAAGCATCTGAAGTCGCACGAGGCATACCATCCCATATTTTTACACAATGATTTTAATATCCTGTTAAAAAGTTTATAAAACGCCATGAAAATTTTCAAAAGTTATATCACTTTTTTTCTAACGGAAACAAGTGTTAAAAAACACGTGTATTTTAAACCAAAGTTTATGATCTGCACTTAAATTCTTTCGTCGAAAGTTGCACGTTCTCTGAAAGGCTTTTAAATATTTACTGTATGAGGTAGTTATTTGTGTAATATGTCTTTCCGAAGTTGGCATAAAGTCTAAGTAAGACAAATTTCTGACAATTTGTTTGAAATCACGTGGAACTAGGATTGGATTGGATTTTAATTAACTCGTCTTTCTACAGTATGAATCATTAATTGAACGATGGCTGCTAAAAAGATTTCATGAAATTTTTAATAAACAGTTTTAGTTTAAATAATACGATAAGTTTAAGTATTCTCTTTGTAGAAAGTACTGAAATGATGTATTTAACAAAAGAGCGATGTGATAAAACTGAAGTTTTAATAATTATTTTGAAAATTTGTTTTCTATAGTTTCTCCTAATCTTGAAGTTTGACATCAAAAGCTCCGACATCGCGGATACGAAAAAATTGTAAATCCACAGTAAAGTGTCATACGAATTAGGTATGCCTAGGTTTGATATAATGTTTGACATAGGTTTGACATAGCTGAAATAAACTTTAATTGAATTAATTGTTCACATCATTAAATGAATTACCATTTTCACAAAAAATCGACACTTGGCCAGCGTCTAGACGTGAAATATAACACAAATATAAATATAGATTCTCTAATTAAAAATATGAAGGGGTTGTTCTGACGGTAAGTAAAGACAGTGTAAAGACAACTCTTACTAGATCACTCTTTAATACAAACACAGTTTTTTAGATTCTTATGCAAATAAAAAAAGTGGATTAATGATACTATCATTAATATATAAAAGGTATCATGCGTTAAAAACTTACGAAAATATTATTTTAATAAAATTATTAATTAAAAAAAATTAGTAATTAAAAAAATATTACTATCATTTTATTAGGAAGGCTTGTAATTAAGGGTTTTTAAAAATGCGATACAAAATAGTGAAGATATTTTTATATGACGAAAAAATATGTGAAAATAAATAATATCAACCACAGAGAAAAACAAATCTTCACTGGAATAGGATGTCAATTAAAATAATTGAATGAGATTTCGCTTTCATAGAAAATTCCGAAGAATTAAACACTCTTTATTTTAGTAAACGGTACTTCATAAGCATTGCTTCTAAGAAACGGTTTAGTATCCTCTTTAGATAATAACTGGATTTTTGCATGAGAAAGTAATGTTATACAAAATCATCGGTTTTTATGAAAGCGTAATCCTTTTAAGAAAATTAACTTATATGATCAGACAGAAAAGAATTGGAAAACAAGCAGTGTTAATCTACAATCTAAGATTGTAAATGCTATTACCTATTACTCAATAAATCTTGTAACTAATAACGTTAATGCACTCTGTTGCATAAGAGAGATTTCTTCAGGCCTCTATTCTGGGAAAATATATGCATTCATAATCTTATTATAAATAGATAAATCTTATTATCGATAAGAAAAAATTGTACTTTGCATAAGCATTATGGCTGATGATTTTGATTGCATTATTAAAGTTTTACTTTCTTCATTCTAAAAAATAAAGTATTGTAATCGAAGTTCTTTTCGACATCTGGTTTTAAAATTATTGGCACATTTTATGAGTCAGAGATCTTGAAAAACATGTTTAAACAAAATGTTTGTTTGTCCGTATGTAAGATTTGTATCATCGAAAAATATATGAAGTTATTTTTGGGAATATTATTTTATTTTTGGGAAGCCTATTTTTCGTGTATTTTTGACTATGGCTAGCAGGGTTTCCTTGAAATTTGAAAAATTATACCTAAAACGGGTGATGTAAAAGAGATTTATGTATTAGTTTCATTATTGTGCCAGCAAAAAGTGCATGACAATGTGTATAGAATTGAAACAAAATTTTTTGTACCTTTTTTATCACTGTACTATCAAAAAGAGTATGCAGTTATGCATAGACTTAATCAAAATATTTTGTAGATGACTATTCTTAACAAGTCTTTTCTGATATTGATGATTTCTGCCTAAAAAGGACTTTGTAATAGGGATTTTTATAGTAGTTTCATTATTGTGGCATCAAAAAGTGTATGAAGCTATGCATAGAATTAAACCAAATATTTTGTGTATGCTTTTAACTATGGCCAGCAGGCTCTCCTTGAACTTGGAAATATCTGCCTTAAGACGACTGGCTGTAATAAGAATTTTTGCTACATTTTCGATGTTGCATTATCATATGAATGAGCATTGTAATATAGCCATGGAGTTACATTTATAAAAAGGTTGTTTTAAAGAAGAAAAATTACGTAATTGCAACTGACGAAATATACTGTTAATAAACAGCATAATTCTAATTGCCCTATAGAAATAGCATTTTTGGAATAAATAAGGTCATAGAAAATTTGCGCTATAGGTAAATTGCAGTCGCAAATTTTCTACATAAATGAAATTTTAGTTTAGAATGCATTTTTTAATCTTTCAGTTTTTGGTTCCTGCAAAGTACCCCGAGTTTGGTTTACATTACTGCACATTTTGTGTTAACTAAACAATCATTTTACAATTCAACTTTGCATTTATTTCAATTTTTTGCGTTGGCTGCATGTGTTTGGTCTAATTACGCGTCAACGTGTATGAAGTTATAATAATATTCCGTGTATGCTTTTAGCTATGGCCAGCAGGCTCTCCTTGAATTTGGACATACTCTACCGGAAAGTTGAATTGTAGTTTTCGATTGACATTTTGAAAACTGTATGAGGTATGCATAAAACTGAAACAAAATTAATGCATATGTTTTAAGCTATAGGCAAAAAGTCTCACATAAATTTGTAATAATGCGTGTAAGCGGACGATGTAAAAAGGAGTTTTCTGGATTTTTAAAAGTTACATTTTATCTTGGATATTCATGCTGCGACTGGTCATTCACATTCAGCTAATCTGGTAATTTTATCTCCCTAATGTACAGCTAAATAACGAAAAATATTGATCATATTAGATCGCTTTTACTCATATTAGTAAAATTAGCCAAAATGTAATGCGAAAATCTAAGTTGGTGTAACACGAAAGTAACTAGATTGAAGTATCAGCATGTGGAACACTTTTTTGAAATATTAATATGCATGAGAATGTTTTGGGATCGGCAGATTCGACTATTTTTTTAGCGATGAAAATAGTATACAGAGTTTATTGCTAAAAATGTTTTTTTTTTTTTTTTTTTTGACAGGCTGAAAAATATAATGGAACAAAAGTGTTCGACACACTTTGAACTATTTAGAATATCATTCCCGGCCAAATATCTTTAACATACTTGCAAATCGCCGATATATTTCGCTTGATTCTAAGTTTGTCGAAAGAAAAAAAAACCGAATGATAAATAACTGCTAGTCAATTATACATAAATAAAAGCTTTACTACATCACTTTAGACAGAATTATCATGTTTGTTTTTATTCATTTATGTTAGATAGTTGGAAGTTTTAATCAATTTTTAACTATCATATAGTTATTCGATGTATACCTATTTTGTGCAATATCTGGTTCCAAATATCATACAATTCTGCGGTGAAACTTTTTTTCAACAAATATATATGATTAAAACGATGAATAGGGTATTATTGGATCTGTTTTTTGTTTTCATTTTGCACTGCATATTGAATTAAACAAATATGTATCACACAGAAGTAAATAAAATATTGTTGGGTAGGGTTTTTTAAGAATATCTGACATATCATACCGTATTATTATTATACTGTTAGCTTTGATATCCTTAAACATACTATTTCTGATGTCATCAACCTTCTGTCTATGCACTACACATACAAGCGAGCAACGATGGATGGTATATTACAAAAAAAAGGTTTTTGAACATTTTTTATATAGTACTATGGTGGAAAAAAATTATAATAACACCACCTTTTGTGATTTGGCCGTGATCGCAGTTCTACATTGTGTAGTACACCAGGTCCATTTTTAACTTTTTCTTCTGGAACAAAATGATATAAGCATTTTGATAAAGAAAATCAGTTCATAAACATCTTCACTAATTGTCTTTTTTTTTTTTTTTTTTTTTTTTTTTTTGCAGAATAAAAGAATATGAGCACATCTAAATACCATGAATGCAGCATACTGAAACAAACATTCACTAACATAATGAAGAAACATTTTTCATTTTCAACAACTGCGAATTGTGCTGGTTAACTTGTTAGCGACAAAACGTAATCTGAATAAATTTTCACATTTCACAAACGCCAAGAGAAAATGTCTTGGCATACAATAGATTCCCAAGCCGGGCTAAAAAATTTACAGGCAAAAAGGACCGTTATATAAAAAGCAATTGGAAAAATTCAAAATGAATGTTGTCAAGAATACAACAATTATCGCTTGCGGCGAAAAACGCCCAACTCACAGTAACCCTAAAATAAAAATGCATAAAAGATCGGTAAAAATTAAGTTCTTTATACAAGACAAAATGAAATGATAGGAAATAAAAATAGCAGTTATTTAAAACAGAAAAAAATATTTAATTCGTTTGATATTTAATCAACTGAAAACCAAGAAAGAAAAATCTAGAAATGAAGTGATATTTTAAAACTAATTTATTATTTGTTTTCTATTAATTACTATTATTTTTATTTTATATGCAATTTGGAGACGAACACTCAATAAAAATACCTATTAAAAATGCTTTTCTTTTAAAATTAAATTTTAAAAGAAGGGGGGGGGGGACTAACATTTGAAATATTAATATTAGAACTATATATAATAAAACATATGTTACATCACACACTACAGTACACTCATCTTTCTTTAAAGCCATTTGTTTGATTAAAAATATTACAATTAATTATAGATAAATCAAAAATGTATCAGAAAAGAAATCCAAAGGTTTACGAAAGTCTAGTCCAGTGTCAGTCATTTATTTCAATACTTAAGCAATGAATTTACCCTGCGCTGCAAAGGATTAACCAAAACAAAAGGCGAGACTTTGCCATTTGGAAAATATATTAACTGCATAATTAATATTACATATGTTTAAACGTAATTTTTAATACTTTTTTCCTTTCCAGTGCGTGGTCCATTGTTTGATTATGAACCACCCTCTAGAGTAGACTTTGACAATTCCACGGGAGCTGCCATCCGATGTTCGGCTAAAGGTCAGCCTATTCCAGACACGTGGTGGGAGACTAAGAACGGTTCCGTAGTGAGAGACATTCCCGGTCTGCAGCACATTCGGCCGGACGGTTCGCTCATCTTCGCCCCCTTCTCGCCCCTTCAGTACAGAAGAGAAATACACGATACCATATACAGGTGCATAGCCTCCAATGCCGCTGGTAAACTGGGCAGCAGAGAAGTTAAAGTCAGAGCCGGTGAGTAGATAGCATGCATAATCGTATATGACACTTGCATAAATATCTATCTGCCGGATGTCCCAGAAATATTGGGACAAACTTTGAAGGGAAGTAAGGAGCATTTCAAATGGATTCAGAATTGTATAGATATCCATGATCGGAAACGATTTTCTGGTGCTTAAATGACGACAAACACAAGAAAGACAATGCACGGATATGAAGAGAAAACATCTTTATTATCATTAGTACACCCTAAAAAACTAAGAAAAAAGAATATTAAAGAGACAACGATCGTTATCAAAGTAGTGGTTCGAAACTACGACCCCTCCGGGATGCATGGAAACACGTCTCCGGTGCATGGGAGATCTAAAGTTCTTTAGAAAATTCCGTGAATGTCCGGAACATCCCCGGCAACTGCATTGACGCATACAACAAGTTACTCAGCACATTCCAGCGATGTACAGGCATTTTTACAGCACAGGGAATAAAAAACATGTTTTCTCACCCTGTTTGTATCATTTCTTTCTTGTGTTTTGTGTCGTCACTACCATGCCAGGGACGCGTTTACGACCATGGGTTGCTATGCAATTCTGAATCGTAGTAATGTCTCCTACCTCCACTTAAAATTTGTCCAAATATTTCTGGGACACCCTGTATATTAAATAATATGTTGTTAAAATATAAACTACATATTTCCTATGCCAACCTTCATTTTTCTATGGACATACAAATCACAAAATGAGTTCTCTTTCCCTAGGGCCATTCCATGGAAAACGGTAAAGATGTTCTACATATGATCTACATAAATATCTACACTGTTAAAAAAATGTAAATTTACTGTACTTTACTGTACTTTAAGGTATGGGCAATCGCACAGTGTTGACCATTATATCTTAGCAACACATAGGGAGTGGGGGGGCAAGGGAGTTCAAAATTCAATACAGACATGGGTGGGTCATATTGTATAGCGTTGGAAAAGTCCTGAGCTGAACAATCCGTATCTGTATATCTCTTCATAATATAGTTCAATTTTCAAACTCCAGAGGGTATTTTTTATTTATTTTCTCATTCAAATTTCAGCTATAGCATCATTCTGATGAGGCGCCTCTGTCATTAGTTTTGTGTGTTCATTGGTTAAATTTAAAGAGGAAAACAGGTGGTAATCCTTTTAATTTTAAGTAAATGGGTTATTCACGCATAATTTACCGATTTCCTTCAAAATTTGGATACAGGTTTATTCTAATAAGACGCTTTCCTGATTTTTTTTGGGTATTCATTGGTTACGTTCAAAGAAGGGCTCAGGCGGGGGTCTACTCCTCTTAATTTAAGTAAATGGGTTTTTGTGCAGAATTAACCGATTTGATGTCCGACCATTGGGGGTTAGTTATCTATTAATACGAACTAGGGTCGCTTCCGACTATTTCGGATAATCGACGCTTTACTGTATTTTTATTTATTTGTTAAGCAGAGAAAAGTATGTTGTTTCACTGTTAATGATTCTTAGGATAACAAACATTTTTTTTTTCTGTTAACAGCTGAAAATTCGGTAAACTTTAAAAAGGAATGATATTTATAAGCTGTGAATGAGGTGAGGAGATACAGTGGCGGTCAAAATTTCTGGCCACTTAGTTTCTTTGATTTATTTAACAGAAGGTTTCAATAAGAAGAAGCACAGTTGCTTCAAAAGTGAGGAATTTGTGAATGACTTCTGACCACGTGATCATTTTAATTGGATACTGAAGACGCTTCATGCAAAGGGGTAGAATTCAAAGTTCGCGTGTGCAAAAGTTTCCGAACACTCACCATTTCTTAGTCTTTTTTCTATCGGTAAGGTGTTTTTTGGTCGTGTTTGTAAATGATTTAATGTGAAGGTTTTTATAGTTTAATGTCAAAATTGAAAAGTTCAACAATTTTTGCTCGTAAATGCGTGATTAGTTTGATGCTAAAAGATTAATTTTCTCGAGATATTGCGGGATAGTTATCGATCGGTAAATCGATTGTAAACGATTTTTTAAATTTATATAAAGATGGACACGGCCTTCAAGACATTCTGAAGTCCGAGAAACTCCGGAAAATGACTATTTTTCTGAACAGAATTATCAGGAGAAAAACATTTGATGACCCGCATAAATATTTCGTTGCAATATTCCGCGATATACGAAATGGAAATATTGCTGAAATAAGTCGGTCTACCGTGCCAAGATGCTGACGAGACGCGGAACTTTATGGAAGAGTTGGTGTTCAAAAAATTTTCATAGGTTAAAAAAAATAACGTACTCAACAGGCGTTTTCCAAAAAACACTATGTCTAGTCAAGTGAAAACTGGACAAAAATATTATTTTTCCGCCAATCGAATTTCAAACTTTTTTGGGAGTGATGGTAGATACTATGTCCGATGGCCTAACAAGAAAAGATGTGATTCGACCTATGTTATTCCAACAATAAAGCATGGCGAAGGACACGTTATGCTGTGGGGAGTATTTTCTTCAAAAACTGTCGGTCCGTTATTTGAAATCCACGGCAAGACGAATGACGCAATCTATAAGGATATCTTGCAAGATTATTTGCTTCCTTATTAGAGGAAAAATTGTGGTCGCAACTATTTGTTTTTACATGATAATGACTTATAGAATGTATGCAAGACTCGAAAATCCACGGCTTTCGCACAAAAAAATTCGCTTTTAAAATGGCCAGCCTGAGCGCCCGACATGAATCCAATAGAAAATCTTTGAAAAGAAGTTGGTAAACGTGTGCGAAGCTATAAATATTCCAACTCTGCTCAAATTTCGTGATTGCAAGAATGTGGAAAAACCGGACCATTGATGATATTTAACCACCGATTGTATGAATGTCACGTTACTGCATCGCAGTACTTATTACTAAACGTATGGTGATAAAATACTAGTTGTAAATTTTGTTGATCACTGTAATTTCTGTCACAATACCATTTTTTCCAAATTTCGAATGTGGCCGGAAACTTTTGAGAACATGCGTTTTCCTTTATACTTAATTTTGAAAACTAAATTTATTGATATTTATATTTATTGCATTGATATTTATTGATTCATTGATATGATTGATATTTATTGCATAAATAAGTTCCTATCCATTATGCCAATAAAATGTATAAGTATCACTTTGAGATTCCTCTTCATATGGGAATACTTACAAATAAACTAAAATATTTTTGCTGGCCGGAAACTTTTGACCGCCACAGTATATATTTTAAAAAGAGAAGAAAATTTTACTTACATATATTATTTTAAGCAGAATTTCTACTATTAAATTGGGTATTAATTAATAATTAGCATGTGCTGATTGTGCAATTAAATCATCACATCTATTTTAAAAGAAGATTTGCAATATTTGCATTTCCCACACCCTTATAGGAAGCACTAAAAAGACTGAAAAAAACAAATAACTTTTTAAGTAAATTTAGAGCTTTAAAATTTTTGCTCCTATACGAATTTTTAAGAAAAATTTCATTTATAAAAAGTAAGTCCCCATTTGTTTGGTTGAAGGAATAACTAGAAAATACAAGTATTTCGGATGAAACAAAAATCATTTCACACTTTTATTTTTTTATCTAATCGAGATCTTCCTTAAAAAAATAATATAATATAAATTATCATTAAAATTACGGCTTCAAAATAATTAAAAACAAATCCAAAATAGCTTACTTCTGTGCCTTTTTAAACGGGAGTGAGAGGTAGGAGGCGATAGTTGCGGCTCTGCTAATTCGCCAAGCTTTAAAATTACTAATTTTGAGCTTACCTGTGTCAATTTGAAAATATCGAAATATCGATTTTAGTATCGATTCTAGAATTTAAAAATCAATTCTTATTATGATCGATGCCGCTTTATACGATGTCAACTTTAATCGATTCTCATAATTTCCAGAATCGCCCATCACTAATGCAGATGGCTACAGACTGTAATTTCTCATTTAAACTAGTTTTTGAAAAAACACTGAAAAAAAAAGGTGAACTAATCAATTAACTAATCATTAAACTTCAAACACAAGGGAACTAATTAACCGTTTAGTGCAATGGTCCCCAAACTATTTGCCGCGACCCACAACTGAATCGCGGAAAGTGTTTTGGTGGCTCGCGAGACAATGTAAATTTGCTTCAAAAATATATCTTTTACTTCATCTGTTTAAAAAATACATAACAAGAACGATATTTTACAAATGTAATAATCATTAAATATATTAGCTGAAATTTAAACATCGTGAAAATATAGTGTTTTCTTAACCCATTGAGGGGAGGTGGGATGTGTTTTATCCCATCGAATTAAAATGAGATTATCGCCAGAAACTTTTAACGAAATTTTATATACTTTTTTTTTAATTTTGGTGACAAAATGTTGAAAAATTGACTTTTCTTTTTTTAAAATAATATTTTTCGATTTCTCCGGTGAGAATTTAATATTACAGAGGTATATGTTTGCCTCTAAAGGGGTTAAACAGTCAATTGGCATTATGTTATGACCTCATTGTGAGAAATATCAGTAGTCACGCAGTCGTTACGGCAACTCTGGAAAAATCCTCAATTTTCTTCTGGATGAACACAGGAGCAAGAATATCCAAAAATTTTTAAATCAGCTTTGAGGTTCTTGATCTGGTTTAACACGATATACTTGTGCAAATGATTTTCTTTTCTAATTTTCTGTTTCTGAACAGCACGTACAAAAGCAAACTGCGTGCAGAAAATTACCGAAGGTTTGTATTAACCAGTTTCAGCTATTATATTGATGCCCCAACCAGTGGTGGATCCAACGGGGAGCTCACGGTGGTCATGACCCCCCCCCATGAGGAAGGAATTTTTTAAAGGAGATTTTAAAAATGAAATATATATACTGAATTCTTTCATATTAACCCCTTATTCGACAATGAAAATCTTTCTGGCTCTTGAAAGCTCTACTTAAATCCGAAGTAGATCATTTATGACACATCCAGGAAGTAATTTTTACTCTCAGATGCAAGATATTTACAAGTGCTTTTACTCAAAACAAATCTGATTGATTCGCGTTTTCTTTTTTTTTCAATAAAGGCAAAGAATCTTTCGGAAAATCTCCACAAAATGTGGAGTTTTAAGCTGAATTGTAGGCCGCGACAACCAATTGCTCCCTCATGGTAGCATTTCTGTATCTGTTCAGGCCTAAAAATTTTCTTAAAGAACTCAAATTCTAAATAATTCAATTTCTTAATAAGAAAACGAGAAAATCTTCAATTTCTTGGAATCTGAATAAAATATGAAAATGTTATATTTTTACGAATATTAATGCAATCTTTTTTTGTATTTATGAATAAAATGATTTCGCTAAAGTATGAGAAAGAAGCCATTTTGAATATGGATTAATATGGAAACATCCTTTAATATAAAAATGTTTATTGTGAGATGTGATATCCCCCCAACCGAAAAAAATAGTCATCAAGTCTAAATGGAGGGCTGGATCCGCCCTTGGCCCCAACGATAAATTTCAGTATCAGATATCTCGCTAATTGTAAAGTTGCGTTTTGAAGATAACTAAACGTACTTTTCATTATATTTTTTGTTTAAATTATTATTCAATTTACACACATTGGAATTAGCAATTCTTGCTAAAGTACTAAAGATTAAAAGTAATTTAACACCTTTTAAAGAATTTTTTGTCACCTTTAAGTAATTTATGCATAGTGTAGTTTTAAGTATATTTTTAAAGGAAAAATAAAATATCATGCACTAGATGATTAATAAATTACAAGCATTAACTATTTTTTTGTTTGAGAGGGGGGGATGATTTGTGAATAAATTAACGAACATTTTTTAAAACGCGATCGTCTCAAAATTTTAAAATAATAGATAAATTAATTTATAAAATAATACAGCAAGGGAGATAACACAAGTAAGAGCTATCGAAAAAAAACTATTTAAAAATTCTTATTTATATAAAAAACATTAATTAGATGCCTATTCAAAAAAGAAAAAGAAAAAAAAAACATAACGATAAATTCTACTTAAAATAACTGAAGTGAGAGTACATCCCATCATTCATAAATATCTAAATAAAAATCATTTTTTTTTTTTAATTCCGAACCATACATTTTATAAAACTGTTAAATAAAATAAAATATTAAAAATAACTTTATATATTCAATAAGTAAATCAACTACTTGATTTTTTAAACATTATCTAACAAATTAATTAATTAATTAATCTGTTTGAAATAATTTAATTAGTCATTTTGAATATATAAATTATCTTTACTTTTTTTTTATCTTAACATTAAATTTACTGAATATGTCAAGTTAATTTAACTTAATTTAAAACTACGTATTTTTCAAATCTGAAGTGTTTTTAATTAACATACTGCGTCATCATAAATTAAATTAAGTTTGCATAAAATTGAAGATTTAGTTATTTTTTAAAAGTTACATTTTACCATTTTTGGGTGTTTTAGAACGATAATTTATTTTCAATAATTACGTAAAACAAAATAACATTACAAAATTCAGAACATTCAAATATTTTAAAGTGGCTTATAAATATTAAAGATTTTAATGAATCTAATTAAATTATATATTTTTAAGTATTTGTATTTATGAACTACAGAATGATAACTATCTTTTTCAGGAAACGAACAAAATGTTTTCAAAAATATATCAAATGTATATTTAAAAGAAAAAAAACAACAATAGCTAATAGAGGTTTTAAATTTGTATAGATATAATTCTCATTTAAATTTACAAATTCATTTCTATTTTTTATTTCACAATGATAGTGAGGTGCTACAATAAGTGAATATACATATTAAATGTGATATCATTTTCGACATAGATATTGTAGCAAGTAAACTTGCCAATTAAGGTTGTTTTTGAAATTTTATTATTTTCAGTATTTTTCTGGCCCCATTTCTAAGATAAATTGTTGAATGTGTAATATCGCAAAAATTAAAAGAACAATAATGCTTTATTTTGGGAGAAAAATAATACTTTTTAAACTGTTATTTTGAAAAGTTGCGAGTTATATAGCCTTTCAAGCTTGTTATTACTAAATTAAAGAAATAAAATTTATATGTGATGGAATACCAGGATGATAATTTTATCTTATAGAAAATACTAAGACAAAAAATTTGAAAAATGACTTTCAAGTACTTTTTATTGCTTTGAATATTTTCCACAACTGATAAGTAATGCTCAAACTCGGTATTCAAGAAATATTTCATTTCACAACAAAATTCACATTGCGTTGTTACATTTATTATGTATGTGAGTTTGATGTAAGCGTATTACAATATATTGAATTTATAGCTATACAATCCATTGCATTTGTGGATATGTAACACCGTACAAAAAGTAATTTTTTCTATTTATCAATCAGAATTTTTTCAATTCATTTACAACAATACTATTTAGCTTAGCTTTTTAAAATGTGTACAAAACAATGTTATTTATTTCAAATTTAAATGTAATATTATTTCATAGCTATAGAATATTCTTTAATCAAAGAAATCATTTTTAAAAGTCAATAGCTTTTACAACACTTAAGGAAAAATTCGTCTTATTTTTATATAATCCAGACTTATTATTTTATAAATTTTCACATATAACTGAAAATCTTAGGTCATAAATAATACAGTTTGTCTTTTAAATAAAGTGAGTATTGAAAAACAAATCTTTGTACGAACACATCATTAATTTCATATTTCATAGAACAAAAGTTCTAAGAATATCACCGCAACTTTTTCAATACTTTAAAAATTTACAAAAGGGCGTAAATTTCTTTGGCGTGTTTTTTCCAGTTTCTTCTTGGAAACTCAATACCCAGTTTTTAATCTTCTGTTTCTTTATGTAAAAGAAGAATGTAGAAAATTATTTCTTTCTTTTGCCTTTTATAAAAGGAGAGAACTTTTCTGGAGTTTTAATGATTAGTCGCATAGGTAGAAATGTACAAATGGCAGACATTTTCTTTCCTTAGTTTCGATATAGCATACCAAGAATTTGACATCCTTTGTGTAATTATATATCATTGAATTCATATTTGCATAAAGGTTAAATTTTCGCTACTTTAATTTCAATTAATAATTACTACACTGTATTTTTTGAAAAGATTTTAAAACGCATAATGTTGGATTTGCTATAATCGTCTTTTTACGAGGAAATTTATGCATTAAATCATTAACCGTTTAGGCGCCGAATTAATATCGCAATGTTATTATCGCAATTTTATTTTTCCTATATTATAGCTTCAAATGTTATAATTTATGCATACAAATTTAGAAAATAAAAAAAATAATTATTTCTGCAGGTTTTTTTTTTTTTTTTTTTTTTTTTTTTTTTTTTTTTTACTCTCTTTATTTCAATTTTCGCATTTTGGAACATGATTATTAATTGACAACCTATGCAAATATAACAAATTATTTTCCGCTATATGCTATTGTATATTGTTCTTGAGTATTTTCTCGAATTCCAAAAACATTTGGATTCCTATCGTCAAATGTAGGTAATATTGAGAAAACGATAAAAGTATATAATATATTTTTTTTTATCCAAATTAATGATTTTACATTTTTCTTATACCTGTAATAAATGCTTAAACATAATTTTTTTTTCAAAAGTTCAAATCAACCTTATATTTAATAGGAAAAATAAGGACATCGTTATTATGTTGGAAAATATATGTTTTGTATTACAAATAATGCAATGTTCCCATTTGGGAACATTGGCGTTTAAACGGTTAACTAATGTAGTAAAAAATAGAAGTTTTCATAAATTTTCTGTGTTTTTTGTTTTTATAAAGTATATTTCATTTTCACAGATCATCATAAAAATTGAAGAAAATTTGAAATCAATCACGGCGTTATATTTACATAAATTTTTAATAATGTCCGTGTTTGCAATTAGAGAAACATGTCATTTCCCCATAAAATTCCCAGTGTATTACAATTTATTCCATCGTAGAATTAGCAACAAAGATTTCATTTATTGAGGTAGATATATATTTTTTTAATCTCACGAATAATACTGTCTAACCGAAATTTTAAAATTCTAATCATTTATGGGTAATAAAACACCCGTTTATAACAAAACTCTTTTATGAAAGTCTATAGGATTTGATTAAACGGAAAATAATGTACAGTCGACTCTCGTTAATTCGAACTCGTCGGGACCACAAGAAATGTTCGAATTATCCAAAGTTCGAACTATGGAAAACATGCTTAATATGGTACTATTACAAAAAAATTAATGTTATAGTGTTTTTTCAACTTATTTCGTCTGTTAGCATTAGAATATGACTTAATATTAAATTAGCGTGTATAAATACATAAACTAATTAAAAGATTAGAAACAAACAGATTGGAAGAAAAAAAAATTAAAGCGTCACTGATGGACAGACGGGGCTCTAAGAAAGTGGATATCAAATTCATTGGATTATATGTATACGTTCGGAACAATTTTCACAAATGTCAAAGAAAGAACGTTATTCAAATGATCTGAAATCCGTGGGAAAGAAAAGAAAAGTGAAACATCGGACTTCTCGTTAGTTGAATTAAGCAGAGTCAAGAGAAAATGAGGTCGAATTAATGAAAATTTTTAACGTTATTCTGCCATTGAGACTTTCGGGACTTTATGTTTAGTTCGAATTAAGCGAAGATTCGAATTAACGAGAGTCGACTGTATAACTTGATTATACAATAACCTATATTTATTATTTTTTAAATTCTTGTATTAAATTATATACAAATGGAGTTTTTTGGGTTAAAAATGAGATATTTGGAAAAAAAAAGAACAAATTTCATAGAACAAAAGCTTTTAAAATATCATTTCATTCGTTAGAATACACCCTCTTATAAAAAAACTCTTTTATAAAATTCAGAGTTGATTTGAAGCGATATTAGTGTAACTTTTATTTCTGTAATAACTTCGATTTGATTTTTAAATTTTTACATTATATTTTGAATATTTAATTTTTCCATAAAAAAAGCAAGTTTTTTTTTTTTTTTTTTTTAAGAGTTTTTATTAAAAATGAGATATTTGAAAAAAAAAAGAGTCCTTTTTTAAACAAATCATTAAATTAATATTTCATAGAACAAAAGCTTTAAAAATATCATTTCATTCGTTAGAATACACCCTATTATAAAAAAAAACTATTTTATAAAATTCAGAGTTGATTTGAAGCGATATTAGTGTAACTTTTATTTCTGTAATAACTTGAATTTGATTTTCAAATTTTTACATTATATTTTGAATATTTCATTTTTCCATTAAAAAAAGCGATGTTTTTTCTTTTTTTTTTAAAAAAAAAAAAGAGCTCTTATTCCAA
Organism: Maratus speculifer; assembly: GCA_964019185.1. Taxonomy (NCBI): domain Eukaryota; kingdom Metazoa; phylum Arthropoda; class Arachnida; order Araneae; family Salticidae; genus Maratus; species Maratus speculifer. The sequence goes on from OZ025301.1 coordinate 44,149,229, forward strand.
TAAATAAGTTCATATTTCATAGATCAAAATGTCTAAAAACATCATTGCAAAACACTTTTTAATACTTTAAAAAGTTACAATAGTACTTTATTTTTTCTCCATGAGTTCTTCAGTTTCATCTTTGAAATTCGATATCCAGTTTTTATCCACGTGGTTATTTATCTAAAAAAAAAGGTAAAATATGCATGAATTTATGTTTTTTTCTCTCTAAAAGTTGAAAACTTTTGTAATATTTTCGCGATTAAGCACAAAGGTGGAAATGTACTTCACTTTGAATCATCGTTTTTTTCTTTCTTTAGTTTTTTTACAACACATGGAGAATTTTACGTCGTTTTTTCAGTTCATTATCAATGTATTATTTTTAAATTTGTCAAAATGCAGAAAGATTAACATTTTGCTGCATTCCTTAAGTTCAATTAACAAGTATAACGCAGCATTTTAAGGTGAAGTTTTAAAAGAGGTAAATGTTGAATTTGTCAATAATCTTCTTTTTATGGAAAAAATGGTATATTTAATTAATAACCAACCCATGTATAAAAAGACGCACAAAAATTCACAAAAAAAAATTCGATATTTTTCCTTTTTTACTTATCCATCATGCGTAGTATAGAGTAAGCCTTGCAATCGTTTTGAATTTTTTTTTTGTTTTTTTTTTTGACGGATTTACACGTTTCAGACACTGGAGATTTCGAAAAACATATTTTTAGAAAAAAAAAAAATGTGTCGTCCGTTCATCTGTCTGTCTGTGTGCCTGTAAACGCTCTATCTCCGTAACAAACCGAGATAGAGACTTGAAATTTTATATGTACTTAGTATGTAAGAATGGAACGAAGCCTATTTAATACCAGTAACTTCAATTATCCGGAACTATTATTTTCGGACAGTCGAAAAATTCGTTCTGGTGAAAGGTATATACAAATTTTCGATTTTTTTTTAATTTTAAGGAATGGAGTAAAAATTAACAAATTAACCCAAATTTTGCATAAAAAAAACGAAATTGATCGGATTATTAGTTGCTAAGGTATTTGTGATCCTGTTTTCCACATTCTTAGACTTTTCATGACCTTGTATTTCATTCAAATTTCAATTCTAAGATGTATTTTAATTGGAAATGAGACACTAAATCCGATTCATTAAATTGTTAGTTAATATACTATTATTTTTGGAGTTATAAGGGTATTTCTTTTACGCAATTCGGTACTACTTGAGTAGTTTGGCGTTTTATACAATTTGTCGAATTGAGTTCATCATCGATTCATTAATAGAGCATTAGTATGTTTGTTAAAAATATTCAAACAAATGTTTAAATTTTGTTTTGGAATTGCAATGCATTTTTTAACTAATATATATATGTTTTATTTTCATATTTTATAGAATGCATATCCATGATGGGTAAGTATTACGGTGGCCCCCAACAACTAGTTTTAAGTTGAACTGCATTTAATTTTCATTGATTCTCGTTTAAAAATATTAGAAAATATTAAATCAATCCCAATGTAATATTTCTAAATCTTTATAATAATACCCACGCTCACGATGAGAGAAACAATTGATTTCACACCAAAATTCAAAGTGGATTATATTTTATTGCGTCGTAAAATAGTAATATATTTTCATTTACTGTGTTAGCTAAATTTAAAAAAAGCGTCATGAACTGTATTCAAATAAACGTATTCAAAAGTATTGTCTTTTTTCAAAATTGAAAATTACTTTTTTATCTATAAAAGAACACTTTTATGAATTCATATAGCTTTTATATAAATGGAAACTATCGAAATTTTTATTTCTAAAATAATATATATTTTTTTATTTTGAAAATTTTAATATTGAATCATACACAATAGAGTTTTCCGGTTTTGAAAGTGAGATTTGGAGAAAAAGAGTCCTTATTTCAACAATCTATTAAGTTCATATTGCATGGAACAAAAGGTCTAAAAATATCGCTGCAAGTGCCATTGACAATACTTTAAAAATTTACAAAAGCACTTTAATTTCTTTCTCGTACTTTTTACAATTTATACTTAGAAACTCGATATTCTGCTTTTATCTTTCTGCTCATGTGAAATAACGATGCTGAAAATTCTTTTTTTCTCTTTAAAAGCTGGAACTTTAGTAAGAATTTTGCATATGTCTCATAGGTAGAAATGTACGTATGGCGTTGAATCATTGAATTTTTTTTCTGTACTTTTTCCATAGTATATGGAGTTTTTTATATTAATGTAGAAATTCTACTTGCAAAATATCACGTTCTATGATGTTATAAAAAGGACCTAATAATAGATTATAAAATTGTATGTGTAGATTATATATTTATTTTTAAATGTCACATATTAATGAAAACAAAAGTGCATTGTTTTACACAACATAATTTCAGAAGTGTGGATAAGGCAACTTATTGGAATTTTTTATTTGTTTTATTTTAAGGAGGGGATTGGTATAACTTAAGCGCTTTTTATTCCAATAAATTTGATTGATTTAATATTGAATATTCAATAATGACGTTGCATCGCTGCAATAGCATTTCCAAAAATAAAGGACTAAAACATTTATTTTTATTTTTTACTTTTGTAAGATGCTCTGACCATCTTCCTCATAACTAAAATTCTCGTTTTTTACATCACGCAAGAATAAAATTAAACAAAAAATAGTATACTTATACAAAATGATGCACAATATAGGAACAATTGTATATTTACTATTACATTGAATATTCATGAGTTGAATTCCTTCTAAATATAAGTTTTTCATGAGGGCTTTTACTTTGAAATTTTTAAAAATATATACTACATATATAAAATTCAAATAGTAATTTTGTGCCGGTTGATTATAACTAAAGTTTTTCTAAATGGATTTTGATAAGACTGAGAAATTTTCATAAAACGTTTTAGTGTAAGAATATAGCGTTCTACTTTGATTAATATGTAATTATAGGGTAAAGAGTTCTGTAAGCAAGTGAACGTGATTATGAAAGGTAAACCTTTGATCTGTTCGACAGATTTTGTTGAGATTTGCTTTATTTATTCGATAATTTTTCAGGGATTTTTTAGAACTTTGCATGTTTTTCGATCATTTTTTACTAAATTTTACTCTATAATATTTGACTATATAATAATAATTACTATATAATAATTGTTCAAATATAATAATTATTCTTGTGCAGCGAAAATTTTGACAGACGCATTTGAAAATATAATAGCATAATGGCATCGATTTGTTTCCAGCAGTGCTGAATAAGATTTCAGGTAAAAGTCTATATTCTTTGAGAAGATGAGATTCATCGATTCTTTGATTCAAAGTTCCTTTGAAGAAAAAAAACATAGTTCTAGGTAAAAGAACGTAGTATACCAATGCAGCATGGAATTTCAAGAAAATGTAATCTACCTTTGCAAAACTTCACAGTTATACACGTTTCCTGATTTATTTTCCTTTCCTTACAAAAACTAGAAGAATCATGCTGAAACTATTAATAATTAAAATCGCACAAAAAATATCTGTTGTAGCGCCCGGTTATAGTGCAATATTTTTATATTCACGTACGACTTGCTGGATCTAGTCAAAAACATGCACAAAAAATTTCATTCAATTCTATACATATCTTCATATACTTCTTATACAGGGTATCCAGTAAATGACTGACCCATTTTAAATATTTAAAAAAAAAAAAAAAAAAAGGTTTGAGTTAAAAATGTGCGGTTTGCTGTATTGTTATTAGAAAATCAATAATTTTTTAAATATGTACTGTGTTAATATAGTTCGAATTCCGACCAAAATATCGCGCTGGCGGCCACAGGCTGTTTGAATACAGACATGACTCTAATTTTCATAGGTACAAGCTTTTTGGTTGAATTTGAATCAATATGTTGTCAAACCTAAATCTATATGTTTAATCGACTCTCGACCCAGCTTCAAAAATAGGGTACGTTGGTTTAAGAGAGATTTAAAATAATATTTATGATTGAACAATCTGTATTATACTTAACCTCTTCAGTCCTGAGACCGAGATATTATTTTAAATATTATTATGTTACAGCCCCGTATTTTTTTTTTTTTTTTTTTTTTTTTAAATCTCAAATCGTTTTTTTATATATTTATTTACATTCAAAATGGGTCAGTCATTTACTGAATACCCTGTATATTACTTCATATATAATACAAAGCGGATGCACATAAGTATGAACTACTCATGAACATGCAGACACACGAAGGAACAAACAGACATTTTTTATTAACATGTTTTTCTGAGTCTCTGACCACTGAAACGTGTAAAACCGTCCAAATAAATTTCGATTACAGTATTTTTTTTCTTAAGGAAACAGTAAGTAAAAAAAATGTTTATAAAAGTAAGATAAAACGAAGAATTAAAAACGTAAAATTCATCAAAGCTTTTTATTTTGTCAGTTTTTACTAAAACATTATCTTCTTCCTTTCATGAGCATTATATTCTTTAAAATAAATGTTAAGACTTTATTGAGTTTTTATCCTTTAAGCTTATCATAAATATTATTACTTTCTTGTTCACATTTAATGGATTTTTTATTGCCTTTTCATATTTATTGATATTGAGGGAATAAGTTACATCTTTCAAAGTCAACGAGGTCTTTCGCTTTTGTGCAAATTTGCAAAAGCATTTGATGCATTTCTAACGGAGAATAATGCTGAAATGTTTATTGCATTCGTTAAATAAAACCACTAATATGCAATATAAATATAGATCTATACTAATAAATGTCGAGTAACAAGCTTTAAAATAAATATTTCTTTAATCGATAATGGTAAAGATATAACTCATTATGAAATAATAATTAGAGATATATTTTATAATCAAGGAATATTTTAAAAAGTTGTAATAAAATTGTGAATTTTAAAACACCTTCAAAAGGCCATTATCGTATATATAAAACGAATTAATCTTAAATTTTTATTGAAATCTTAAAAAAAAAATAACAATAATAAACGTTCATTTTCGAAATGATGATCCAAATTCGATCGAATCTTTTTTTAAAACATAGTGTAATCAATTAAAGTGTTCTTTTTAACAATTATCGAATTTTATCCATAAGTATCAAATAATAAGCTTTGGAATAAATATTACTTTTATATAATTATGATAAAGAAATAATTCATTATAGCATAAGATATAATTAAAGATATATTTAAAAAATGAATCTATTTTAAAAGTTTGTAATTAAATTATACATGTTAAAGAAACTTGTAAAACTACTTAATACACTTGAAAAAAAAATATATTTAAACTTTTACTGAAATCTTTAATTATCGATAACTAACAAATTATAAGTTTAAATAAGTTTAGTTGTTTGAAAATATTAATGACAAAATATGTTTGATAATTTTATTATTATAATTCGAACATTATAAAAGAAATAGTCCATTGTAAAACTATATATAGTTCTATCTTTTATAAATATAGATTTTTTTTAAAGTTTTACAGAAATTATTAATTATAAATAAAATATGTGAAAAAGAGATTTTCTGAGATATTTTACAAACTAATAATAAAGTAATATTTTGGAAAGTGAATGTATGATTAATAATTTATATATATTTAAGAATGCTGTATTATTTTAGACATTCATTCAGGGCATTGTCTTATCAGTGAAGTTAAAAGAATTTTGTATATGTAAATATTATAGATTTTCTTTTTAAATGTGAGACTCTGGACAGATAAGTTATATTATTTTGGCAAGATTTTCTGTTTTGTACACACTCCTTTTACATTTCTTTTATCACTAAATAAATTTTACAATTATAATTCACAATTAATGTTTGCTTTAATTTCTAATAAAAAAAAAACACTTTTGATTATAGATGTTTTCAATTGGATTTGCTTATCATACGAATCTAGTAAAATTTATAAAATACATGAATTTAAGTTTTACAATTTTCATTTTTGATGTGCAAACTCTTAGCAGATATTACCACTTTTAATGGAAATTATATTTTTCTATAACTTCGCATCTTTTTCCTCTGCAGTTAAAAATTTCAATGAACTTTCTTTCTCTACTATATAATATTTAATTCACAAATTGCTCATGGAATGATATAATTAATTAATGTTTTGTAGTTTGTGAATAAATTGTATTTAAAATTTATATTCTAATCATTTTTTAATTATTAATAAACTTTGATTCACAAAAAAAAAAAAAAAAAAAAAAAAGAAAGAAAGAAAAAGAAAGAAAGAAAGAAAGAAAATAGAAGAAAAAAAAGAAAAAAAAGCGAAGAAAAATATAAAAAGAAAGCGGCAAAAAAAGAAAAGAGAAGAAAAAGAAAGAAAATAAAGTGGGAAAAAAAGAAAGCGAAAAGGCTTTATTAAGTTCTTTCTACCCAAATTTATCTCAATTAATAGTAAAATTAAATTTTGATCTAATTAAATCAAAACAAAAACTGCCAGCATATGAAATCACTACCATATATCAGTATTCATCATTATATTTCACTAAAAGTAAATTTTCTATAGTGTCCGAATGCAACCGATTATCATGTCGAAACTGAACCGAAATCTATTTCTGCCCGCTCTCTAATCTCAGCCGAATGCTGGGTCGCTCTGATATGCTGTTTTAATCTACTAATAATCGGATTCATACGAAATTATTAATAATTAACTATACGAATGCAAACATCTTAATCGACAGAAACAATTTTAAATATACTGAATATATTTGGATTCGATCAACTTTTAAGTAAATTTGTTCATGTTCAATAAACATGTTAGCTTTACAGCATTAACATTACATTTGATATACAATAGAACCTCGATTATCCGAGCCTTGATTAACCGAAGTCGGTTTCTTCTGCACTTTTTTCACATTCTACTATCATCCAAAATTTTCCCTTAGACATGCATTTTTTAGGGTCCCCCCCCCCCTCACCATATTCCTTTTGTATGCAAGCCGTCCTTTCCAAACTATGAGCGCAGATAAATATTTTAGAATTTCCTTTTTTAGAATTGCTTCTCACAAGGAATCCGGAAAACAAAAATTAAGCCATTATAAATTTTATTTCAGAAATAAATTTATTTTCGTTTATGTTTTTAATTTAGTATTTAACAGTTAAAATAATTCATAATAACAGTTCAATGACGATACTACATATTAAACTAGATGATTATTGATGAATTCTCGACTATCCGAAGTAGGATGGGTCCCAATTACTTCGAATAATCGAGGTTCTACTGTAATTGTGTTTTCTTTCATGAATTCAATTACGCAGCTTAAAATATTTCATTGAAAATGAAGAGGATTCAAATTAAAATGTCAAAAGATTGAAAACCTATAATCTGATTTTAATAAAACGGATTAAATCTACTCGAAAACATATCCGAAAATCAATGTCAGGAAAAGAAGCATTGTTTTAATAAATGCTTTGTCAAATCTTCAAAATACATTTGTTTCTGAAGTTTTTTATGAAGTTATATTATAATTTCGTAGATATTTTTAAAAAAGTGTATGTAAGGTAACAACCGCATCATAATTTCATTCAAATATATGCATACTGGCCCCATTTTGCATTTGAATGTACCACAGGTTCAATGTTCGATTGTGTTATTTTTAATTCACTGAATAGCTCAATTAAATTCAAAGAAATGCACTGTACATTTTCAATAATTGATGTATTATTAGGAAGGGGAAATTTTTTAAAAGAAAGAATTTGGAAGAAATTTTTCCGCCGATTGGAATTTTTTTTCTATTTCTATTTTATAAAAAGAACAAACTCTCCGAAAATAACTTGAAGTGGAAAGGAAATTCAAAATGGGAAGGATCATTAGAATAACTTGAATTTTTATAAGGAGAAAGAGAAAAAATCCATTCCTTTGAAGTAGGAACAGATTGATGAAGAGGATAAATATTATTTCAAGGAGGAACTTTCATTTCTTTATTCAGATGTGCTAAACAAATGAAAATCCTTTTTTTTTTTTTTTTTTTGTCAGTTATGTTATTTATCTTTCATCAAATTCTAACAATCTAACAATCTAAAACTTTATAATTTGTGCAGAAAAGTTAAAAGAAAAAACATTTTAGTTGCTGTATATTTTATTTTTCTTTAAATGCTTTTAAAATTCTAAAATATATATATTTTTTAATTTTTTGTCAATTCCATTATTTTGTATATTTGTTAAATAGAAATATATCCGATGTTAACGCGGGGTATTATTTATTATACTGAATGAAATCTTTATTTTATTGAAAAAAGTTAAATTTATACACAAAATTTAAACAATATATCTTAAAAAGTGAAACTAGACATTATGTGTCAAATTTGACAGTAAATAATTTGACAGTTACATAGAAAAAATACTCTATATTTGTTAATCATTTAAATGTGAAAAAAATTTATAAAATGAAGACTTTTAATATTTAAAAAGAAGTATATTTCAGGTCAGTGTATATCGCAAGCCAGTGAATGGCCATATTTTAGTCCATTCACTGGCGCTGTTAGTTTAAAAGGATCAAATGATGAAGTGAAAGGAGTCATAAGTTGTTATACTATTAGTTGAAAGAATAATACATGTATTTTTCTTTACTTAAGACTCGTTAAAAAATACTTAAAAATTTATAGAAGTGATTTGTATTTTGTGTTTTTATTTATTTTTTTTTCATTTTATTCTGATAATCGGACGACAATGGATGCTTCAAGTTAATTTATTTTCCAGTATTTATATAGGGTTTTTTCTTTGAACTGTTTTCTATTAAGTTTTTAGAATTTAGACATTATGTTTTCAATACTACTTTTTGTCAATATGTATGTTTTCGTAAAAATAGTCTTAAAAAATTCCACAACATCTAAATCGAATTCATTTACTTTATCGACGATTCCAAGTCAAAATATTTTAAATAAAATAGCTTTATGACAACATCTCATTTTTTAAAAGTTTATGAGATAAGTTTTTTGAATTAGCAATCAGACAAAAGAAAATAAATATCCTATATATTTTCCTCCTAAAATATAGCAGATGATGAACATAATTGAAATGAATTATCTGCACAACATTAATATCTTCTCTCAAGAACTGGGACACTGACAAAAATGGTACTGACTATACTGCTGATAATGACAGGTGTTTCTTAACATAAAAAAATAACAATATTCATGACCATGCTTAAATGAGAACTTCATGAAATTAAAAGTCATTATTTGCATTATTTTTTCATATAAAGATAAATATCGTTTTGAAAAAAAGTAAAGTAACTCGTAACATTTTAATGACAAAAATCCATTTTTTATTAAAATTTTAAAACGAATTCGTTTATTGAGAATATTACATTTTGAAGCTCAAGTGGATGTTTTTTTAATAGCAGCTTATGGACTTATAAAAAAAGAAACTGTGTCGCACTTATTTACTTCAAGTGTATTTACAGTTGTATAAAAAATACATACTTCGAAAAATGACAAATATTTCAAACTAAAGTACTTTATCTTGTGTCGGTATAAGCTCTATTCTGTTTTTACTTTCAATTAAAAATCAATAAAAAGCGTACTTTTACACTCTGTTTTTGGTTTTTAAGGTTAAAAAGGCGTTCTTATTTTTACAATTTATTTTCAATTTCAAAGAAAAAAATTAATTTTCGGATTTCTATATTATATTTATTGAGATTTTCTTTATATATTTATTTTTTGTGGGTGAAAAGTTTAATAAAATTTTATCTGTAGGTGTGCGAAAAGAACTTCCAATTGGACAACAGTTTTTCTTCTATAGAAGAACTTAAAGAAATTGGTTAGTCCGATTGAGAAAGGGCACTAATATATATATCTACTTATATTGATATTTGGTAAAAGAAAGTATCTTTGACAAAGTGACAATCATTTAAACAAAACACTCGCCTTGTAAGGGAGTGTCCCTAATAAAGGCACTCTGGTGTTTCTAGTGAGATCGCAATGTTCTAACATGTGTGGCGCCCTCGGACTACAGTTAACTGCGGTTTTTTTTTTTTTTTTTTTTTTTTGAGATTTTATGCAAATTTCTAGCTCCGTCTTCAATTTGCAAAGTATAAAAGCTGTAAGTTGTGAGTTGGAGTGTGTGTGTGGTGTGGTGTGGTGAGTTGGGAAGAGCCTCCAGCGACGAATAGTAGAGCTGACGTGTGAAAGTAGAGAGCCTCAGTACAGGAGTTCGGTAAAAGTTATTTCAGAGTAATTTTGCACTGTGGTTTTTTAAAATAAAGATATTTGTGCAGCCACGGGCTGTCTATTTACAGATTAGTAAAAGTAGTCCTCGACCTGAAGAGAAGGTCCGAATTAGATATTTGAGCCGTACTTAGTTGTAATGTGAGTACAAGGTAAAGTTTATTCTCATAGCAGTGTGTTTAATTGTCCAAAATACCGAACTTTGCCCCACTCTTCGTTCCCCAATTACAGTAAATAAAGTTTTGCGTTTTTAATTCTAAAAAGAATATGTCTTCATTCTACCGACACATCACAGCCTTTAAAAACCTTAAGAGGGATATCGAGAAGTGGTCCAGGTAAATAGCCTCCCTTTTTGAGAAACGTGGTTTCTCGACAGTTTTGAGTTGGATTTCAGATTTTTTTCATCATACATTGTTTTAAAAAAAATCTGAAATTCACGGATATATTTTTTTTAATTTCACAGAAAAAGTCCCTTTTCACGGCAAAAGGGGGATTTTTCGTTACAAGTTGGAAATTTTCATCATATTTCCGGAAAATAACGAAACGGCCGCAGATGGAAAGAAACAACGGATAAACTCCGCTATTTATTGCAAATTTATTTTGAATGTTTATAAAATTAACATGTTGCTGCACATAAATGAAATAACTCAATGGCGCTTTTGTAAGATATATGTATCGTGCTGCTGAATTGCAAATGTACTTATACCAACAATTTTCTGAGCAACAAATTAACAAGAGCTTGTTCTAATCATTCATTGAGCGAATAAAACTTCCCTAATAAATTATTTAATCAAGTCATATTGTAATTATTCATTAACCGTAACAAAATCATAATAATAAATTAGCCTTATTAATTAAAACTTGCAAAAACTATAACAGCATCAATAAAATTACAATCTATCTTATAAAAATATTAACGCACTGTAGAATCCACTTTATGCCTTTATAATCCCGTGCATCTGAAGACCCTGTGGCATGATAGCTTGGGAAATTGATTCCCACACCAAAGGCATTGCCAACTAGATATAACGGCCTTTCGCATTTCGTTAAAAACCACCGAAAAAGTGAAGCTAGATTCAGCTTCAAACCCTGAGCCATTTCATTGGACCACGTGGCACAAACTCTGCCCAAATTAGCATTGTATGAACTGATTTCTGTTCTGAGCTCATGGTCATTGTTTTGGTCCAGGGTTTGCATGATTGGTCAGAATAACTTCAGAAAGATATCAGAGTCCTCTGGCGGGAGACTTCATACATTAATCTTAATTGCATCGGCCTATAGATCTAGTTGGCCATGCCAAAGGCGTCAATTCAATCTTCCCTATTACCTTACTTTATTCCTCGGCCAAAAAGCATGGGACTTTCTAAACTGTGGATGGATGGCACCACAAGCCAGTTCTTATACCATCGCTTCTCTTCAAACGGAGCTTTTCAATTTTTATAATCCCTCTCCACACCCTACCCCCCACCCCCCACCCCAAAAAAAGAAAATATATATAGTTGTATTTTTTCTTAAAATTTCATTATTTTAAGTTACTAAATTAATTAAAAGATTTAATTCATTGCGTTTATTAAAATCAGAGGAAAAGAATTCGTTAAAGTTTAAAGTCCAGGAACGGTACGAGTCATTACAGGGTAAAATCAAAACTACTTTCGACCCCTTGTTTTAAATAAAAAATTTTAGCACACAAATCTTAGAAAAAAAATTATACAAAAGATTAGCTTATACGATGGATTTTAGAAAAAAAGCTTCCCGTACCCATCGTAAAATTCTTAACAGTCCACTCTCTTAAGTGTTTCATTATTTTAAGTTATTAAAAAAGTAAATAAATAAATAGAATATTTCATAAACATGTACTGGACAATTGCACCATAAAATTTAACTATTAAGAATAAATTTATTAAAAATGCAAAACATTGCTCAAAGGTGCACAAAACAAGAACTTTAATATGAATTTGTCCAATTAAAATAAAATAAAATATCAACGTTTCAACTTGGCGAACAAAGGGTTGCTGTATTAACTTTGAAGAGGCTAAAATCATAGTTCCATGCAAAAACCCATTTGAAGGTAAAATAAGAGAATCTGTCGAAATGATTGCACGAAAAACTAAACCTTGTAATGATAATTTATCCTATAATAAAACCAAAAATATGGCATAACATCATAAAATCCTAAATTTGTATTCCATTGCAATATTTTAATTTTTACTCTCGTGTAAGTGGGAACAAATTTAAACTTTTGATTCACTTCGATTTTATTTTATTAGAAATATTATCTCTCGATCAGGAAGCAAACTTTTAGTCATTTCAATATCATTGAAGACAGCGAGAAACGTTGATATTTTATTTTATTTTAATTGTACAAGTTCATACTAAAATTCTTGATTTGTGCACTATTGAGCAATGTTTTGTATTTTTAATAAATTTATTCTTAGTATTTAAATAAAATATTGTCTATATAAAATATTCTTAGTATTTAAATAAAATATTGTATAAAATATGTCAGTCCTATTTCCAAATTTACGGAGCACTTTTTCATTCAAGAAATTCGATCAGAACAATCGAATTTAAAATATGTATAATTGATTTCTCATTCAAGTAAATACAAAAAAATTAAAAACCTTTGTTTTAAAATTTTAACCACTTCACCGGTTACCCCGAGATAAGTCGGGGGTTAAAGCACTGATTCTCTATACAAGTCGTCGGTTAAATGATTAATCTCCACTTGAAATTGATAGATTCTATCCAAAATCGACATCAAAACTTATTGTTTCTCTGCCAAAAACAATTCTCGTCGTATTCAAGCAGTTTATTATGTAAAAAAAGTTCCATGAATCAATTGTATTAATCAAACCATTTTCTAGTTTTACATTAGCGCCAGAAAAATTCTAATAATAAATTAACCTTATTAATTGCTATTTTGAGGAATTATAATAGTATCGATAAATTTACTCTCTATCTTATAAAATATCAACACAACAGAATCAGCTTCAGCACCCAATACCCGCATTGAAAATAATTTACAACGGCGGTACAGTAGTTAGGTAACAAGAACCTAGTTTCCCACACTATAGACTGTGAGTTCTGTCCCCGTAGGGGATAAAAAAATCCAATATGATCTCCTGCACAATGAAATGTAAGTTTTTTTAAAACTCTCTAAATATGGCACCAGCAGTGTATTGTTTTCACTTTTTATGCAAAGTTCTTCGAACAGAGTTCTTTCTTTTATTTCTCAAAACGGAAAACCAACTAATGGAATGGGAAATGTCCGCCAACCAGTCATTTTACCGTGATTTCACTGACTTGTTTTTAATAGTGTATTTTACGATAAAGGTTCGTGAATTTTTTTTCGTACATTTTTTTTTCAGGAATCTTATTTTCTACATGGTTTTGGGATGCAATCAACTACCAACCAAGATATGCACGTAGAAATGCTGCGGACGGCGTTACGTTCATTCAGCAAAAATTAATAAAGTGTTGAAATATCAACTGCATTGTGGTGACAATCTCCACACTAAAACAATGAAAAAACTTGAAATAACGATTTAGAACAGCTTTTTAATTTAAATGCAATGTTTCTAAAATAATAATACATATTTCCGTTTTATATTATGATAATTCTTGTTTTCATTTCGACAAGGTAATAATTTTCGTTTTCCATTTTGCCTACAAATTAGTTCTGTGTAGTTTAATCTAATCTAATTATATTTTTGATATTAATCTCATCTAATTACTACTATTTTAATCAATGAGTTTATATAAATATGACTTAATTATCAAAATTTTAAATATATAAATTTTAAAAAATCATAAACGAGGTCTTAACTGTTCTGACGCTGGTTTTAAAAAGAATGGATAAAATCCATCAAATCGATTCATTAAATTTTTTGCCTCCATCTGATATATTTATTTCAATTATTTTTCATTTCTATTAACAGTGCTTCAAGACTACAAAGTGATAACCTATGACGCAGAGTTCGTCATCAAGGGCAATGTTGCCCTCCTCCGCTGCGAAATCACGGGCAGCGGGAAAGAGTACGTCTTCGTGACGTCGTGGATGAGAGACGACGGGCTTACGATCTCATTGAATGACAATAACGGTAAGTCAGTTCGGAAGAATGAAACTCGCTGTTTTTATTTTCTTTGAGAGTTTGCATAGAATTGTAATACTTTGTTTGTGTGTTTGACTAGATTAACATACGTAAAAAAAGAAGTTTTTTTTTTCTCTTTTTTTCTTTTGGTAAATGATTTGTGTTTATTTTGTAGCATTAAAGATAATTTATATTTTTAAAAAATAAGTTATTCGATGAAAACAAGTATGTATTATCATCTGTTTATTTTTAATAGAGGGATATCATTAAAGTGGAAGAAAAATGACTTTATAGTTAAGTACAGTACTCCATATGAAATTTGTAAAAGCAGCAGATAAATTTTACCTGAAAAATGTCGCAAAGTAAACTTATCTATAAATAATTTTTTTACTGTCAACCATTTATTAAAATAAAGGTTTTATTCGACAACTATTTCAAAAGAAGTAACGAAAGTAATTATAAAAAAAAACTACATTTTAAATTTCATTGCTTGTATAGGGAAATATATGCCCTATATCGAACTAACATATCTATGTACATTATGCAAATAAAGAGTATAAACAAATATTTTAAAAATAGGTTCTATTAGATTAGCAGAAAAAATGTGTGTGTATGTGTAGAAAGGGTAGAAAGTGCTAGAAAGTGTTCTATAGAAATACATGAATGTATATCGTCCTAATTGGCAGGAGTACGAATACTTAAATATTATATTTCATTGCTTGTAAGAGAAAAATGTATCTGTCCTAACTTTTGAAAAAGTGCCGTAAATGAACATACATACCTTTACACTGTAAAAAAAAACCCCGTTAAATTTACGGCAAAATGGCAGAAATTTAGCTAGAAATTTTTATGTAAAAATCGCAGTAAAATTTGTTGTAAATTTTATCGCATAATTTCCGTTATTTCAACGGTTATAACTAAAGTAAATTTCACAGGCATATTTCAGTACAAATTACTACAAAAAATGCTGAAATTTTAACGGTCTTATTTTCGTTCAAATCGCCACAATAACCTCCTCGGTCCTGATGTCGCCTGTATGCGACACTAAATAATACCTATTAAATTAATTAGTACTACTTTGTTATCCAATCGACCAGTTTCGCCAAATTATACGAATCGCCAAACTAATAGCCAGACTATATATGTTGACATATTTTTTATTTTAAATAACGAAAAAACAAATAATTAGTAGAATATTAATAAAAATATTAATAAAAAGTGAAAATAAAAATCACTTAATGATATTTTAAACACGTGAATCGTATTAAATGTCATTGAATGTGACATTCACGATCATCCATTATTGGCATTTAATCTTATAATTTGGCGATAATTTATTGGTCGACGGGATAACCTAGTAGTACCAATTAATTTAAATGTTTTATGATTGATTTAATTACTTCTAGATCTTTTTAATAAGAGCGCACATATTATAAGCGCCGATATATAGACTAGTATATAGTAATTTTAAACTGTTTTTTAGCGTTTCTCGTAATATTTGTCTCAGCACTGATGAGAATAAATGCAGTAATTTTAACAGCAATATTTCCGTGCAAATTATCACAATAAGTGCTGTAATTTTAACATTAAACTCTGTGTAAAAGAATTGAAAAAATTATGTGATTACAGCAGAAAAATCCCGTAAAAAATACTTAAGGATTTGAAATTTTACCTGCAAAATTTCGACCCGTTGCTGTAAAATGCCTGAAAATCTGCAAAAGTATTTACATCAGGTTTTATTTTATTTTATTTTATTTTATTTTTATTTTTTTTATATACAGAGTTGCCAATTGCTCCGGATAGTGGTCACCATTATTTTTCAATTGAAGTTATTAATTTATTTAATCAGTGTTTTTTAGGAATTAACTAAAAAAGCGATATTTTTCAGAAATACTTATGACGAAAATCCAGAGCAGTTAACAGCTCTGCTTATGTTTTTCAACCATGATACATACACATGATAATTCTATAAAAAAGTTATTGTTTATTATTTTTTTGGTGAAATGATAAGGAAGTTGTCCTTACATCACAATAATTCCAGTAAATTGCTTCCGATTTTCAAACAGCATTGATGGTCAAATAAAAGTATATGTTACACAGCAAATGCTGCTATTAAAATACAAAATGTTTAAGCTGTTTGATCATATAAAGTTTATTATTTGAAAAGAAAAAAAAAGATGAAGCGAGTATAAATGGACGATTCAGAACTGAACTGGATGAAGTCTATTTTTCACACTTTCGAGATACTATATCGAGTTGAAGTTTCTCGTAATAGAGTGATTGAGGCTATAACTATAAGTTAGGATATTCTGTCCCATTCCTCCAGAAAAGGAATTTCCAGTTCTTGGAGAATTCGTGGGGGTGATAAGCTGCAAGCAACTCGTCTGACTAGAATATCCAAAATATTTTTGATTGTGTTCGCGTTCGATGACCACACTTTACAGAACTTTTTGTGCAGTACAAAATTACAGCACGTTTTGTATCAATTTGTACAGAAAAATTTCTGTGAAATTTACTTTAATTATAACCATTGAAAAAACGGAAAATATGCAAAAAAATACAAGTAATTTTACTTCGATTTTTCGAGAAAACAACAGACAACATTGCTGCCAGCAGTTTTTGCCATCAATTTAACGGATTTTTTTTACTGTGTACATATTGTCTAAATGCGGAATAATGCCAAATATTTAAAAAATAGATTTCATTGTATATATACAAAAAATGTACGTATGTGTGTATAAAAATAAGCAATAAATGAGTGTACGCAGTACTTTTAATAATTTAGCAAATGTTACATGAAATATATAAAAATATCCTCCAATATCGTTACTAAATATCCCAGCAAAAATTTAAAGGTCAGATTTCATTGCATGTGCTAAAAAAATGTATGTTTGGGAACGCCTAGCTCAATATTAGAAGCAAAAATTGGAAAAACAAAATTTCATCGTTAAGTGTTACATTTTTCAAAACTGGTTAATTTTATATATGGGCTTTAATATATAGCTATCCTGTTAAAAAAAATCCGTTAAATGTACGGAAAATACTACTGACAGCAATGTTGCCAGCTGTTTTTATCGTAAAAATTGCAATAAAATTACATGTACATATTTTTATTACATCTAATTTTACTGCAATTTTTACGGCTGGCAACAGTGCTGCGCCGTGAATTTAACGAATTTTTTAAAACAGTTTATCGCACTCTCGAATGCATGAAGTGGGTTATTCAACTGATAAAGCTTAATTGATAATTAAACAGTCACCTAAAGCAGGTGTTGCCGTTCTAGAAAACTTATTCGAACACTTTGAAAAGCTAAATATTACGCAGAAATAGTAAATGAAAATTTTTCGGATAAGACCAAATACTGATTTTATAAGAGTCAATATAATATGAAAATTATATTGACTTTACAGGTTTGTAAAGATAGAAAACTCTATTGGGAATAGTAATTAAGGCGCAACACTAGACACATAAAAAAAAACCCGGATGTTATTGTAAAGTCTATGGGGGCGTTCTTTTCAAATATTTCGCCCAAATTTTAATATTTTTAACATGATTTTTTTGCACAAGATAGCTGATGACGATACACAACTGGCCTACTTTTACTTTTTCACTTTTGGTTTCAGATAAAAAAAAATTACTTTAACTTTCGAAACCGGTTTGAACCGGTTCTGAAATTGAAATTATCGTAATATAAAAAATATGTACGCAAAATCGAAAAAGTAAAAACTAGACCCTAGACCGGTTGTACATTGTCTTCAGCTATCTTTTTAAAAAAAAATCATGTAAAAATAGTAAAATTTGAGTGAGATATTTGAAAAAAACGCTCCCATAGACTTTACATTACCATCCGGGTCTTTTTCTGTGCCTAGTGTGGGACCTTATTGCGAAATTGTACATTTTCATTCCAAGTCTCTTTAATGTAATGTTTTAACCTGATACTTTGAACTCTTTAAATATTCCAGGTAAGTATGCAGTTTTTCCGACCGGGGAGTTGCACGTTCGAAACGTTGAAGAGTCAGACTCCAACCACCAGTACAGATGCCAAGTTCACAACAAACTGAGCCGAGAGACGAGGCTGAGCGACCAGTGGGCCAGGATCATCATGACAGGTAGAATCGCTTTTTTAAAAATATATAAATTTTAATTCTTGTGTAAGTGGATTTAAGAAATTAGAAATAATAACTCATGCAGCAGTTGTGAGGGAGTGTCTCTTTGTAATAAAGGCACTCTGGCGTTTTGAGTGAGATCGTGAGGTCAATGTTGTAACATGTGTGGCGCAAAAGCGACATTTATTCTTTATGCAACTCTAATTTTCCGAAGTGTGTCTGTGGCGCCCTCGATCTACAGTTAACTGCGGTTTTTTGAGTTTTTATGCAAAATTCTAGATACGTCTTCAGTTTGCAAAGTATAAAAGCTGTAAGTTGTGAGATGGAGAGTGTGCGTTGTGTGGTGAGTTGGGAAGAGTCTCCAGCGATGAGTAGTAGAGCTGACGTGTGACTAATGAAAATTGAGAGCCTCAGTATAGGAGTTCGGTAAGAGTTATTTCAGAGTAATTTTGCAATGTAAAATAAAGATATTTGTGCAGCCACGGGCTGTTTATTTACAGGTTAGTAAAAGTAGTCCGCGACCTGAAAAGAAGAGACGAATTAGCGAATTGAGCCGGACTTAGTTGTAATGTGAGTATAAGCTAAAGTCTATTATCATAGTAGTGTGTTTAATTGTCAAAAATACCGAACTTTGATTCAATTCCCGTTCCCCAACTACAGTAAATAAAAGTTTTTCGTTTTAATTCTAATCAGAATAAGTCTTCATTTGACCGACACGTCACACAGCAATATGAAAAAATTACTAAATGCGTTAGACTTAAAATGGGGTGACCCCGTAGGTAATATAACCCCTCCCCGCACTGGTGTAAAGTTTATAGGAAGTGACTATTCATTTCGATGAATGACAAAATTTACACACAACTGAACAGAGAAACAAATAATAATAAAATACGGAAGGCTATTTCATTCATTTAGATGGTAATACCGTACCCACGATGTCACCAAGTGAAATACATTTGACAGGCTGCCAAAATTTCTATTTAGGATCCCAAAGGTGCTTTATTTTTTTATTATCACTATTTTACAATTTCTTTTTATAATAGATAAAATCAATCACTTCAAAATATTCTAGAATGTATACATTTCTTAGCCAGTTTTATTGATTTTTTAGTGAATACGAAAATCAATATTTTATCGCACCACATAAAAGGACTTATATTAGTCCTATTCAAAACTTTCATGAATATTTCCTTATCCAAAACACCCTTTTACAGATTGTAATGCATTCATCATAAAATTATGAAACTATTTATCAAAAACTTTCATATTTATAAATCGGTTTTTAAATGCATGTTCGTTGTCAAGTTTAATCGTACTTTCTGCCAGTTTAAGCCATGGTCGGTGGAAAATAAATGATATTACGTCATAAATGTGACTTTGAATGTATTGCAATTTAACCGGCATTTTCTAACATCGTTTATTTGCAATTCGAATATTCCTGTTCAAGTTTTCATTTGAAAGACAATTTCTACTATTTTGTATATTGAATGCATGGCTTATTAAGTAACTTCGTATCATAAAATATCAAATCATTCATGTTTAAATTGCTAAATATTTAGAAAGATACTAAGAAATTTCGTTGTTGACATTGACGTAACTGTATTAATTTATATCGTATATGGCGTAATAATATGAAAAAGAAAACGTTATATGTTCTATATTATTATTATTACCATCATAAATAATTAATTATAACATTATCATATTAATATTAATTATAACGTTAGTATATATTCTGTTTTGGAATTTAACAATTACCTAAAGCATTCGCCTTGGTTATATAAGCTAAAAGTGCCATTAGTGGGCTTCTAAAGGGCATTTATCTAATCATTATTAAAATGTTAGTGAAAATTCCAAAAACTATACATATTTTTTAGCAAAGACTTAAAACATCACTGACCGTGAACCCCACCTGGCAGATACCTAATAGTAATATCATTCTCATTATATTCCTTGAATTTGGACAATGGAATTACGAATATAATTGATAGTTTATTTTTTAGGTGTGTTCGTAATTATGCAAATACGTAGAACCGTAATTATGCAAATACGTAGAAGTTGTCGTTCAATCCGTCAGTATATTTCCGCGTATAACGACGCAAAGACTACCCGACCGAATCGTTTGAAATTTAAAATATATAATTATTACATAATTTTATCGAGTCATTTTAAATTTTATGAAAATCGGATGCATAGATCAGTTACAGGGACAAACAAAGGAATTCCATTCCATTACGGTCAATGAGAAAAAAAAATCAAATGAATTTTAATCGTTAAGAACATTTTAATGATGTTAAACTATTTCGAATATAATAGAATCGACATGAATCTATGAAGTATATATATATTAAAATGCACATTCTGAACAATCTGTGATGCAAAGAATATTTATTATTAAATTACAGTGTCACACAAAAGTATTCCAATACATAATGCTATACTGACAACATTGTTTGGGGACTTGTGTTAATTATATTAAACTGTTTCACATTTTATGAATATGATATAAGTTGCTGAGGTGTAATAAAAGTTACTTCCTGAAACTTAAAGAAACTTTCTTAAAGAAATCAGAACACAAAAAATATTCGAGCACTATACTATATACGAATTTCTGTCTACTATAACAGTAAGATCTGAATATTTTTAAAACTTCGTTATCTTACAAACTCACCTCTTTTTCTGTGCTTCATGTGCATTTTCCAACTTGTTATTCATTCGTGCAGTTTGGTTTAATAAACTATAAAATAGTTAAGATAGAAGAAGTATAATACTAGAATAATTTTATTTGAAATAGAAACGTTCTACTAAGATCACGACCTTCAGCTAATTATTTTTTTAAAAATATTACCGTTTGTTTCCAGACAAATTTTCTTAAAGAAACAGAGGATAATAATTAGTTATTAAGGCTAATGCTTATAATATACATAAAATTCAAATATGAAGGAATTCTTTTCATAAAAAAGGTTCACATTTCTATAAAGGCAGAAATGCTATATTTTCTAAAGATCTAAAGAGAGCTTTGAATTAAGGCGCATTACTGGAGAAAAAATTCATTCATAAAATTGTTAATTATGTTTAAGTAATTATATTCATTCATATAAAATATTTACTTTTTGAAATTGAATAAAGAAAAATACTGAATAGAAAAAAAAAAACTATGGTAAATTGAATAGAGAAAAACTAGAGTAAAATATTTCGCGCTCACGTGTGATAATTTTTAGAGCATCTGCATTTAGCCTTAAAGCATATATTTCTTTCAGATCTAGCATGCTATAACTTGAGTTGAATTAAAAGAAGCGATTTTAACCCTCTGACAGTCTTGCAAAAGGGTAAAATTGTAATGTTGTTTTCTCAGCATTTTGTTTTAATTGCTAAAAAAATATGATTCTTTCAAAATTATAGAAAAATCTTATTTACGAATATGAATGTTATCCTTGAGTGTGTTAATCATTGCACAATGTATTAAAAATCCATTAAATCAACTGAGTTATATCATTTTAATTATTGCTTGCATTGCAGTGAAGCCTGGAGCTTAGGGAACGTCTATAGACGGGCTTGTCAGTGAGAGGATTAATATATGATTTCGTAACAATTTTTCAATGACAAAATTTTACTATACTAGCCACCCTTGGTGACCAGCTTGGTCTCCCATTAATTTATAGTAAGCATTCAATCATATTGCTTTTATTCATAATTATTTTAATTGCTTAATTTTTTGCGAAATAGAAGATTCTGTCAGAGAAATAGACACAGATATCATATACTGACCACATTGGCGCGATTGCGCAAAATGGTGAACGCCTATTGTTTTTATCTATACTAATAAAAGAACAAAACGCTCTGTGTTTTTGTGTGTGTCTGCGATGGCTAGCAAAATCTACAGCGCGTACAAGGCTCAAATTTTTTTTAGAGTAGCCCAAAGTCTGTCCTGATGTACCTGATATTCAAAATTTCAAAATCCTAATTATTAACTGAGTAATTAATTAAAAATAGCACTCACTCACATTAAAAAATTGCCTTTTTTCTGCTTTTTTACCTTTATTTTCTTACGGTTGGTTGGTTGTTTAAAACAATCGCATTTAAAAAGCTGAGAGAGAATTAATAAAACCAGTTTCAGTCTAACATTTCAAAAGTGACTATTTTTTCCCTTAAAAAGAACCTTTAAAATCCATAGACCGGCAAATGAAAGTTTTAATCAGAACTGTCGTACGTCAGATTGTTGGCACTTCGTACATTAGGATGTATGTGTGGTTATCTTTGTTGCAGTAAAATATATACATATATATATACCTACTATATACACTATATTGCCATTGATTATTGGACACTTGCGATTTTAGACATTTTACTAAATATCTAGAAAAATACATGAGGAATCATCTCGAAACTCTTAGTGTATAAATATAATAGTATACGTCATACATCTCTGTGAAGATATTTTACCGAAACTCCATAGGGGACCGTCAACAAATTAAAAAAGAATGAATATCTTTTGAATAACCCTGTCAAAACCGGACCCCCCCCCGATCGGATTTTTTTTCACGTCTCAGAAGCGATTAGCTAATTTCCGTAACATTAAATTGTTTCATCGTCGTATTCTGAATAATCCAAAAAAAAAAAAAAAAAAAAAAAAAAAAAACAGAAATCTTTTCTGAAGAATACCTTAAGCTTTCTTATCCAAACTCTTATTTAAACTACACCCAACGAACTACTTATGCTCAAGCGGATGCGTGACCGTCCGGCTCGCAAAAAGTATAGAAAACTGTCACAGCAGAAAATTAAAAACTTTTTTATTACAAAGTAAACATTTTTACTGTCTCTAAATATTCAATAAGTTTAACATAAAGGTGATTTTCAGTTATTATGTTTATTTTATTTCATTTTTTTCTAATTCTCCGGATAATTCGGATTGGGTCTGGACCCAATTAATCCGAATTATTGGGGTTTTATTGTATATAGATTTGAGAATACATATTCTTGAGAAAAAAATATTTCTTATTTCAGAACCACACGGATTCGTCCCCCCGAGGATAGTTCACTGGAGAAGAGACGCCCACGGCCAAAACGGAGAAACCATTTGGCTGCCCTGTGTGGCCCACGGTTATCCAGTGCCGACCGTCAGGTGGTTTCGACAAGACTCCAGTCTCATGACAACGTTCCCATCTAACCATCGAATTCTGGAGCAGGAAGGGATGTTGGTCATACACCGGTCAACTCTGCAAGACAGTGGAAAATACGTATGTGTCGTCAACAACAGCAAAGGTCAAGAACAAGTGCACACCATTCTAACAGTGCGAGGTAACTCATTTCCCGTCAAATATTTACGTATATATATATATATATATATATATATATATATATATATATATATATATATATATATATATATATATATAATGGGCTGTACCTGGTTTTCCGGATTACAACATATACACGAAAACTATTTATTGAACATATATTTATGTTAACCCTCTCAGTGTTTGGAACGTAATATTCCGTTCACTAAGCACCAGGTTTCACTGCCATGTAAGCAATAGGTACTTCTAGGTTATCCCGTCGACCAATTTCGCCAAATTATACAAATCGCCAAACTAATAGCCAAATTATACATGTTGACATAATTTTTATTTTAAATAACGAAAAAACAAATAATTAGAAGAATATTAATAAAAATATTAATAAAAAGTCGAAATAAAAATCACTTAATGACATTTTAAACACGTGAATCGCATTTAATGTCATTGAATGTGACATTCACGATCATCCATTATTGGCATTTAATCTTATATTTTGGCGATAATTTTTTGGTCGACGGGATAACCTAGAAGTACCAAGCAATATTTAGGATAATATAATTCTATAGATTTAATGAATTTTCAATGCATTTTAGAGTGATTAATATTTTCAAAGATTACATTCATATTTGTAATTAAGTTTTTTTTTTTTATAATTTTAAAAAATCATATTTTCTGGGTGTTTAAAACAAAATGCAAAGAAAACAACATCACAATTATACCCATTTTCAAGACGCTCAGAGGATGCATAAAAATTTAAATTTCGTTTTTTTTTTTTTTTTTTTTTTTTTTTTTTTTTTAAATAAATGTGTTTCTTGACCCAAATCATTTTAAAAATAATGCTTTACCTTATTTAAACCATTTTTGTAATTGGAAATATGCATCTAATACCGACGTGTTTGATAATAAAGGTCGGTCAAATTAAATGTGGACACCCTGTAAATTTTAGGGGATATACCCGGACTTCCCATGTTACAGAACATAGATGAAAGTCATTTATTTAATTGATAGTTATATTAATATTTTATGCAATATGTATGTCTTTAAAACACGCACTAACAGTAACAAAAATCATATTTATATGAAATATAATAATTAGTTTATATAGAGTTTTGAAATTTAATTTATGTCATAGCTTTGTAATAGTTAGACGAAATTACCAGTCGATGTTTGAAATAATCTTTTTTTTATTGCAATCATTTTAGTTGTTAATGTGTATAGTTTAATCACATGTCTTTATGTCGAAGTTTTTCTCTATGTATATTTTATTGTTTTTTTTAATCTATCAAAAGTATTCAACTGAAAATATTAAATTTATAACAATGTAAAAGTAATTTAATTTTTCCTATTTTTTAACTCTGTTAATTTGAGAACTATGATATACAGTATAACCCCATTATATCGAACCTTGTATATAATGAACTAAAACATTGGTCTCGCCATTTTCCTATTGTATTTAATATTAATTTATTCTTTTATACGTGTGAACACACCCGATTGTTAGTCATTTTCAGTTACTCTTTTCACAGCTATTTAATAATGTATTTAATGCTATCATATTTATCTAGCTTATTTAAGAATTATTCAAGATATGACAGCATCGAAAAGAACTTGCTTCTTTGAAGCAAGCAGTACTCAAAAACTCTTTTCATTAAAATATAATTTTTTAAGATCAGAAGATGATAAAAAACATTTAAATAATAAAAAAGTAAACAAACCAAAAAACAATAAAATAAAATGATTTTTAAACACGTCAGCAATAACTAGTGTTGGAATTCAAAGCCTGGAAAAAATGTAAAGTTTGTAGTATATACGGGAACATTACTTAAATAAACTGCCCATTTTAATTATCCGAACTACAATCGGTATCTACTTGTTCGGATAATCGGCAATGTACTGTAGTTTAAATTTTAATTTTTTAATTAATTTATTTAATATTGTTTCAGTTTAATGCAACAGATTTTAGTCAATTTAATTCATTAAGAATCATACTTAATAGATTTTACGTTTTAATACGTCATTATTGGATAGAAAGGTAGTAGCTAAAAATATACACATTTTGTGAACTGTAACATTTTTTAATGGTTCGGATGGAGCGAACAAAACCTTCAGTCCCTTGAAGTTCGTTATAACGGGGTTCGACTATATACATTTAAAAAAGCATTTTCTTCATTAATTTTATAATATTTTTCAGCTTATTAAATTCGATTTTTAGGTGCGCTCGTAATTATCTAAATACGTAGCACCTATATTTTTTTCGTTCAGTCCGTCCGTCTGTCCATCCGCATATAACAACGCAAAAACTACCCAACCGAATCGTTTGAAATTTAAAATATATAATTATTACATAATTTTGTCGAGTCATTTCAAATTTTATGAAAATCAGATGCATAGATAAATTACAGGGACAATCAAAAGAATTCCGTTACATTGTTGTCACTCTAGGGAAATACGTTTCAAATGCATTTTAATCATTTGAAATTTAAAATATATAATTATTACATAATTTTGTAGAGTCATATCAAATTTTATAAAAATCGGATGCATAGATCAATTACAGGGACAGTCAAAAGAATTCCGTTACATTATGGTTAATGGGGAGAAAAGTTTCAAATGCATTTTAATGGTGTTACACTCATTAGAGCATAATACAATGTATTTGCATCTATGAAGTACACATTATAATATACATTTTGCACAATCTGTGGTGCAAAGAACATTTGTTATTGATTTACAAGGCCACGCAAAAAGAATTCCATTATATAATGGCATACGTTTCTGAGGTGCAATAAAATTTAGTTCCTGTATATTTACAGGAACACAAAAAGGATTTCGACCACTATACTATATATCCGAAGTATTGTCTACTATAACAGTAAGATCTGAATATTTTTAAAACTTCGTTGTCGTACGAACGCACCTCATTTGCTACGCTTCACGTGCAATTTCCAACGTGTTCTCTATTACCTTAGAAACTGTACAAACGATTTGAGGTTGAGTCCTTCGCAAACATTCCTCAATGTCGGAAAGTCATTGTCATCGCTCTGTAGACTATCTTGATCGCCAATACTCTGTTTGAAAGTTGAAAAGCAGAAAATTAATTATTAATGAAAAAAGAGTATGAAATAAAAAAAGCTACTTTTATCAATTAATAATTTTACATTAAATAATCTGTAATCATAAGTTATAAATAAACTTAGAATTTCTAAAATTAAATTTCAAAATGATTCCTTTATGCTTTCATATTTCAGCACTTTTTAAGAAAAAAAAATAAAAAGTATATAAAAATGTTAATAAATTCATTTTCATGAGCATTTTACCAAGGTTAAAAAGCAGTAAATTTGTTATAATCAAGTTCTGTAAAAAATAATCACCGAACTATGGAATTTAACGTGATGCCAAACGCATTTGCGTGTCTTTATTATGTCATTAAAAGAATTTTATTAATAATTACTTATTAATATGATCAAGAATTTTTTTTTTTAGAAAAAACTATTTTTAATTTCATAACCGATTCCCATCCTCTATTAAAAGCAATCAATTCAAAGAAGTCAATTTTCAAACAGTCTAAAAGTATATTCTTCCCACCAAAAATTATATTTTTAAATACTATTTCTCTGTGAACGATGGTAAATAGATTTCATTCAATGATTTTTTTAAAATAATTTTATAAAACTGCTTTTCAGCATGTTCCATTGCTTTCTCTTCTTTACCTTAGAAACCCTAAGCACGACGGTGAGTCCTTCGCAAACACTCGTGACTGTTGGAACTTCATTATCACTGCGCTGTGTACTTGAGAGCTTCAAAGTACAAAACAAATTAAAAATGAAATGTAAAAATTGCCATACTAAATAATGCTTTTATCAATTAATAATTTTAATTAATCTACGATTAGAAATTAACAAATAAATTTAAAAATTCAAAAAAAGGTTTTTAATTTTTTTTTTTTAATTTTAACTTGCAATAAGAAAGCAACTGTGTAAGAATTATATAAAAATTTTAATAAAATCAGTTTCATGCTCTATCTATCAACAGTAAAAAAAAAAAAAAAAAAAAAGTCATAATAGAGTTATTTTTCCACTCAAAATAAATGGAATTTAATAGATATTTTTGAGGAAAAAAATGAATTGCAAACATGAAATTATGAGGGATTCTCAAAATGAACATGTTAAACAAATCTGTTTTTAAAAAAAATCAGTTTTAATTTTATGCTTATTCCCACTGTATTAAATGCAAACAACTGGAACTCTCAAATTTCAAATAATCTAAAAGTGAATTAATTTTTCTTTAAAAATAATTTTGACGCGACTATTCTCTGAAGAATAGTAAATATATTTCATCCGATGAATTTTTTAAATAATTTTACAAAGTATTTCTCAGCATATTAAATTTTTTCGCCTTTTTATTCGCTTAGAAACCCTGAGAGCGACCGTGAGTCCTTCGCAAACACTCGTGACTGTTGGAACTTCATTGTCACTGCGCTGTGAAGTGTCCGGATCGCCGATACTGTACCTGGAGTGGAGGAGAAACCTGAAGCCTCTCGTGCTGGACAACAGGATAAGGCAGCAGAGCAACAATGTGCTCGAAATAGCGAATGTGAGACAGGGAGATGAAGGGATCTATCAGTGTTTCATATACAACAGTGAAGAGTCGTCTCAGGGCAGCGCTACCGTCATTATTCAAGGTAAACAGATTTCTAAATATAATAAGAGCAAAGCTCAGTTTTTGATTTATTTCGCACGACTTTGTTTATCTTACAAGCAAGGTCTCCATACGGGCATACTCCGAAAAATCTGAAAAAATTACAGTATGTTCTTCTCATGAAAATATATACGTTTATAAATATATATAAAAAAATAAAAATAAATAATCGGCGGAACCTCCGTATTTTGACCATAAAAAAATAATGAAATTTTCGTTATTTGGCGATAACAATTATTATTATTATTATTATTATTATTATTATTATTATTATTATTATTATTATTATTATTGTCATATCATTTTAAAGGAAAAAAGTTTCGTGTTCAATGTGTTTAGATAAATTAAATATCGTTGGTTTTCACAGTTTCAGTTTGTTTTAAGTATAATTTTGTTATATTTCTATGTATTTATATTAAAATTTAACCATCAAAATTTGAGATTTAAAAAGAAATTAAAAATTTAAATTAACTAAAACTGTTTCAAGTTCAAAGTCCAGTTGAGCATTGTTAATTCGATTTTGTTGCTATGGAAACATCTGGCTTTTATTTTTGAATACGCTTAAATGTATGGAAATAATTTCACTGAATAAGAATATTTTATATATGAAAATATTTTTCCAGAGATAATTATATAATATGATAAATAGATGAAAAATTAATATGATGAATTAAATAATTACAGCAACAAATAAATATGAAACGATAAGGCGATTTTCTATTTAAATGCATCAGTTCTCGTAGAACACTAATAATACGACTATTCACTTAAGAACCAATAGCAGGATGAGCAGTGTCATGGTAAGTTGGTAAGCAATGGATTTGTTCTCTTAGGAGTTTCTCCGAAATAAATGTAAGTCAATCATTTTTTAATCCATATTTATTTAGATCAAGCCATAAAGCTATTCCACCGATCACCGTTCCACACATCTAACACTACAACATTCGCTCTCCAAGCTGCGTCATTCCGGTGTTCTAAATTATCGGAAAAAATGAAACGGGCGTCCTAACAGTTTAAAAGACAGATGCATTCTGAATGCTCCGAAAAACTAGAATGAAACTCCAACACTCACACGGAAAAACTAGCCCC
Organism: Maratus speculifer; assembly: GCA_964019185.1. NCBI lineage: Eukaryota > Metazoa > Arthropoda > Arachnida > Araneae > Salticidae > Maratus > Maratus speculifer. The sequence continues at coordinate 44,178,648 of OZ025301.1, forward strand.
TCCTCAGTCTGCGTCAGTAAATTAAAAATCCAATTAGGATTAACTTCGAGGCTACGCGTCAGAAATCATCACCTCTGATTGGTATATGAGGCTTGTTTTTCCCGTAGGAACTCAATATTGTCTTCGCAAATAGATTAACCTGCTAACATATCCGCGCTTATTAACACAGACGATCTTAATAAAAAATAAAATTAAAATCTCGATAATATTCTAAAAAGGAAAAATATTACGAAATCGTTTCCCGCACTTTTTGAGAAACAAGCAATAGATTAATAATAAGTTAAATAAATAAGAAAAAGAACTTTAGCTGTTAAAATATTAATACATTAACATTACTAAGATTAAAAATATGTTCCACAAATTTAGAATTAAAAGCTCAGAGAGAACAAAATGGCGCAATTTTTTTTATTTTATTACAAATCCCCCCTCCCAAAAGGAAGGGTGAAAATGTAGGTCTGAGACCTGCAAGTTCATTGAAAGGGAAGATGATGCAGACTTAGATCACGAGGTTGTTGATAGAAGTAATAATAATTAGATACTATATAAAGGAAAAATTAAATTAATTTTTTTATAAATATGGAATTTATATTTTGGAACACTAAGGTGATGCATGGAATAACTTTAAATTTACATACATTAAAGTAGGCATCAACAAAAATACAATATATGATCTTGTTTAACAGTACACTTCAGAAAGTAATTTGAAAATATAAGCAACTAATCTTAATATATTAACATGAAAAATAAAAAACAATAATGTTGAATTCATTCTTGACAATGACAAACCTAAATATGAAGAAATTCACTAGAAAGTTCTAGAAATCACTGTTGAGAGTTTGTTTCAAAAATCCTCTAAGAGTCATATTTGGAGTGGTATAGTCCATTACCTCTTTTCAAGGAGGTCTAATTATATCGTTATTAATTGTCCAAATTCAATAGAATAACACATTTTATAATATAGTAATATAGTAATAATAAATTTTAACAATGTAAATAATAAACAATATAAATAAGAAACATAATAAGGAAAAATATCAATAATAATAAATATCATAATAAGTATAAGTAAATCTCATAATGGGTATAAGTAAATCTTTCAATAAGTAATAGTAAATATCTCAAAAGACATTCTTTAAATTCTAAATTGTATACTTAATCTCGTTTATCTCATCTCATATTTTTGGGGTTGAAATATAGAGAGAAGTGAAATAGAATAAAGAATATAATCAATTATGTAATAATTTACTTAATCTTGTAGTTCGAGTACAGGATTAAGTAGGAATATGTACAAAAAAAAATAAAAATAAAAATAAATAAAATATGATAAAATAAAATAAAATAAAATAAAAATTTTGTTCATGTTTGCGAATGCACGTGACTTTCCAACTTCTAAGATTCTTAAAAAGAAATATTAATAAATAATAAAAATTAAAGACAAGATTTATTCATTTCAATTAATTACGCAATAAATGTTTTTTTGGTGTGATAAAACATTACAAGATGCAAGAAGGAAAGAGAAAAAGAAACAAAATTAAATTTTAATTGACATGTACTTGGACCGGAATGCAGAAGCAAAGAGAAAGAAAAAAAAATTAAAATAAAGTGATAAAAGTTTTGTTACTTGGCAAATAATTAATTTAATGATTGATAGATTAGTTTTAATAGTACAAATAGGTTCAGTTGAAAATTAAAATAAAAAAATTGACTTAAAATTTAATTGTTATTATATTTTTCTAAGTTATAACTAGAGTAATTCAATACAGAATAAGAAATTTTCACTTTGCCCGTTTACGCCGGCATAAACAAACAAATATAAAAATTTCCAGACAAGTGATACTCTCGCTGCAATCAAGAGATATCATTGCCATTCTGTAAGAATTACAGGATATTATCTGAATTAAAATATGAAAAGAAATTTACTGTTTAAGAGAAAAAAGAAAAAAAATATATAAAATGGTAATAAACTAGAGATTAAGTTTAAGCTACAGTTTTTACTTGAGTTTGTTGTTGTTGATTAGAGGGTTGTTGCTCATGACTTAATTTAAATTTATCAGGGGAATAATAAGGCCTTAATTTAGATACATGTACTATTTCTGAACTTTTGAATTGGTTTTGCCTATCAATTTCGAAATTTACTTCGGATAATTTGTTAAGAATTTTATAAGGGCCACTAAATACTTGTGATAACTTTCTAGTATTATGGTACTGAAATTCTTCATAGATAACTAGATCCCCAATTTTACATTTTGGTTCGACATAATTTTTATCATAATATTTTTTACTTTTAAATGAAATTCATCAGTTCTTGCTTTAGCAATCTTAAGGGCTTCATGAACAGGGGGGGGGGGATAATAAACTTGTTGTAAGGGGGAGTCATAGGGTAATTGGCCAAAAAGTAAATACGCAGGTGGAAATTTAGTAATAGAATGGGTGTATTATTATATTCATTAATTACTTCAGTTAAAAGCTTAGTCCAGGGAATTTTAGAGGTAGTGGAGTTTACTTTACATTTTAATCTAGTTACTATTGTCTGATTTACTCTTTCACATTTCCCATTCGTTTGTGGATGATGGACAGTGGTCAAACGTTGCTTAATATTATGATTTCGCAGGAATTTTTTGAATCTTGAAGAAGTAAAAGCAGCATTCCTGTCACTTAGTATTTTTTGAGGAGACTGTACATTTGAAATTTTATTAAAACAGAATAATTGTTGAGGGATTTTGATACTGAAAATTTGTTTTAGACAATTTGTATAAGTTTCTGTAGTGACACTTTTGGAAGGAAATGCCCAAACATATCTTGTCGCATGGTCTATTATAATATGGAGATATTTTTTTGTAGAATTATAATAATCGAACCCTCCTACAGTATCAACAGACAGACAGTCAAAAGGTTGATCTGTAGTAGGCATAGCTTGTAATAAGCCAAATTTTTTCTGTTTAGGTTTTTTATTTTTCTGGCAAATATCACAATATTTAACAAAATTGGTAATTTCTTGTGTCATATATGGCCAATAATAATTAGGAGAAATTAAATTTTGCATTTTTTGAACACCAGGGTGACCAAACTATTCATGAGAAATATTAAGTATTTTTTTCTTAAGGACATGGGTTGGTTGGTTGATTTTTGACGTCCGATTATCTACGCTAGGGATATAGGACCTTAAGGACATGGGAACTACCACTTTACGGAAACCTTTCTTTTTAAATATAAATATCCATTGTCATTAATATAATTTGAACCACACACATTTTCTCTTTCTTGCATCTCAATCATCTCTTTAACGTCAAGAAGAAAAGTAAGGGGTTTAGAAAAATGAGAAATAGGGTTTCTGGACAACATGTCGGATTCGTCATTTGTAGATCCCTTTAAGCACTCAATCTTGTAATCGAACATACTTAACTTCAATGACCACCTAAATAATCGACCTCTTAAATGTTTGACATTTTTTAATCAAACAAGAGATGCATGGTCAGTATGGATGGTAAATTGTACACCAAGAAAATAATGATAAAATTTATCTAAAGTATCAATGATCGCAAGACACTCTAACTCGGTAATGAAGTAATTTTTCTCATAACTTCTCAATCCTCTAGAAAAATAAGCAATTGGATGTAAAAAGTTATTATGGTGCGTTATTTAAGAACTGCACCTACCGCCACCTAAGAAGCGTCAACAAACATGTGTAGAAGTAATTTTGGGTCATAAATCTTTAAAATTGGTTTAGCAATGACGGCATCTTTTAATTTTTGAAAAGAGTTTTGACATTCAGAATTCCATTCTCAAATAGTATCTTTCTTAAGTAATTTATTTAAGGGGTATCTAATTTCAGCATATTTCTCAATAAATTTATGATACACATTTATAGAACCAAGAAATCTTTGTAATTCTTTAGTATTAGTAGGGGGTTTTAATTTTTTAAAAATTTCTATGTTAGTATTAGCTGGAGTTAAAGTTCCATTTTGGATTTCATACCCCAGAAAATTGATTTGTTTTTGAGCAAAAGTACATTTAGATAATTTTAATTTAATATTTTCTATTCGGTATAAATCAAAAATTTGGATGAGATGCTGTATATGTTCATCTATTGATTTAGAAAAAATAATTATATCATCAATATAATAACAAGCAAAGTCTATTTTATATTTTGTAAGAATTCTTCTAATTGTCCTATTGAAAATTGGATGGCCTACCTTTACACCGAAGGGGGGAATATTCCATTCCCAGAGCCCACAATTGGTAGTAAAGGCTAACTTTTCTGAATCTGCTGGGTGAATAGGTATGTGCTAATAGCCTGAGGCTAAATCCAGTGTAGAGAAATATTGGGCACCACTTAATTTGTCCAAAATTTCATCAATTCAGGGCAAAGGTTCAGCATCATTTTTCATAATAGAATTTAATTTTCGGTAATCAACACAAATTCAGGTTTTTTTTTTTTTTTTTTGCCTTCATCTCGTTTATTTACTAACGTAACAGAGGAAGAATATGGGCTATAACTTTCTTTAATTAATCCAGCAGCTAATAAGAATTGAATTTGCTGGGAGATTTCTTTTTCATCAGCATTGGAATCGTTTGCTTTTGGCGGGGATAAGTGCTGCTCGCCAAATCGTGTGACACTTTCCTCTTTTCACGCCAGATATTCAAAAGTATTTTATTTTATTTTATTTTATTTGTTTCCTACTGTAATTCCGCCGCTAATTTCCACTGACATTTACATACATGTGTAGTTTAATTAGAATTTTTTTTTTAAACTGAGTATGCCCAGTATGGAGACCTTCAGTGTTAGCGGTCTTTTCTAAATCCTGGTGAGAAAGATTTGCGTCCACATACAAGAAACGTGGGATTCCAAACTTTTTTTCATTTACAGGAAAACCGAATTACTGTTGGGAGTCGTTAAAATAATTTTGCTCAATTTTTTTTTTATTTATTTTTTTTTATTTATTTTTTTTTTATTTACTATAAAATTTTTTGCATGTTTGTCAACATTAAATATGAGTAAATAAATAGTAAGTATTAGCACACTGTAAATAAGTTTACTTTGGTTCAATCCTGCTATATTTCAAGTGAAAAAAAGAACATCAAGAAACAAGAATTTGGAAATGGCACATTAAACGTAGCAAATGAGATGCGTTAGTAATATAACGAAGTTTTAAAAATATACAGATCTGAATAATAGCACACAGTACTTTGTATACAGTATAGTATCCGAAATATTTGTGTCTTTGTAAATATTATGCATTTTATATCATATAGGGAGTATATTGCAGGAAACCTCAACAACGTATATCAATTTCATTTTGTGTCAGATAACTGAACATAATTATTATACGTCACAAACAATGTTTCTCCCTGGAACATTATTTCCTTTGCATGGTTCTGCTCATATAAATGACTAATAAAAATTCTTTGCTTTTTTGCACCGCATATTATACAGAATGTATATTTTAGTATACTTTATAGATGCAACTCAATTTCATTAGGTTCGAAAGGGTGTGATACCATTAACATACACTTGAAACTTTTTTTTCCTAAAGAGATATTTTGGATTATCCTTTTAAGTAAACTATTAATCCTATTTTCATGGAATTTAAAATGACTCGATAAAGTTATGCAAATATTCAATTTCAAATTTCAAAGCATTCGGTTCGGTATTTTTGAGCTATTATATGTGGACCAACGGACGAACAGATCGACTTGTGGATCGTACGATGACTATAGGTGCTATTTATTTTTATAATTACGAACGCAAATAAAAAGAGAGGTTTCAATTTCAAACCATAGTTTATGTATGTGCTTTATTTTTAGAAAAACATGCTGTTGATTTCCAAATGAAATACTTTTATCAACTAATAGATATATATTTTAAAATTTTACTTAATATCTCTTTAGTATATTGAATTTTAAAGGTTTTGAAACTCTTTGAAATATTTAATTATATTTTTTACGTTTATTTTAATAAAAATATGCGGCAGTAAAAAACTGTGAGATAAAGGATGAAACAAACATACTCATAAAATAATTCGAACGATAAAAATTTCTCGAATATCCCTCAAAGAATTTGATTATTTTTAAATATCTATTTATTTATTAATGTGTCTTCTTTGAAAATATTTTTTATTGCTATAGATTCTTGTAATTAAATAATATACGTTACAAAATAATTCTAATCAAATTACTGAATCTATATTGCAATATCTCTGTTATTTATGCTACGTTTCAGCAATATTAGAATTTTGAGTCAAATATGTTAGTCAAAATAAAATTCTTTAGTTATATTTCAAAGTTATTTCATTATTTTTTATCAAATATGTAACAATCACGTTCAATTTACCGGAGATATTTTTATTAACATTTTCTTTGTTATAATTTGAAAAAAATAACTTATCTTATTATTAAATTTCTATGCATTGTTTTCCTTTACGAGTCATTTTTGTTTTTATATTTCTCCAGGCGCATGAAATCAATAAAATTTGATTTTGTACTCTGCGTTAAAAAGTCTCCCCTAGAACACTCCCCATTCTGAAAAGAGAAAAAGCATTAGGAAATTTGATTTAGAAACGTATTCTTAAAAAGATTTGAAAATACTTGAATTAATTTATTTTGTAAAGAATAAATGAAAAATTTAATTATTATGAAAACTGTTTTGTTTGTAGTATGCTTTAGATTGTCCGTCCTTATAACCGAAATTTATTGGTACGCTTGAAAGTTTTATAAATAATCGATGGTGTCTTCTAAATTAAATTTTTCTAGGAGATATATGAAAATTCTTAAGACAGATATATTTTCTTCTTATAATTTTGAAGAAAGTAATTACTACTATTATTAGATTCCAAAAAATAAATTTTCTTCACGAAAAATTAGTCCTGCAATCAATCATTTTAAACATTTTGCAATATAATTAATAACTGTTTATGAGTTCTCTAAGTTTGTCTGTATGCCATCTGTCTATCCGAAGTTTAACTTATTTATGCTCAGTATTTCTCCTTTGTCAAGGATCAAAGCTAATTTTTTAGTTGCATGCAAGTTTACAAAATATTACATTTCACATATTATTGCACAACTTCTTCAAATCTGTGTCTGTAAAGTATCAAAAATAAACTCCTTTCGAATGTTACATCCCCCCTAATATATGTCCAATTTTCCTTTTTAAAAGAGGTCATTTACAATCCTTCTCTTCAAAATACCATCACAATTTGCCTATCTTTATTATTTTTTTAATAATTGCCAATTAACACCATTTAGAATTTCATGCATGCTAAAAGTAGGCTTATTTTCCGTACTTTTCTGTATGTTGAAAACTCAAACATAAAATAACGAAAATTGTAGATTTATCTTTTTAAATGCATACATCACAATTGCTCTGTTTTTTTTTTTTTTTTTTTTTTTTTTTTTTTTTTTTTTTTAAGAAATTGTGAAAATTGATGAGCTAATTTAAATAAATTCTTTTACTTTACTCTCGTGATTTGCTTTATGTTCCATTTTCTTATCAAACTAATATAATTTATAAATCTACATCTTATGTAAATTTGAATTAAATTATGTACTGAAAATGCTTAAGCATTCTTTCTAAAAATATTTCAAGGAAAGCATTTAGGAATTTCAAAAATAGGGATTCCTCTAATATATATTATTTCATATCTACTTTTTAATGTAGAAAATCCTACATCTGTTTTCAATTATAAAACGTGTGAATAACGTTCATCCTATTTACATTTTTTATTGGAATTAGCATTACTTTGAAATGTTCCCGGCTTAAAGTTTTCTTTTAAATGTCATTATATTTCTTTTAACACCTTTCTCTATATTTTCCTTTCAAGACGAAATGCTACTTTTTTTAATGAATTCGCTTAAAATATTTTTAAAGTAATTTAGCATTGAATTAATTTTAGTACATTATTAAAAAGAAAAAAAACTGACAAAAATTAAAATTTTGAAATAGATAAATATTTAAATTTTGAAATAACTATTATTTTAATACGAAAACCGTAGTAATAAGAAATATTTTGTTAAAAAGTTTTATCACATATTTAAAAAAAAAACCTTTTATATTCCAAGGAATACTAACACCATATTAACGTAAGTCTTGCAGAAAACCAACCTATATCAGACTGAGTGGTGCGATTGGATTCGAACTTCATACGTCCCTTCTACCGACTTTAAGAGCAGAACCTCTCAATTATTCATAGGGCTTAACGGAATGAAACGATTTTGAATATTTTATGAGTCAAAATAAACAAAATGTAATCAATAATAAAAAAAAAAAAAAAAAAAAAAAAAAAAAAAAAAAATGTGTGGCATTCGGGGACTGCCCCGGTAAAGCTATTGCATAGCATTTTTTATCAACTTATGCAAAAATACTGCGTCAATGTCTGCCGAAGTCTATCGAAGGATACCGTGCCGAAGTCTGCCGAACGGAAAAGTCGTTAGCCGGAGTGTTAGAATTTTTTCTCTTTACGGAATTCCTAGATTCGGTCGCCGCGCTCAAAGCCCGCGATAAAAGCTATCCAATAGCTTAATAAATTACCAAACAAAATTTGGTCGCACTACGAAAATTAGATCGCGAGTTATAAGCATTTTAAATTTTTCGACCCTCACGGTGGGGGGAGGGGGTCTCCTGTCACCAAAAATTAACACTGTCTCATAATAAATCACCAAACAAAATTTTGCCGCGCTACGAAAAGTAGATCGCGAGTTATAAGCATTTTAAATATTTCGACCCTCATCGTGGGGGGTCTCCTGTCACCAAAAATTACCAATGTCTCATAAGAAATTACCAAACAAAAATTGGACGCGACGAAAATTAGATCGCGAGTTATAAGCATTTTAAATTTTTAGACCCTCACCTTGGAGGGTCTCCTGTCACCAAAAATTAACACTCTCCCATAATAAATTACCAAACAAAATTTGGCCGCGCTACAAAAATTAGATCGCGAGTTATAAGCATTTTTAATTTTTCGACCCTCACCGTGGGGTGTCTCCTGTCACTAAAAATTAACAATGTCTCATAATAAATTACCAAACAAAATTTGGCCGCGCTACAAAAATTAGATCGCGAGTTATAAGCATTTTTAATTTTTCGACCATCACCGTGGGGTGTCTCCTGTCACCAAAAATTAACACTGTCTCATAATAAATTACCAAACAATATTTTGCCAAGCTACCAAAATTAGATCGCGAGTTATAAGCATTTTAAATTTTTCGACCGTCACCGTTGGGGGGGGGGGGTCGTCTCCTGTCACCAAAAATTAACACTGTCTCATAATAAATTACCAAAAAAAATTTGGCCGCGCTACGAAAATTTGATCGCGAGTTATGAGCATTTTAAATTTTTCGATCCTCACCATGGGGGTCTCCTGTCACCAAAAATTTACACTGCCTCATAATAAATTACCAAACAAAATTTGGCCGCGCTACGAAAATTAGATCGCGAGTTATAAGCATTTTAAATTTTTCGATCCTGGCCGTGTGGGGTCTCCTGTCACCAAAAATTAACACTGTCTCCTAATAAATTACCAAACAAAATTTGGCCGCGCCATGAAACTTAGATCATAAGAAACATAAGTTTGAGACTTGATATCATAATATCTGAAAAATACCGCCTCAATGTCTGCCGAAGTCTACCGAAGGATACCGTGCCGAAGTTTGCCGAACTGAAACGACGTTAGCCGAAGTGTTGGGTTTTTTTCGTTACGGAAGTGTTAGGTTTTCTTGTTTCGGAATTTCTAGATTCGGTCGCTGCACTCAAAGCCCGTGATAAAAGCTATGCATAGCTTAAAAATAATTGCATGAATATTTAAACATATATTTAAAAGCTAATACTTATGCTTCGATTGCATTTACATTTCTATTAATTTATACACAAAATTTAAAATAGGACTGTTTAAGATAAAACTTGCTGTTTGAAGAAGCAATTGTCGCTGATTTTTTTAATATGTTACTTTCTGCTCATTTTACGTCGCCAAATAAAAGGTTTTTAACATAAAGAAATAAAAAATATGCATTGTCTGAAATTTTTTACAAATAGAAATAGTTGTGTTTGAGATTGTATATACCATGTATTTAATACGAGCAAATCTTGAATGTGTGCGTATGCAACTTTTATCTTAAAACGACTCTAACAATTTTAACTGAATTTTGTATCATATCATTTTGGGGTATGTGAAGACCATGTTTTTTGTTAAAAAAATGAAGGATTATTATTTTGAGAAAAAAAACCTATTAAACCGATTCTTTTAAAAAACATTGTAAAAGAAAATTTCACATATTACTAAATGTGTACTCAATACAGTGTCTCTACATAAAAACTATGCTAATTGAAATATTAGTTATTTTTGCCGCAATACATTTCTTGTTATTTACTTTATCGGCTTAAGTGGTAATCTCCTATTTAAATGTAAGAGTGAATGTTGCATACTTCATTAGGATAGCCATTGTGTATTGTGTAAAGTTACATGATGCTGATATAAACGATTTTAACCGTTTACACGCAGAATTAATATCGAAATGTAATAATAATTTTGTTTTTCCTATATTACAGCTTCAAATGTTTTAATTTATACATACAAATTTAGAAATTACCAAAAAAATACATTTCTGCAGTTCTTTTGGCTATTTTCATTTCATTGTTAGCATTTTGCAACATGATCATTGATTGACAACTTATGCAAGTATAACAAACTATTTTTCGCTATATGCTATTGTATATTGTTCTGATAAAAGCAAATAATATATTTTTTATGCAAATTAGTGATTTTACATTTTCGTTAATACCTATGAAAAATGCTTAAAAAAAATATTTTTTTTTTCTATAGTTCAAATCAACCCTATATTTTATAGGAAAATTAAAGACTTCGTTATTATTACAACATTGACATAACATTGGCGTTTAAATGGTTAACAATCAATTCCTTTAATAATCAATGCAAAGATTCACTCATATTTATCTGCTTTAAATAGACACCAATTCCTTTCACACACTCGTGAACAGACAATCAATTCTTAAACTTAATTTATTATTGCACACCGCATCAGTTTGAGCGAGTTGAGTAAAAAATGCAAATATTTTAGTATGTTAATCCAATGCCCAAATTAATGGAATCGTTTGGAATGTAATCAATATGTTATACGTGCATCGTGGTCGTAAACATAATTTTCACACCTTATTAAATATTGTCACAAGAATAGCAGTAATAAATTACAGTCGGCTCTCGTTAAGTCGAACCCGTCGGGACCACAAGAAATTTTCGAATTATCCGAAGTTCAAATTATGGAAAGTAGGAAATGAAAACATGCTTAATATGGTACTATTACAAAGGAATTAATGTTATAGTGTTTTTTTAAATGTATTTCATCTGTTAGCATGCGAATATGATTTAAAATTAAATTACAATGTATAAATACATAAATTAATTAAAAGATTAGAAATAAGCACAATGGAAGAAAATTTGGAAGCGTCAATTATGAACAGACGGGGCACTAAGAAAAGGGATATGAAATGCATGGGATTATATATACTCTTTCGGAACAATTTTCACAAAAATCAAAGAAAGAAAGTTATTCAAACAATCTGAAATCCGTGAGAAAGAAAAGAAGAATGAAAAATCATAATTCTTATTATTTCGAATTAAACAAAGTCATGATAAAATGAGTTCGAATTAATGAAAATGTTTAACGTTATTCTGCCATTGAAAATTTCGTGACTTTACGTTTAGTTCGAATTCAGCGAAGATTCAAATTATCCGATTCCGAATTAACGAGAGTCGACTGTGCATGGATTAATTTCGTGAAGTACGCTTGCTTTTCTAATTTACAAATATTTTTTTTATTCCTCGCCAGCGTAATTCCCAACTAAGGTTATGCACACTGAAAGCAGTATATTTAAAGATTTAAAAACACATTTTAATAAACATGTACCGGGTGATCCAGAAGTTCCTGGAGTTTTGAAATGCTAATAGTTAGCAACCTATAAACAATAAAAGTATGCGGTTTTCACAGAAATGCTTAGAAACTTATGGGATTTGTTTTTTCGATGAAACAAACATATTATGTTAGTTACACTTTTTGCCAACAGGTGGCGCTAAAATTGATAGTATTATTTTTTATGTTATGATGATGCTCACTAAAAAGAAAGAATTAGTGTCCAAAGGTTACAAACTTTCATTATGACGTCCACAGCTTATAAGAACCGCCGAGAGCCGATACAAAACAACGTGCACAGTATCCTCAGAGAAGAAAGTAATTTCAGAAGAAATTTCAGTTCATCGTGTTATTACAAGTGTACTGCACTCACCACGAGCTGATGATTTCCATTGAGTATTGACATCGAATTCTGTCTCATTTACGATTGCAACAGACATTTGGGATCTCCTGGGTCTATTACGATCTGCCAATGAGCCCTTTTCTCAAACCTGGCTTACCATAGCACTTCAAATGTGTAATGCATGTATATTTAAAAAATATAATATGAAAAATAATGAAATATATGATAAAATATATGAAAAATATGAAATGTATAATAAAATATAATATAAAAAATATAATAATAATAAAATATAATAAAAATATAAAAATGTAATATATATTTAAAATATTTAAAAAATATATATTTTACTATGTATTTATTTAGATTATAAAATTTCTGTGCATAAATTGTGCATACAAAGTTTTATATTGTAAAACAACTAATGTCTTATAGTAATGTCTAAGTAATGTCTTACAGTAAATGTGATGTCAGATTATTCCGTTTCATGTTAATTAAAGGTACACAATTTTGTGGCTTAAAAAGATAATACTATAATTATCTTTTATAGTGGTATGCTGTGGTAGCTCACCAACCACATGAATTTTTACTTCGTGCAAATATTCAGTTTATAATTTCACTTTAAAATTCAGTTCATGTTCAGTTTAAAATATATATCCGAGACTATGAGGTTTTGTAATGTACTAGACGGCTTTGCATCATACGAGCTACGCTCGTCAAACCCCTTCTCGGAAGCTTAAATTATAATTTAAAAATAAAATCATTAGTGATAACCCTATAAAAGCATATTTATTCTTTTCCGTTTTACGGAGGGAATTTAAGGCCGAATAATCTCTTGTTAGTGGCTGTTTTCGCTTTTGATTAAAAAAGATTATTTAGACGTTTCAAAATCAAATAACATATAAAATGAGCTTAGTCAACCGAGTCTTGCTGCCCGGTATTTTTTTAACAATGTTATTAGCTAAAGTAATAGATTTAAATACTGATTCTTAAATGTAACGTTTTAAATCTGAGATAAATTTCGCCAAACTTTTTTTCTTTTTTTAATACCCTTGCAAAAAATACTTTCATCGTTAGAAAGTAAATATTATTATTTGCACTGTCTTACTTTGTGTTTTTAATCTGACGTAATGTTTCTCCATTTACGATTTTTAACGCATATTTATGAATTTTTTTTTTTTTTTTTACAATTTTTTTTTTTTTTTTTTTAAATTTACGTGTAAATGTAGTTTTTATGCCGCAATTTCCATATTTTTTCAGCTTTCAATACGAGGTATTAATTTCATTTTAATTTGAAAGTTTTTTCTATTTATAATATTCACGTGTCAATAAATTTTTAATTTCAAGGAACTTTTATTCTTTGTTTTGATAGCTGGCAACAATTTAAAATAACTTTTTTTTCTAAAATATGTAAAAAAGTCCTTCCGGCAATGCCGGGAGGAAGAGGTAGCTTTCATATACTTACATATTTATTTATTTATTTTAAGGTAAGTTACATTGTTCAAAAATACTAAGCTCAAATTAGTAGAAATAATCTTATAAAATTAGGGATTTTATAAGATTGAATTCTAGTTTTTGTCAAGACTGAATATTAATAGGAATTTTTAGAAATTAGTCATCTTTTATTCAACCTGGTTTTATTTTAAGCTATTTAGAGAGTCACCAAATTCCACGATATCATAAAGTGTATGCCATTTTAAAGCAACATTGTGGATCGTTCAGATCAGACCGTAAAGTAAGGTCAGCCATAAGCAAATATCAAAGTGCTATAACTCAATCGTTTTTTAAGATATAGACAAAATAAAAAGTGTTCTGGCATTGTTGTTTTAAGTTCTAACACGTAAAAGAAAAATAATTTTCAACTTATAATTTTTTCGCATTTAATTTTAAATTTAAAATTTTTTTAAAAATTTAAAATGGCCACCATTTTGAAACAAAATGGTGGATGATGCTGGCCACCGAACTCGGTCGAGACATTTGTATGTACTATGTACATACCAAGTTTCATTGAAATCGGTTCATAAATACGCGTGTTATCACGTGACAAAAATCAGATCGTTTCAAAATGTCAGACATAAGAAAAATTCAAAGTGCTATAACTCAATCATTTTGTAAGATATAGACAAAATAAAAAATGTTCTGGAATCTTTGTTTTAAGTTCTAACACGTAAAAGAAAAATATTTTTCAAATTTTGTTTTTTTTGCATTTAATTTTAAATTTAAAATTTTTTTAAAAATTTATAATGGCCACCATTTTGAAACAAAATGGCGGATGATGCTGGCCAACGAACTCGGTCGAGACATTTGTATGTACTATGTACATACCAAGTTTCATTCAAATCGGTTCATAAATACGTGTGTTATCACGTGACAAAAATTAGATCGTTTCAAAATGTCAGACATAAGAAAAATTCAAAGTGCTATAACTCAATCATTTTGTAAGATATAGACAAAATAAAAAATGTTCTGGAATCTTTGTTTTAAGTTCTAACACGTAAAAGAAAAATATTTTTCAACTTTTAATTTTTTCGCATTTAATTTTAAATTTTAAATTTTTTTTACAATTTAAAATGGCCGCCATTTTGAAACAAAATGGCGGATGATGCTGACCAACGAACTCGGTCGAGACATTTGTATGTACTATGTACATACCAAGTTTCATTCAAGTCGGTTCATAAATACGTTAGTTATCGTATGACAAAAATCAGATATATATATATATATATATATATATATATATATATATATATATATATATATATATATATATATATATATATATATATATATATGGTTATATATATATGTCAACATTTGAACGGAGGGTGGTTTTGGGGTCTGGGGGTTATGATCGATGAAAATATACCAAAATTTTCCGGAAGTGCTTTCCTCCGGACGGCTGCAATAAGTAGCTTTTTACTTTTTGTAATGAAAGCTACCTAAAAGATCTCTCAAAATGCTGAAAATTTGAATTTAAAATGGAAATGAATTCTCATAAAATCAATAAATGAAAAAAATAAATGCAGTTGTGCACACCGAGAATTTCTAATACATAAAATGATGTAAAAAATATAAAATTTTACTGCTATAAAACTTCTTTAATGGAACGAATTTGACCAAATTTACCACTATCTATCTCTAGAAATAATTATTCGATTTAAAAACTAACTACACCAGCTGTTTGTGAATCGTTTTTTCTATAATACCACCAATTTTCAGATTTTTGTATCACAATAACTCCCTACATTAGAAAAGTTCTGGTCATAAAAAAATCATTGTCAGCGGCAGTGACAGCGTTAATTACTCGTTTTTTAGAATAAATACACATAAGATATCCATCGATTTTTCATAAAAACACATATATGTGAACTCATGTGCAATTTGCATGTTAAGTTGGTTAGATCAGAGTTATCTCATAATTTTTTACACATTTAGGTCGCTTAATGTATTGTCATAAAAATAAAAAGTTTTTTTTTTGTTTTTTAAATAACACATTTGGCAATTTACAGGTCAGTTTACGCATATTATTATTATTATATTTGTGTCATCAGTATACCTACTTTAATGTGTAACTTATTTATTTATTTAATTAATTTTATAGAATATATATAGAATTGCTATGTCTTATCTGTTTTGGGGCTAACAATTCATATGCACCTGTTATTCTTTTCTCACTTAATACATTTTTTAAAAATTTAATAAAACATTTTGTCATTTACATTAAATTCAAATAAAAAGAAAACGGGACCGGGAGTGGCATTTATGCTCTGTAGACTTGCTAGTCTGAGCAGTCTCTCTCATGCAGTTAATTAAAAAAAAAAACTAATATTTCATTCATAAAATCTTTTAAGATTTCTGGAACATATGATAATAAGACACTTTTAATTATTTTTTTTTACTTTCTTTTATCGTTACAAGAAAGAAGAGTAGGATTCGTACAAATTTTCGAATTCCGATTTTCGTAGGATTTACACGTTTTAGGTATCAGAGATTCCGAAAAACAAGTTTTTATCTAATATCTGTCTGTGAGTCTGCGATTTTGCGAATCTGACTATCTACATGTGGCATAAATTTTGTGGCTGCTCTGTTTCGTGAACTAATGCACGAAATTTCGCAAAATTTAGATTCAGTTAGTTCTTGATATAAACCGAATCTGATGTGATTTTCGAGTATATCGCCTAACAGATGGCGCTGTTATGCTGTCATTTTCACGATTTTCAAAATAGATATATCTTAAGAACTAATACATGGGTTTTTATAAAACTTCACATTACGTTATTCCTTGATATAATATACCTGTAATTACGTTTTGGTGTAAATTGCCTTACAGGTGGCACGACTATGCGGCGTTTTTCATTATTATTGCAATAGTTCTATCTCAGAAATTAATGCACGAATTTTCATCCATTCAGTTTTCATTAAAATTCAGTTTGTTCTTTGTATGAATTACTATTCTGTAGTTTTTGTAGTAAATCTCTCAACAAGTAGCTCCTCTATCCAGTTTTTTTTTTAGAATTTCTGCGATGATTCTATCTCAAATACTAATACACGGATTTTCATAAAATTTCAGATTCAGTTAGAACTTGAAATAAGTTACTGCAGATTAGATTTTGGTGCAAATAACCGATGTGTAACCGATAACGCTGCTGTGTTTCATTTTTTCCTGAAAGTATTAACAAGTTTGAGATTTTTGACATGAATGAAATTCAAGAAAGTTTTGGGATTGCCATATCCCATGTGCTTATTACTTAAGAAAAACGATATAATTAAAATATGAAAATGCATTTTTCTTTGATAAGAACAATTGTCACATACATTCAACCACATTTAAATAAAATGAAATCTGATATTTTTAATTCACTGCATTTTTATTCAGGTTTTGAAATTTTCAGCGAAAGCAATCAATCATTTGAGTAAGTTTGGAAAAAAAAACTTTTTTGAAAATCCATGAGAATTTCCTTGTTCTTGTATGTTTCGTTATAAATAAGAAATGAAATTGTGAGTAGGTAACATGCGCGATTTTTTTTTTATTATTTTGAATCGATTTTGAGTCTTTAGACAAATATACCTCCATGATTTTTCTTTCAAAAGATAAGTTTTTGTTATATTCATTGAGTTGAAATAAAAATGGTAACAGTTTTTTAATTCGCAAAATAATTAACTTTTATAGATAACTAGATTATTTCCTAACAAAAAGTTTTAACTGATTTATTATTCATACTTGTTTACTTATGAGATACTCAATCGACAAAAAATAATAATGTTATTATTTAAATCAAATTATTATAATTTAAGAGCTTAATAATTTAAAACGATGTAATAATGATTTTGTATGATTTAACGATTTTAAACAAAATATAACTACTCAAATATTAAAATGCATTTTGGACCACCATACTTCGATATATACTTGGATTTTATATATATAGACGGTTTAATAAACAGTAACATTTAAATAGATTCATGTAAAAGAATTATAATCTGTCAATTATAATCTGTCTGAATTATAATCTATTCGATTCGTTTTGTTCATAGTTTTATAATACCAGATACAAAAATTCTGCTGAAAATCTACAATATATTATTCGCATTTCTAAATATCTTTATGACAATTTATGTTTTAGAACTTAAAAAAAGCTTTAACTTTTTCAATCTTCAATTTATTTTATAACTACAAATTTGCAAATTATTTATAACTACTGTTTGTAGAATAATAATAATTTACTATTTACCTATCTCAATTTACAGCTTTCTTTTCTTTCATGAAATATACTTTTTACTCAAAAGAATTTTACTATGTTTTAAATAAAATTTAATACTAAACCTATTAAACATTTTAGATGAGTAAAATATAGTTTTTACTCAATAAAATTTCACTATTCTTTAAATAAAATTTAATAATAAGCCTGTTTAACATTTTAGATTTATACCATATTCTAAGACAGCAGGATTCGTTTCAGAACACTGGCATATTTCATTGTAAGCTGTTTATGTCTTTATCATCAATATTTTGGTTTACTTTTATGGGGTCATAAAATGTTTAAAACGCATCCTATTATTGTTATGGCCTCAGTTTATGACGTAATAAATGTTATTAGATGGGGGTCAATGTGCCTTTAATAAGATATTATGGAACTGGTCTCTGTATCATCAGTGTATTATAACTATGGTGTACTTTTAGAAAAAAAGTTTCATTGAGATTTTATGAAATTCTCTAAACAAAGATATTTTATAAACATTTTTCATACTTCTTTGATGTTTAAAATTTTTTAGCCATGAAAGATAAATACTCATAAAATTTGTTAAGTTATTTCTATACGAAAAAGAAATATGAAATAGTAAAAATAACAATATTACCAAATTAACAAAATAACAATAAAATAACTTCAACATATATTGCTATCATTGAGGGGGGTCGTAGACACCCGTACACTGTAAAAAAAAATCTGTAGTACTACTAGAAAATCTCTAGGCAACTGGGATTCCATAAACTTTTCTAGTAACCAATACAGCTTTTTCTCAAGTAACACTACTGCATTAAACTTAGTAAACAGCACAAAGACTTTTTTAGTGAACATACTAAGAAAGCATTAGTAAACCTTACAGGTGTTTTTTTAATATGAATACTAAGAAATGATTAGTAGTATTACAGATACTTCTCTTGTATCTTCACTAAGAAATGATTCGTAGTATTACAGATATTTCTCTCGTATCTTCACTAAGAAATTCTTAGTAGGCGTTACAGGTCCTTTTTAAGTATCTTTACCAATAAATGGTTAGAAGTTTTACAGATACATCACTTGTACCTTCACTAAGAAATTCTTAGTAGCCATTACAGGTATTTATTTAGTATACGTATAGTAATACTACTAACCATTTCTTAGTTTTCAAACTAAAAAAGCACCTGTAATGTCTACTAATGATTTCTTAGTATGTTCATTAAAGAAGTTTGTGTACTATTTACTAAGTTTAATGCAGTAGTGATACTTAAAAAGAAACTGTATTGGTTACTAGAAAAGTTTATGGAATCCCAGTTGCCTAGAGATTTTCTAGTAGTACTACAGATGTTTATTAAGAAATGGT
Organism: Maratus speculifer; assembly: GCA_964019185.1. Taxonomy (NCBI): domain Eukaryota; kingdom Metazoa; phylum Arthropoda; class Arachnida; order Araneae; family Salticidae; genus Maratus; species Maratus speculifer. Next base: position 44,197,990 of record OZ025301.1, read on the forward strand.
TAGTATTATTAGATACTTCTTTTGTATCTTAACTAAGAAATTGCTAGCAGCCGTTACAGGTCTTTTTTAGCATGTATATTATGAAACCTGTAATTTGCTTTAATGGTTGTTTATATATAAATGTTTGTAATAAATACATATTTCACAAATAATTTTCTTTGATTTAAATACGTATCTTGTTTTATTATCTTTTTACTAAACAATACTTATATTTTTAGTAAGTTCTTTAAAAAGGGATTTTTGCACAGAAATAGAAATAAAAGCACCAATGCAGAAAAAATTTCTACCCACCGCCCCATATTTCATTTTAAACAGCATTTTTTTTAATAATACGTAGACTTGAAATATAATTTTCCTTTTGATATTGTCTTTATTTTATTTTATTATTATTATTATTATTATTTTTTTTTGGACTTAAGTTTACAATTCCTGTCAAAAACCTCATTTCTAAGAAATCACTAATGCATATACTTAGATATTAGCTTCAAATAATAATTTTACTTGGTGCAAAATTACTTAAGTTCTTTAAAATTTATGCTATATATTAGTGTTCACTCCAGAAACAAAAAGGGCATGGTGCTATTCACTAAAAAAGGCACTACTGCAACAGAAAAAAGCACTTATGACAAAAAAAAAAAAAAAAAAAAAAAAAAAAGATGTTATTGCTTTTGGAAGGAGGGGGGGGGGAAGAAGGAAAATGTGTAATTTTAAAGTATGATAAATCAAGTAACATTAATTTCAAATGATTTTATAACATAAAAATAAAAAATATAATTAAATTAAAACATGATTGAATAGTTTCATGTTCTTATTCATAAAGAAATGAAATAAAAATTATTTTTGGGCACACTAATTTAGAAATACATATACAGAAATATTTTATTACAAATCTCGGGGTAAAACTAGTGGTGCTTTTTACAACTTTTTAAAAAGACAGGGTGCATTTTGTAAATTTGAAAAAGGGCAGGGTGCTGCGCTCTTCAAAAATGGTCTAGACTGAACACTACTATATGATAAAACATGTCTGTGAGCAAAGCTGACACATATATAGGCAGTGGCAAGAATTTATTTCTCTTTTTTTTCTCAAATTAATAACTTCTAACCATAAAATAAAGCTAACAATGCACTAAGTTATTTGAAAACCATTTCAAATTATTGATTTTTCAAGATTTTTAAAATATTTTTCTAGCACAACTCTTAAAAAAAATCAATCTTCATCATATGAGCTATAATAACTCATTTCCATTTTTCTACACCAATAAAAGAGAATTTCAGGTGTCAAAATTGTTATGTTTCATGTAAAAAATCTTAAGTTGGGAATTTGAAGAAAATTTTTGCAACTAATTCTAAGCACACTATTGATGTTTCAGACATTTCCTTACAAAATTTACTAAGTTGTTAAACTCAGTATATGTATTTCATAGTAGCTTTTTCTTCATACCTCTGACATTTAATAATTTTTTAATATGCTAAACACTTTGAAAATAACCACATTTGACAACAGGTTTAATCCAGTTTGCCCAATTGAAATTCTTAATTGCACCGATAGTTTTAACACAATTTAAGAATTATAAGTGCTCAAATTAAAATACTTACTCTATTAGACTTTTTTTTAAATAACAGGGCTGCCACAGTGAAGCAATTTTCTAAATTTTGCTTATGTTCTTTTTATTTATTTATTTTTTTGAACAATAATAATATACAATTATTTTTAAATAGTGGTAAGCGGGAAAAAAAAAATAGTTGTCAATGTTGGCCCATCATTAGCTGAAATAAAAAGTCACATATACAATAAAAAAGCAACACAATTCAGTTGGTTTACAATATACTCTTCATTTATTGAAAGTACAAATTATATATATTAAAAAGATATATGACTAATATTCAATAATACATTTTACAAACAAAGTTTTCTCCAGACAGTGTTCGGAGGCTGCTAAACATTGCCTGGTCTTTGGCAAAACGAAGTAGCCACTTTACTTATACATTTAATGCATCAAAATCCACAATAGTATACTTTGTATGAAGATAACCCAAGTCAATAAAATGGGAATTGCTCCAAACATCAGATTAATCTTTCCACCTGTTTTGATAATGAAAGAATGAAATTTTTCAGAGATAAAATTGATACTAGTGCAAACACAAGATAATTACACTGAAGTATACAAAAACATAATAAACAAAATAATGAAATTGAAGAAACTGTCTTACTTCTGTTTCCACTGCTCGAACAAAAGGAAAAAAAGATACTTTTCTATTTTGGCATAAATTTTAGGTTTTATGAGCTTAATAATGTAAAATTTTTCAATTAGTATGCATTCTGCAAATCTGAAAAATCTGACAAATTAAAAAAAATAAAAACCAAAATGCTGTTATTTAAAAGAATTTTTTGGTACTGTGTTTTGTTGAGAGAAGCACACATTTTATCATTATGTTTTTAAATTTGATAATTATAATTTCCAAGAAATTATTTTACAATTTTTGTTTGAAATTGTATTTTGCAGACTCTTAGAAAAAGGAGAAATTTTTGCTGTTAAAATTAACTTCTAAAAATAATTTTGGAGAGGAGGGAGTGATTTAGGTATAAAAATTATTTTTACTACAAAGCATGGATGCAACTTTGAAATTTGGCTAAGGCTGAAATTATCTGAATCCCCATCCCCCAATGACTGCGCACACATACACTTGCTTCGATGCATCACTTAAACAAAATTCAACACGTCGAAAATTACATGCAGTAAAATACAATGATGTTGAAACAAAATTATAAAAAAAAAAAATAAGTGCATGTGAAACATTCATATCCATGTCAACAGTATTTGAAAAGTTTAAATTAGACAGGGTAAAGCTAAAAATAATAAAGTTGACAGCTATGACACATAAAATCAAGGGGAATTCTGAGTAGAAATTTTTCATATGAAATTCACAACAAATTTTCTGAAAGGCTACAATCAGACTTGTATAAAACCAAAAATTTTCTGCGCACGTAACATTCGGTCAAAAGCTTTCTGCAAATTAATGTTGGGTGCAATTCGCGTTTTTTGTGTGATTAATGGCCTTGATTCGTGTTTTTTAATGCGATTTATGAATGTAATTTGCATTTTTGAGTGATTTATGGACATAATTAGCATTTTTTGTGCGATTCATGAACGTAATTTACATTTGTTATGCGATTTATGGACGTAATTTGTTATTTTCATGCAATTCACAGACGTAATTTGTATTTTTGAACTTTCTGCCAACTAAATTCGCATGTTTTGAGCTATTTATATTATTCGCATGTAATATAATGTTGTAATTCGCATGTAATTCGCATTTTTTATGCGATTTATGAACGTAATTCACATTTTTTTACATGATTCATGAACGTAATTTGTGTTATTATGCAATTTGTAAGCGTAATTTGCGTTTTCTACACGGTTCATGTACGTAATTAGTGTTTTCTGAGAGATTTATGGACGTATAATTAGAGTTTTTCTGCGATTCATGGATGTAATTCGCATTTTTTACATGATTTATGAATGTAATTTGCATTCTTGGAGAAATTTATGGACATAATTCATGCTTTTTATGAGATTCATGAACGTAATTTGCATTTGTTACTCGATTTATGGGCGTAATTCCCTATCTTCATACTATTCATGCCTCATGGACATAATTTGTTTTTTAAATCTTTCTGCCGATGAAATTCCTGTTTTTTGAACGATTTATGGACGTAATTCGTATTTTTTATGCAATTCACGGTTTTAATGCAATTTGCATTTCTTTACACAATTCATAAACATATTTTGCATTTTTTATGCAGTTTATGAACATAATTTGCATTTTTTTACACGATTCATGGATGTAATTAACGTTTTTGAGAGATTCATGGATGTAATTAGCATTTTTTATGCTATTCATGCACGAAATTCATGTTTTTTTAGGCCCGCTACACACTAGTGAAACATTAAATGAAAAAACATGACACATGTGACAATTTCACCCTAGTAACAAAGAAAAAACCGGTTTGACTGCGTCATGTCGCACGATTTTTGATGCATGTTTTACTAGTCTGTGGCAGGCCTTATGAAACCTGTGCACGAAATTCCCGTTTTATACGCGATTCATGTATAGAATCTACACTTTTAGTGCGGTCTTTGGACGAAATTCGCATTTGACACAGCTTTTGAGCGAAATTTCCGTTTTTGGTGCTGTATTTTGTCGAAATGGCTGTTTTTCTTTTTTTAGATGATTCTTTGTTCAAATGCATATTTTTTATGCCATTCTTTGTCGAAATACATGCTTTTTACGCGATCCTTTGTTGAAATTCGAGACTTTTTCGAGGTCTTTTGACGACATTCTTGCAAGGGCGGATCCAGCCCAACCTCCAGGGGGGGGGGGGGGTCACAACTTTTGACAGATGATTTAATGAAACAATTTTAAAATACAGTAAATCTTGTGAAAACGGAATTACGATAAAAAGTAGCAAATTTTGTCTATCGAGCATAAAAAAAATCGCGAAATTTGTCGATTAGGCACGTAAAAATCACGATTGTTGATCGGGCGCGAAAAACCTCAGATTTCGTTTATCGGCAAGGAAAAAAAATATAATTTTTTTTTGTAATACTTGAAAAAATTTTGTTCATAGGTTGTGGAAAAGTCGCCTGCTTTGTCTGTTTACCGAGCAAAAAAACGCGAATTTCGTTGACCTGGCGCGGAAAAATCGAAAATATCATCATCTAGACATTGGAAAATCGCGAGTTTTGTATATCGGCCCTCGAAAATTTTCGAATTTTGTCTGTATGTCTCAGAAAAACCGCAAATTTTGTCGATCGAGCACATAAAGTTGCGAATTTTGTCTATCGGGAACGAAAAAATCGCAAATTTCGTTAACAGGCCACGGAAACCTCCCAATTTTGTCGATCTCTTCGTAAAAAGCGCAAAATTATTCGATCGGGAACGGAAAAATCTCAAATTTTGTTGATTGCGAATAAAAAAATTGCGAATTTTGAGTTGATATGGAACGCAAAAATTGCCAATTTCGTGAATCGGGAAAAAATTATCGCGAATGTAGTCGATTGTCATCGTAAAAAGAGCGATTCGGGCGATTGGATACGAAAAACTCGCGAATTTTGTCGATTTGGAACGAAAAAATCGCTAATTTCGTTGATAGGGCAAGGAAAAATCGAAGATTTTGTCGATGATGCGCGGAAAAATCAAAAAAATTTTTAAGCGGCTGCAGAGCAATAACGAGTTTCATCAGTTTATCGCGAGAAAAAAATCACAGATTTCATTAATTTACTGCAGGGAAAAAATGCAGATTTCATCAGTCAGTTACGAATCGCGAATTTTATTGTTTGATGCGGAAAAATGCGTATTTTATGGACAAGAACGGAAAAAGGCACGAATCTCGTCAATTGGGCACGGAAAAATCCCGAATATGGTCGACTGCTTTTGTAAAAAGCGCGAATTTAGTCGATCGGGAGCGAGAAAATCGCTTTTGGTAGGGCACGGAAAAATTGCGAACGTTGTCGATTGGGAACGAAAAAGTCGCAAATATGGTGGATCAGTTTCGTAAAAAGCGGATATACAGTTGATCTGGAATGAAAAAAAAAAATCGCAAATTACGTTGATATGGCGAACAAAAATTGACAATTCCATCTATCAGGAAAGAAATTATCGCAAATATGGTCGATCGGCTTCGTAAAAAGGATGAATTCCGGCGATCGAATAAAAAAAACTCGTGAATCTTATCGATTCGGAACGAAAAAATAGCTAATTTTGTCGATTGGGAACGAAAGATCGCTAATTCTGTTGATAGGGCGCAGAAAAACCGCAAATTTTGTCGACGATGCGCGGAAAAATTAAATAAATCTTTGAGCGTCTGCAGAACAATAGTGAGTTTCGTCAGTATCGCGAGAAAAAAAATCACGGATTTCATCAGTTTACAGCAGGAAAAAAATGCATAGCTCGTCATTCAATTAAGAAATGCGTATTTCTTAGTTCGTGTACGGAAAAATTCGTATTTCATCGAACGGAAATACGGATACTGTAGGAAAATAAAATTTTGTCAGTCACTTAATAATTGCAAATTTCTTTGAACACAGAAAAGTCGCGAATATCATTGACAAAGTGCAGAAAGATTGCACATTTCGTTCATCAGATGTGAAAAAATCGCGAATTTTGCTCATGAAAGTCGGTAAAATTGCAAATTAAGCCGATCAAACACTGAAAAATCAAGACCCTTTGTCGATAAGGCATGGAAAAATAGCGAATTTTGTCGATCGGATGCGAAAAATCACACATTTCACTGACCGGGCAAGAAAATGTCACGAGATTTGTTGATGCACGAAAAAATTGCAATTCAAACTCATCGGCTGCGGAAAAATCTAATGTTTTCTCAGTTTATCACATGAAAAAAAATGCGAATTTCCTTGATCAGGAACGAAAATTTCGTGAATTTTGAAGATGAGGGACAAAAAAAAAAATTGCAAAGTTTGTTGATAAGGTAAGGCAAAATCAAGAATTCTGTGGTGATGCACGGAATAATTGAGAATTTTGTTGATCAGTTGCGAAACAATCGTGAGTTTTGTAAATTTATCAAGAGGAAAAAAAAAATCACAAATTTCATCTTTCACGCGTAAAAAAATGCAATCAAAAATGCATCAAAATAGTTAAAAATCACGAGTTTCATTGATCGGGTTCCGAAAAATTGGGAATTTCGTTGGTCAGACACGGAAATATCGTGAATTTTTTCAACTCCACACAGGAAAATTTCGTCTATCTTGTGCAGAAAAATCAGGAATTTTGTTGATGAGGCGAAGAAAATGGCGAATTTCTTCGATCAGCTTTGCAAAAGTCACAAATTTTGTCGATCAGGTTCGTAAAAATTGAGAATTCCGTCAATCGGCTTGATAAAAATCGCATTCGTCGATAGGTTTGTAAAAATAGCGAATTTTATCAATCATGCAAGAAAAAATTGCAAATTTCGCTAATCAGCTTCATGGAAACTGTGAATTTCGTCGATTGGCTTCGTAAAATTCACGAATTTTGTCGAACGGCCTTGTAAACTTGTAAATTTGACGATCAACTTCGTATAAATTGCTAATTTTACCGATCAGATAACGAAAATAATAACTCAATCTTCGGTACTTCCCGGTTATCTCGTCGACCAAAAAATTATTGCCAAACTAAGATTAAATGCCAATAATGGATGATCGTGAATGTCACATTCAATGACATTAAATGCGATTCACGTTTAAAATGTCATTAAGTGATTTTTATTTCGACTTTTTATTAATATTTTTATTAATATTCTACTAATTATTTGTTTTTTCGTTATTTAAAATAAAAATGATGTCAACATGTATAATTTGGCTATTATTTTGGCGATTTGTATAATTTGGCGAAATTGGTCGACGGGATAACTTAGAAGTACCCAATCTTCAAGCCACAAGTCTCATTCATTTTTTCAAAATGAAATCTTATATTTGTACTTATAAAAGAAAATATTCTCCGAGGAAGAACCTGTTTGGAAAAGGTTTGAAAGTATAGTAGAACCTCGATAATCCGGATCAGTTTTTTCACCTTTTTTTTCAAGTTTGAGAAGCGTTTGGCTAATTTCCATAACATTAAGTTGTTGCATCGTCGTATTCTGACTAATAAAAAAATTTCACCATTCGCTTCTCAAAGTTTAAAAAAAAAAAAAAAAAAAAAAAAAAAAAAAAACGATCCGGATTATCAGGGTTCTACCGTACTAAGATTTTTTTAAATAAAATTAATGTTTAACATCTATAATTGATTATTTAATCGCCTGTTAAGTAAGCACTATTGCTTTTTTGCAAGGCGAAAATTTCATTTGGTCATATTTTATACTTATTTATTTTATACTTATTTATTCTATAATATGTTAATAGTGATTTTTTTTTTTTAAAGCTGTATACTTAAATATAATCCTTAAGTACTTATAATATTAAAATCAGTAAGAAATAATTCTTTAGTTAAGGGAGGAAATGAAGTTTGTAAGAAAATTTTACAAAAATATAATTAAATTGGGTATTACTTGGTTATCCCATTGACCAATTTTGCCAAATTATACAAATTACCAAACTAATAGCAAAATTATATATATTGACGTAATTTTTATTTTGAATAACAAAAAAACAAATAATTAGAAGAATATTCATAAAAATACAAATAAAAAGTCAAAATAAAAGCATTAATGATGTTTTAAGCACCTTTATCATGTTTAATGTCATTGAATGTGATATTCAGGCATCCATTATTGGCATTTAATCTTATGGTTTGGCGATAATTTTTTTGGTCGACGGAATAACCAAGTAGTACCAAAAATTATAAGTGTAAAAAACAATCCAAATGTATAAATTTTACACTTAATGTGTATAACTTGATGTTGATGAAATAATCAAGTATAGTATAATTAGAATGATTTAATTATCATAATTATATGTTTAGAACATTCGAAATTCAACAGAACCACCGTTGAAAAAACACTGGGAAAAAAAATTATACCTATAAAAATGTGTTTTTTGAAGAATTAATTTTTGGATTTTTAATTCAATTTGATTATGATTTAAGTCAAAATATTTATTCATCATAAATTAAGGCCGCAGCGAGTACTCTGTATTTACTCAGCATTCAGCTGGTTTGCCGAGTACCATGTACAATACAGAGTAGTTGTAAGAATTAATTTTTAAAATTTACTATTATCATTATAATGAAAAATTGTTGCAGTACATTATAAATGAAAAGAATCAATGTTTAAAGCTCCAAAATACTTCATTCCTTTTTGCAAACTACTTTTGATAGCCACAGCATAACCATGTGTTTTTGTCGAAATATTTTAAGCATAATAAACTAGGGTCATACTGAGTACTTTGTATTGAGGCACATTTTGGACTGAGTAGCCACAATAATTTCAATTTTTAAGCATTATTATTTATACAATAAGAAATTAATTGTCGCAGTACATTATAAATGAATAAAATCAACATTTAAAGCTCCAAAATACTTCATTTCTTCTTGCAAGCTAGTTTTAATAGCCACAGCATACCATCATCATATTTTGCGCTGATGATGGTCTATGGCTATTGAAACAAGTTTTTAAGAAAGAAAATATTTTGGTGTTTTAAATGTTTTTGATTTATTTATAACATTACTGAAGACAAGAATTTATAATTGATCTGTAAAAATTATTTGAATATAAATCTATAATATTTGCAATTATTCATAAAAACAGAATCAAATATATATCAACATTGTAGCACAATCAAATATATATATCAACATTTACTTGATTGAAACTATGTGATGTCAAGAACACAGAAGAAGCAGGAACACCTGGTGTAATTCCTGGTCAACAACTTTTCAGGCTAATTCTTGATCACAGCATTTTTCAACACTTGAAAATATCCTAACCAAAATGAAAAAATCATAGAGATACTTTAAACTATCTTCTTTAAAATTTATCATTTAAGTAATAATTGTTAGTAATTAAAGTAGCAATTGTTAATTTGGGAAAAAATGCTTTGAAACTGCTTGCTAAATTTCTGAAAAATAACGTTCTTAGTTATGGCATATTTTTTACAATGAACTTTGTCAACTTAAATTTTAAATAATTTTCTTTTCTTTCTATGGCTATGATTACGGTGCCTTGCTATCACTTATCTTACGCTCGATCGTAAGATGGGCATTCCTGCAATCGATCGTAACTTTGTATTACTGTGCCTCGGCTTAAGACATCTTGTAGCCAGCCAATTAGAGTGCACTGTTACATTTGTATTGGTTGCGTGCACATTCATTTGATCTTAAACTTACGGCAGCTTTCAAGCTGTCTTAAGATTGAGAGGTACCATAATACCGTTCATGCTTTTTTTTACATCGTAAGTGTCTACACTGAACTTAAGTGAGGCACCGTAATCCCAGACTAAATGATATAGCTTGTATTGCAATTTTTGTGCAGAAGTCACAGAAAAAAATCAAATTTAAACAATTTGCTTCAGAAAAAACAATGAATTTCACTGAGTGCAGAAAAATAAGCAAATTTTGTCGAATGGGCACAAGACAATCTCATGTCTTTTTAAATAGGCACAGAAAAATCAAATTTTATCAATGAGATACAAAACAGTAATAAATCTCATTGAATGGGCATGGATGAATCACTAATTTTGTTAACCCTCTGAGCGTTTCGGTATCTTTGGAAAAACTACTTTGAAAATGTCTTGAATAACAGCATATGTTTTCACAAAAATAACTCCTCTTTGAAGACAGGAAGTTTTGCAAAATCGCCAGCCGAATTTTTCACCCCCTTCTCTATCCTTGCGGTATGAATAGAAGGCGTGGTAGGAGCTTAGATGGGAGGAGAAGGTGTCAGAGCTAATAGTGATTAATCAGCTTAGAATGCTCAGTATTTACCAGATAACATGTACTGAGGAAATGTTTGAAGATGTACTTATCGCAGATTCTGTTGCATAAGTTTTAAAAATATAATCATAAATACCTCATTTCCTTATTTCACTAAAGATTGTTTTTTTTTTTTTTTTTAATCCAGAAAATGGAGCAAATCACGTGGCACGATTTATTTTTTAGGAGTTTTTTGGTCATACTTTTCTTTTCTAAAATATTTCTTTTCTTTTCTTTTTTTTTTCTTTTTCTTTTTCTTTTTTTTTTTTTCTGGAATAATGTTTTGCAAGGAAAAACTGTCTCAAATTGATTTTCAAAGAATACCAGTATAATTACTTTCAAATGTAACTTTTAAATTATTAAAACATTATTATTAATATAGCGTTTATTAATTAGACAAATTGTTCGATATTAAAAATAAATTTGCATTAGAAAATAGCTATACAAACACTCATTTCTCCATGAAATAGTTTTTGGAATAAATCATCTTTTAAATTTTTCTAATATGCCTTTTTAATGTTTATTACTACTGACAAAGTATTAATTTGTGTGAAGGTACTTGAACCTAGATTTTATAATTTAAATATGTTTGCTTAGATATTTTAATACTATTCTAAAATTGTATATTTAAATTCCTTCTTATAGTTAAAGCCAAAGAAAAAAAAATACAAGAAGTCTCTAAATAAATATATATATATATTGATAATTGTATGAAAAGAAAGGCGTGAAAATGGAATAAAAAGAAACAAAAAAATTGAAATGATGTCCTTAAGAAAGCATAATTTAGGCAATACGTAGCATAAATAAAAATGTCTTTTCGAGGATCCTTAACAAACCATTTTGAATTTTAAAAAAAGTTACTGATTCAATTAAAAAAAAAAAAAAAAAAAAAAAAGAAAGAAAGAAAAGAAAACAAGGAAAAAAAAAGAAAATAAAGAAAAAGAACTTTTTTTTTTGGGGGGGGGGGGAAATGTCGAAATCTACAAACTTTGACACATTCAAGAATAAATTAAAAAATATATAATTAAGGCATGGCGAAAACAATCAGGATTATGGAAATGATTTGAGACTGAATAGCTCTTTATTTTCTCTGTCAAATGAATTACATATTCGCCAGTGCTTTTTCATGATCATCTTTATCGAGGTGTTGTGTGCAGGTTTTTTTTTCAAAACTCGAAATTTGATAGAATTTTCTAAATGACTTCCTGCCTTTATCGAAAAATGGAAAATTTGCTCGACTTTATAATCTCTTGATAGCGCACCTGCCATTTCAATGTGTTTTTTAACAAAACTGAATTCAGGAATGTGTCAAAGAAAAATCAATTTGGGTTTAAGATAGTTGAAAAGATTATGCTATATTTCTAAGAAAATGTGGAGCATTTGTCCAGTCCCACTATCACTTATTGAACCAAACTTAGAAGTAACTGCAATTTTAATTATATATTTTTGTCTACTTTTTTTTAATCGATAACAATTTGTATTTTAAAAATATTCCTTATCCTTATAATTAAATCTGAATTATAATAAAATTTATGTATTAAGACTGCTTTTAAAAAATAAATAGATTTTGCTTATGTAACTATGAAAGATTAATTGATGAATCAATCTCTTTGCAAAAGGCCGTTCAAATAGAATAATCTCCATTTTCCTTTTTAGTTAGCCTGATTAGGTACAGGACGAAAACACCCTGCATAAAACAATTATCGGACGAAAACCCTACACGAAAAAAGTCCCAGCGACATATAACTCCACATATGCTTAAAGTTGCAATATTGTTTAAAAATATACATTTAGTGATATCTACACTATACCTATAAACATCATTTGAACTGTCATTTCTGTACTTTACGTATAGAAGTACTTTGCTCCTGAAAGGGTTAATAGCATTATTATTGAATTATATTATTAATTTAAATCTAATGAACTACACATTTACACATAAATTTCAAACATACACAGACACACAAAACTAACTAAATAAATAAATACAAAATACCGAAGCAATTAAAATACTACACGTGAAACAAATTTGAAGTGAAAATTACGGCTTATATATGTTAACTTTAAATTAGAAATGAATTTCTTATGGACAGAAATCATATGACGCCCCACTGAAAATTTGGTTAACAGATGAACCTTTGTATAAAAAAAGTAGTCCGGCTTACAAATTTGTTAAAATATTTCACCTCTTGATCAGCAAAATGCTGGTAAATGCTGTGCTCTTTTTATCGATTTCTTTAGCGCGAATTAATATTTAAAAAAAAAAAAAAAAAAAAAAAATACTTATCAGAAAATTATTATAGAACTTATTAAGTAAAAAAAAAAAAAAAAAAATTGATATTTAAAAAATTAAATCAAAATTTGCATGATAGTATTACTGCAAATATTTAAATGTCGATCAAAACTGGAAAAGCGAAAAATTTCGAAACACAATGGGGCTGTCCTTAAATCATGTGACACTTTTTTCAATTTGCGTTCACTATTGGAATTTTTATTCCGGGTTTAGCAGAAAAGGGAAACTTAGGAGGACTTGGTTGTCTGGCAGAAGTATTTATAGGGCACCAATCTCGAACATCATCTAAACTGTCATCATCAGTATCACTATTCGAGGATGAAAATATTTCATCAGATTCAGATGATTCAATTAAATCTTCAATTTCAGAGTCACTATCCATCATGGAAAAATTCCATAAGTTTTAATAGAACTTCGCGATTAAAAAAATTATTTCGCTCAAAAAAATTGTTTAGCAGCACTCAGATAAGTTATAAGTCAAACTAAAGTAAATTTTTTTAAAAAATGTATATATATGTATATATATATATTTTTTCTTTCTTTGTGACGAAACTAAACCTCTTACCTAGTTTCGCTGTAAGATAAAAGACATTTGCACTCGGCAGATCAAAGCTACAAAAATGAATGATTGAAAAGTATATTTTAAAAAGGATGAAATATTGCTACATTTACATTCAATTTCTAACTGATCAATGCTAAACAAAACCTGACAGTGAGTGAGCATGTAAGGTACGCACTTCACACATGCCGCAAATCAAATAAACGCTGCACCATTATAAACATGCCTTAAATTTCCCTTTAGAAATCTTCGGTATTGTAGTCCTATTTAGAAAATTAATCCCCGAACCTTACAGATTACCTTAAACCGTATTTCAAAAAGAAAGGCCTCCCAAGACGTTTACAATGAACCCTTTTCGCTGGCTAGTACCATGAAATAATTTCACAAAATAACACACTTAAAAGCATACGCCTTTGAGAGAATTAAAAAATTTGACTATTGCCGGTCAATTTAAAAGTATTTTTTAAGAAGACCGTTAAAAATTTTCCATGCTAGCCGCTAAGCATGACAAATGTGACAAGAAAAGTTAAAATAAGTAAAGGAACATCAAACTACTAAAGTTTGTTTCAATACAAAACTTTTTCAAGCTCAAAACCTTTATGTCTAAATAATAAGAAAACTAGGAAAGATATATGCCTTTATGTACAGACTTTTCTGACCGCAGTAAAAATATACAAAAGTAACTCTTTATAATCACTGAAATCTGTCGGTAAAATTATTTGTGTCAATTTCCGGTGCTGTCTTTTAGGAATCAACCCTGCTTCCATTTTATGAAAAAAGGTACATATGTTGTTAAAGCTTGTTGTTCCCTGTTCATTTCCTTAATCCAGTATGAGGACGTCAGTAATCCCATCCCACGTTCCCTTTATCCTGACAGTTTTTTTGAAAGATCTTTTTTCTTTCTTTTTTATTGTTTACTTCATTGTACAAAAGAAAAAAAAAAGTTTCATTTATTAATCATTTTTCTACTTAGAAGTTCTTTGTTCAAAAACACAAATGAAGCGTATTTAAAATGAATGCGTAACATTTATATATTGTTTATAGGTACACACAAAACAATCATTGTCCATGTGGAAAAAAGTCATTTCTGACGCACTTCAATTATGTAACAGCACTTGAAATGTAATGAAATTTATATTATATCATTGATGTAGGCTAAAATATGATTTCTTAAAAGTACGGAAAATATTTATAGTTCCTTTATGAAGAGTGGGGGAGAATTATTTATGATCTATGGGGGAAATAGTTTGTGATGTTACTTTAATGATGTTTTAATACTTCAAACATAATAAAAGTTAAAAAAAAAAAAAAACCCTTGAGATGCATTGCGACGCATTTTTTATAGAATAATGCATAGATACTGCTTCATTTGCAAAGACCCATAAAACAATTTGATTACAGGACATACTATGATCGACTGCACTGAATGAAAAAAAAAAAAAATCGTAATAATATTCTGTCATTGTTGAAAAGTGTTTTATGATCTAGGCCTGATAAATGTTTTTCATTGCTATTATTTTATTGACGGAGACCTATTCATAAATTTGGATACCTTAGGTACATTTTGTTTTTTGGACTCCATCGAATACTTTATGTATGTTTTAAAATTTTGTTTGTTATTTTTATAGATATAACATATCGATGCAAACTTCTCAGTCAGCTACATCTCAAATTTCCTAAAAACGCTAAAAAAAAAAAAAAAAAAAAAAAAAAAAAAACTTTCAAAATGGAGATTTTGAGCTCTCGGAGATTGGGGAATCTTCGAAAACAGTATTTGTATTATTACATTACAAGTAAGCAGGCATAATAATATGGAAACTAAAGCCTTAAGGCGTTCTCAAATGCAAACTGGCTGCTTTATGACATAATTTTTATTTCATTCTTGCTCGGAAAGGTATGAGATTCGCAGGTGTCTGCATTCAGAAACTATGTAATCGAAACACGTTTTTTGTTTTTCAATAAACTCAAAGAATCTTTTAGAAAATGCTATGAAAATTTTCCTTTCAACTGAATTTCTGATGTGATAATGAAAGGAAGGAGAAATTCCGTCGGCATGTAACTTGAATCGCTTCTAAGTAATTTATTTATTTTTAAAAAAAGGAAAGTTTATTTTAGTAAACAGGCTTTCGTGTTTAAAAAGAAACGAAAAAAGTGTGTCAGAAATTTTCGTTTTATTCAGCGGGGCATTTGAGAATTATCTTAAGAACTGAAAAACCTGAATCTAGGAAAAAAAGTGACCGGAAAAAAAGTTATCGGAAAAAAAGTGACCTAAACTACAAAAGCGGAAAAAAAGTGACACGGAAAAAAAGTGACAAGGAAAAAAAGTGACAAGGATTGATTTTGGGGAATTATTATTGATTTTGGGGATTCATTGGTTAAGTATGAAAGGGGGATCGGGGGGGGGAGGGGGGGCTCATAATTTAGGTAAATGGGTTTTTCATGCTGAATTAACTGTTTTGGTTCAATTTTTGGATATACGTTCATACTGAAAAGACGCTTGCCTGATTAGTTTTGGGAAGGGATGATTACCCCCCCCCCCATCCGTCCTCAATTAGATGAATGGGTTTTTATGCAGAATTATCCAACGTGTGTCAAATTTGAATATACAGGGCCTGACTGAGGCAGGGGCATGCGGGGCAATTGCCCCGGGCCCCCGGTTTGAAGGCCCCCCCCCCAAGGAGAGAAAAGTTTCTTGTTAAAAGAGGGCCAAATGATATAAAATAGCAAAATATTACCAAAATTCTTTTTTTTTTTAATTTTAAGGGGTCTTTTTTTCTCCTACCCCCTTTGCTTCCCTGCCCCACGTTCCCTTAAAGTAATAGTTACATCACAAAAAAAATTAATAGTTAAAATTATTTATCTTCTGATGATAAAGATGTGAAATATAAATACTGAAATCAGTACTTGGTACGAAATTTATGCATACATACAATAGGTTTGAATTTTAATTTTAGTCACTTGAGTATAATTCACAAACATTTTCAAGATAGAAGGGGTCACTCTAATAATGTTTGCCCCAGGGCCACCCACTGTCTAAGTCGGGTACTGTGAATATAGGTTCTTTTCGATAAGGCTTATATATTGTATATAATACATGAAGAGATTTAGGAGTTTTAATGGTTATATATAGAGGGAGAATGGGGGATAACCTTTCTTAAATTAAATTAATAACTTTTTACGCATAATTATCCGATTTGCTTAGAATTTTGGACATAGGTTCATTATGATAAGACGTATCTCTGATTAGTTATGGGGTTCTTCTGCTTATTATAAAGGGGGGGCGAGCAATTATATCCCCCTTAAACTAGATAAATAGGTTTTTATGCAGAATTAACCCATGTATTTCAAATTTTAAATGTAGGTTTTTACTGATAAGGTGGATCCCCGAATAGTTTTAAGGATTTGATATCTAAGTATTGAATGGGAATAGAATATAACCTACCTTAAATTAAATTACTTTTTTACGCAGAATTATAGGATTTGCTATAAATTTTGGATTATAGATTCGTTATGATAAGGCGTATCCCTGATTACATATGGGGTTATTTTTCTAATTAAAAATTAAGGCGGGTGATTATACCCCCCCTTAAATTATATAAATTGTTTTTTATGTTCACTTATCCGATATATTTCATATTTGGATATATGTTTTTTCTCATAAAGTGAATCCCAGAATAATTTTATGGGTTTAATGGCTAAGTATACAGTGGGGAAACGGAAGCTAACCCCCCTTAAATTAATAAATGGCTTTTTACGCAGAATTATCTTATTTGATTCAAATTTTGAATGTGTGTTCATTATGATAAGGCGAACTCCTGATTAATTGTGGGTTATCCCCCGTTCATCCCTTTATACTTAGCCATTAAACCCTTAAAACTATTCAGGGATTTACTTTATCAGGTAAAACCTATATCCAAAATTTGAAATACGTTGGATAATTGTAAAAAAAAATCTTATTTAAAGAGTGGGGGATTAATCGCCCGCTTCCCCTATTTAATTAGCAAAAGAGCCCCATAATTAATCAGAGATACGCCTTCTCATAATGAATATACATCGAAAATTTGAAGCAAATCGGATGATTCTGCGCAAAAAGCCATCTCCCTCTATACATAGCCATTAAACCCTTAAAACTATTCAGGAATTTACTTTATGAGAAAGATCCTACATCCAAAATTTAAAATAAATCGGATAAGTGTGCATAATTTTTTTAAAATCTAATTTAAGGCCGGGGGTAGTAATCACCCGCCCCCCCTTTTTAATTAGCAAAACCCCATAACTAATCAGATATACGTCTTATCATAATTAACCTACGTCCAAAATTCGAAGCAAATCGGATAATTCTGCATAAAAAGCCATTTATTTAATTTTAGAGGGGTTTCCCCCATCTTCCCTTTATACTTAGCCATTAAATCCTTAAAACTATTCCGGAATTCACCTTATCAGAAAGAACCTATGTTTAAAAATTGAAATGCATCAGATGATTCTGCATAAAAATCTATTTATCTAGTTTGAGGGAGAGATAATTGCTCGTCCCCCCTTTATAACAAGCAAAAGAACCCCATAACTAATCAGAGATACGTCTTATCGTCTTATACGTCTTAATGAACCCATGTCCAAAATTCGAAGCAAATCGGATAATTATCCGTAAAAAGCCATTAATTTAATTTTAAGAAAGGTTATCTCCCGTTCCCCTTCTATACTTAACCATTAAACTCCTAAAACTCTTCAGGCATTTTATACTATATATAAGCCTTATCGAAAAGAACCTATATGAAAATTTGACACAAGTTGGATAATTCTGCATAAAAACTCATTCATCTAATTGAGGACGGATGGGGGAGGGGTAATCGTCCCTTCCCAAAACTAATCAGGCAAGCGTCTTTTCAGTATGAACGTATATCCAAAAATTGAACCAAAACAGTTAATTCAGCATGAAAAACCCATTTACCTAAATTATGAGCCCCCCCCCCCCGATCCCCCTTTCATACTTAACCAATGAATCCCCAAAATCAATAATAAATCCCCAAAACCAATCCTTGTCACTTTTTTTTCCGTGTCATTTTTTTTTATTGTCCCTTTTTTTCCGTGTCACTTTTTTTCCGTGTCACTTTTTTTCCGCTTTTGTAGTTTAGGTCACTTTTTTTCCGATAACTTTTTTTCCGGTCACTTTTTTTCCGTTTACCGAAAAACCTCAATTTTCTGTAATGATAACGATTAATATATATATATATATATATATATATATATATATATATTACTATCTGGAGCCAGTTTCAAGAAATTATTATTTTACAAGAGATGTGTGATTAACAAGGATCGAATCACAGAACGCTGGGTCAGCATACTATAAATAGCACCTGACGGGCTCGGTCGAATTTTCATTCACAACACTCGGGTCCAGACCAGCCATTACGTTTTTTGAAGCTCGGGTCAGGCCTAAATTTATTTTTCATACCGCTCCTAGACTGGACTTAATTTTTTCCTAGACTTCTGATCCGGCCGAAATTTTCTGACCCCGGTTTCCATATGAAAATCATTTTCCTGGCGTGAACTGGTTCTCGCAAAATTCATTAAAATTTGCCCAGTCCAAGCAATTTCTGCAAACAAGGCAATATATTTACACAGCCATTATTATGCAATTAAACTTTGAATTTTATTCTTTATAAAGAATAGCAAATTTCTATGCAATATAGTTAAAATCCAATGTAACTGAAATATACATCTAAAAAAGAGCCTAATTATGATGGAATCATCGGCAAAATGTGTTCTTCCATGCCAAATGAATATAATCGTATGTGACAGAAGAATACCCAGTATAACATAATTATAATAGTCGATGTACCCGTTAAGAAAGGAACTTATCTATAACGGACTTTTTTTAAAATGTGATTTCGTCTTTGAGAATTTTATTGCATAGCATTTTTCATATTTTTAAGCCAAGTCAATGTATTTTTACAGACAAGTCAAATCGTTTGCCACCAAGACCGCGAGCCTTACTATCGGAAAACAATAAGCAGATTCATTTTATTACTACAGGAGAAAATGAAATTTGGATATTTAAGTTAAAATAATGCTTCTTCTTATTATTATCATTTAAATATGTATTAAGCCAAATAGTATCAATCTATATTATAAAGGCCAAACGTATCTGTGCGCAACGCATACGTCATTTTGCGCATGGCAACACTTTGAAATTTGAAATGAACTATGGCATCAATTTAATTTATATAATATTATATGAATTTTGGTATTGCAACTTTTGCTACTAAAAGTTTTTAAACTTCTTAATGTCGTATATTTTCAATTTTTACACCATCGTGTTGAAAAAAAAAATGTACTTTTAAATGAAATTTGTTTGAAAGCTGTATCTTAATTTGTTTTTGAAATATTAATTTTTTTATAACTTTTAATACCTCTTTTCTAATCTCGGCAACAGGAGTACTCCATTTCTATTTAAAGCAAAGGAAAAAAGAGAAAAAATTGAGTGCTGTATCTTTATGTTGCAATTTTCTCATTAAAAGGGAAAAAAATAGAAATTTAAATATCTTCTGTTATAAAACCAGGTAAATTTTGACTTCATTTACAAAACTTGATTTACACGTAAAAGAATATCAACAGTCTATTGAGACTTCAAGTTTTGAATCAAAATTATCAAATTAAAATGCCAATTTTTTTTTTTTTTTTTTTTTTTTTTTTTTTTTTTTAAACGTGAATACAGATGTGAAATGTACATTTGTAAATTTTGATATGGTGAAAATGATGCTGGGTTTAGATTTCACCGGAAAAAAATTCTATGATTGAGTCAAAGTTGAATAAATTTTGCTTTTTATCATTTTGGAATACTAGCATAAGAACGTTAATTGATAACTTTATCATAACATATCTTTATTATTTTTTATTGCTGCTTGCATATACGATTAAAATTTAATTTTAACAATTTATACAATTGTGTTTTATAGAAATAGTAGTTCATTAATTTGACGATAAATATCGTTTGTTTACGAGTTAGACGTACCAATATAAAATGCATTTTTTACTATAACTAATTTTGTAGATTTATTATAAGTTAATGAAACAGTTCCTTCTTAAACATTTTCTTTCGTCAAAATTTGACGGGTTTTACCTTGTTTTAATATTTTCAAACTTTTGTTCTGTAAAAATAAAAATAGTAAAACTTTCTTATAAAAGTGCGCAGCCGAACATAAAGATTTTTTTAAAATGAAATACAATCAAGATTAAACTCATATTGCCATTTTAAAATTTTAATCGCTTATGAAACTATTAGAAAATGTATTATGGAATTTATAACCCTGATCTTTTGCAATTTTTTTTAATCAATCGTTGCAAGAACGCAATTATTTGCAATATATACTTGTGAAAGAAATATAACACACATGATTGTACCGGGCATAGAGATAATTTCCTATCGTGCACACATCGTGTCTGTAATAAAAAAAAAAATACCTATAGAGCGAAATTTCGTATATCTATGTTTTTAAGAACTATAAAATAACGGAAAATACATGTTAAAATCATGGCTTTCTGGCTATAGTATTATGAATTTTTTTAGCAACTGCACATGCGCATTTTGAAATTCATTAAGTCTTTTTGTACACAATTTATTCTACTTAGTATGTAATGATTTTGAGCAGTTAGATCCAATCTTTTTTATTATTAATATTGGTTGGCTGTGTTTATGACGGCAAATTATCAACACGAGGGATATGGGTCCTAAAAGTGGGATGCCCTCCGTGGGGTCATTCTAAGGGAAGCCAACAAGTATTTACGCAAGGAAATCCACAGAAAACTCTGAGCGATTAGGCCGATGGGCACGATTAGGTTCGAATCCGACACCTGCCGTATAGAAGTTCAGAGAGCAGAAACCTCTCGGCCATTAATGGGGCATTTCTTTCTCTTTACATATAGAGCTTTTAATGAACTTCATGAAGTATATATATATATATATACATATATATATATATATATATATTCAATAAAGTTTAATTCATTTTTAGCGATTTATTTCTCATATTTGTTTCTAGATAAATATGAGTTTTTCTAGTTGTTTTTGAGTAAATTCTTAACAATATTTAATAAAATTTCTACATATCAATCGTAAAATTTCGCTTTTACTTGAATATAACAAAGATTGCTATATGAGTTTTGTTAATCTGTTATAAGCTGATCTAAAATGTTCGTGTTTGATTATGTATGTAGCTAAATAAGGAAAACAGAGTAGATCCTCCCTTTTTTAGAAGACAAGAAATCTTGTCACTTTCACCTTCAACTCTATTTATTTTAATTTTCTCAAAACTTTTAATCTTTAATCATTATTGTAATCACTGTATTTTAATAGCTTTTCGGTAAACGTTTAGTATCTAACAAATATTGGACATTAATTTGTGATGTCATCTAGATCAAAGAGGCCAGTAAAATAATGTATTAAATTCAACATAAAACATGTAGCAAACTAACAGAAACAAATACTGTATGTATTTTATAAATCTTTGGATTTTCAGATTCCGATTGGTTATTTTGCACCCCGCAATCTCTTCGAGCTGAAATGTTAAAGATTTGACCATGTACAATAAATATACTTTCTGATGTTTGTATCGCGTAAAGTGCTGAAAGATTTTGAAATTTGTTTTTGTTTGTTTGGAGTTGTTTACAAATGTATTTGTGCAAAGTGTATTTTCTGCATAAAAAATAATTAATTAAAAAATTGGAAAAATGTCAAAGATTTGTGACGAACTTCAAAGTATCAATCTTACAGTAAAAATGTTAGGCTAATAATTAGTAAATCTACCCCTTTCTCCCGCTTGCTTGCACTACTGTGTAAAATAAAGAATTTGTTAAATAAAAACAATTTTTGACAACAATTGTGGAAACAAAGAACAAGATAACGTTTCACTAATCTACACTGATCTCTTTCCTGCCATGAACCAAAAATGGAAAAAAGGGAAATTGAAAATTTGGACAGTTTATTTTGCGTCGGCCGGTTATCTACTCGAGTGATATCGGCACACAGGACGAGTGCTCTTCGTTGGGGTCTTTCTAAGGGAACCTAACCCGTATTTACGCAAGGTTCGAAGAAAACCACTAAAATTCCGAACGGTTTGGCCTACGGCCGCGATTGGGTTCAAACCCAGCCCCTGCCATCTACCAATTGAGAGGTTACAACTGCTCGGTCACTGGTGGGGCCGAAAATTTGGATTTATGTTTTTGTTTTTGTTTTTTTAATCGCAATTACTTTCAGTTTAAATATAAAGCAGCTAGTTGTTAAAAAAATAAAAATTTTTCTGCATTAATTTAAATTTTTATTGCGGTAAAATCTTGGGTAAAATCTCTCGGAAAAAAAGTCTCTGTAAAAGTGAGTGATTTTTTTTTTTTTTCAAATTTATGAACAGTAAACAGCGACAAGAAATTCTCATTGTTGTGGAACAAATTTCTTTTGTTTTATCTTATAACTTGCTTTATGGTAAATAATATTTAAATTAGAAAAGTTTCGTTTAAAACTAAATCTTATAAGTTTCTTGTCACCATTAGATTTTTAATTAACTTTATTTAAAAAGGATTTACTTTCTATTAAAAAAAGGGGATCTTCATAGAGATAAATATGAGGCTAATTAAAAACAAAGTAAAACATTGAAACTGCTTCAAGTTCCCGCGAAAACAATTTTTCAAGGTGTCTTTGTTTCTTCGATTTAACTCTTTTATACTTTTGGTTGTAATTTCACTATTTTTTGTGGAACATACATATAAATAAAATCTCCATTGTTTTCTATGTCTTACAGATTATATTATTTTTACCAACCTGCTTTCCCCCATTAAATATAACTTCAACGAAAGAAAGCATGAAAAAAAGGAACATTATTGGTAGTTATAAAAATGAAGTTTTTCTATCAGTCGCATTAAGCTACCTTCTCAATGTTATTTTGTGCAAAAAAATGCAATATTTACGCTTTAATATTCGGAATATTAAGTATAGATCTACCATATGAATAGAATAAAAAAAAACTTTTTCTTCCGCTTTTCTCAACCTGATAGCTAATTTTATGGCAAAATTCCAAGTTAAAAGGGGTGAAATGGACAAAGACTCAAAGACCGCCCACTTTACCACATGATCCATCAACTTGTCAATAAAGATCATTAGGCCGAGGGGGAAGGTAGATACGGCATTTTACGTTGAAAGCACTTTTGAGGTAAAAAACAGGTGCGAGAAAAATACGTGCCATGCGCTTTTGAAATCTTTTTTGTCATACAGAATTTTACGTGCAATTCACTCTTGGAACATTTTTTGAAGTACGGAATTAGGTGTGGGAAAAAATTCCTATGTTGCTGATTAGCCATGGGAAAAAATTTTTATCAATCAGACACAGGAAAAATCAAACGATGATAAAAGTATGGAAAAAAATATCCATTTTATTAAAAATTTGCAAATTTTGTTGACCAGCAATGGAAAATCTTGAGTTTCATCAGTTGCAAGAGGGGAAAAAAAATCTAGCATTTCATTGATTTGGAAAACAAATTTCAAATTTTGCCTGTCAGTTAAAAATCACAAATTTCCTCAATTATGTGTTTAAAATTTATGAATTTTATTAATTAGGAAGGAGGAAACAGGCCCGAACTGGCTCCGTTGGGGGCCCTAGGCTAGAGACTGAAAAGGGGCCCCTTACTAAGAAACTTATTGTGAATAGAATGGTAGAAAATTAGGTTTAAATGCTTAACAAGTAAGAAAAATCATGCGTTAAGCATACATTATGAAACACTTTCCAACACTTCCTGAAATCTTTAACAAAGCTTTGTTATTTAGGGAAATAAGATGCTATAGTCTATAGTTAAATAAGTATTCCAATACTTTTGAATAACCCTGTATTTGATCCGTCGGTTCATATATATATATACTATATAACAGAAAATTTAGTTTAGCAAGAAAATGTCTAACTGAATGAAATTTTTCTTTCGCCATTTTATTCTGAAAAATGGCAAATACTTGAATACTTTTGTTCAGCTCTGTAATTTACCTAGTATCTTTATTACACGCCAATATTTTGTCAAAATTTAGTTCAAGCATAAACACTCGTAAAACTACTTAAATCACATTTCCAGAAATTAAAATTTATGGTAACTATGCAGCTAATTCTTTGCGTGACCCAGTATATCATTTTATCTATATTCTACAAACATTTCTTAGTAAACTGAAAGCTGTTCAGCATAAAAATGCATAACTTATTTAAAAACTATATTTAAGTTATTTACCCCCCACATTCAGTAACATTTATGAGCTCTTTTGTCTAACCCTGTATATCAACTATAACATTTATACACACCACATAATTTTCAGACATTTAATAAAACTTAAAAACACATACCATAATTGAAAATGTACTTCATCCATCCATCAGCTGTCATTGATAATGTACAGTACTTCGGACAAAAATATAAAATTTGAAATATTTTGTGTGTCCCTGTAAAATGCTATGCACTTCATATTATGCGTTGAATATTAAGTCTCAGCGGCGTATATTAATTTTATGATACTTGAAATCGTTTACCATAATTAAAATATGCCTCAAACAATTTCCCCCTTTATTATTGCGTAATGGAATTCTTTTGAGTTGCCCTGTAAATAAATAGTAACTATTGTTTTCAATGCATATTTTCATAATGCATATTTTAGTACACTTTATGAATCCATGAAAATTTGAATATGTTTGACAGGGTGTAACATCTTTAAAATTCATTTGAAACGATTTTTTCTCATAGGCCGTAATGTATCAAAAAACTTTTGACTACCCCTGTAAATAAACTAATCATAGTAGAAACTTCATTTTCAATAGGGTTTGTCCTAGTGTAAACATCAATAACAAATAAAAATTTCATAGCAATCCGGGTATATTTACGGGAGTTAGAGCGCGGATAGACGGCCATACGGCCAGACCGACAGACAAACCGAATGCATAAACACTTTTCTACTTTGTTGGAAAGTGCTACACCGTTTTCTGGTTTAGCTTTTTCTGGTGTAGTCTACTTTCTTTCACAATAAATATTAATGCTATTTTATATACGGTACTTAACTAGTTCCAAGCTAGAAAAAAAATATACTGATTAATTACAAGTGGTGTATTACTTAAAAAGAGAGAGGTATATATTTTAGATTTAAGCATCAGAATTACTTCGTTGAAGCCATAATATCAGTGCTACTGTAATACTTAAGCAGACATTAAAAAGGGATACAATAATAATAAAAACCAAGCATACTGAAAAATGCAATACTAGCTTTAATTTTGATTTCATGGGTCATTATTTAAAATAGATTTTATAAAATTTACAACAGTTAAAAAATGTTATGTTATTGTGAATGGTTTTTGACTAACCTAACAGCTCTTTGGCCAGTTCTTCACTGGTTCTGGCTACTTCATCTATAATAACATCTTTATCTGAGTTATAAAATAAATCTCTTTCTACATTCATGAAAAGAAGATTAGACATAAGATCTTGGCTTAAACGAGATCTATAAGTCGATTCTTAACAATTTTAAGCTTAGAAAATACCCCCTTTCACAGGTGTCTTGTGTACAAGATATGGTTAATATAAATTTCTAAGCTACATACAGGTTGGTAAACATTCCAGATTGTGAGAGTTCAAAAACAACAGAAAAGGCGCATGGTAAACACCGAAGACATTTTTTCTTGTCAGAGCAATAACCATACAGATTTTTCCTCGTCTTCAAATTCAGATTCTACATCGTCACACGTTTAACCCCTTCGGGGCAGGCGCCTTTTACTCAAATTTTATTCGGTTGGCACCACTTTTTAAAAAGAAGTTACATTTACTTAACAAATAACGAAAATACTCTAATTTAAAAAAAAAATTACTTTTCTTTTTTTTCTAGTGAAAAAAAAATGTTTATATGTTCTTTTTGAGGGTGCTTATGCATACCCATGGTACCGAACATGTTTCCACAAAAACAGTTTTAATTTTATTCTCATTTACAGGATAAATGCATTTTTTAAAAACCAGATTCCTTCGAAATATCAAAGAGAACATAAGAATTATTAGTACTTTGAAACTTTTTTGGAGATTTTCAGCTGTATTATCATTCCTGGTTAGTGGTCAGCAGAACGCCATAAATATCCGTATAGCCTTTGATGTTTTGAGCCGCTTGTCTGTTAATCGCTTAGGACAGCACAGAGATCTAAGAGCCAGCAGCAGAATTTTTTCTGAGTCTGCAACACAAGCAAAAACTTAAAAAACAGTCTGCAGACCAATCCCTCGCATTACATTATCTGCACTCAAACCTCCCAAGTATTTGTGATAGACATAAAAGAAAAGTATACTTTTAAAAAGAAGTTGCCTTTATTCTCAGAACTTTTAACACCTCATACATTCTCCGAAAGAGGGGAGGGGGCTCCCCTTTGACAAAATTTGCGGGGTTTTCACGATCTTTTGACGAGATGCCATTTTCGCGATCTTTTGATGAGACGTCATTTTTCGCGATTTTTTGACGAAATTTGCATTTTTCGCGCTTCTTTGACAAGATTTGACGTTTTTACCGATCTTTTGACGAAAACTGCTGTTTTTTCGCGATGTCTTGAATAAATTTGCCGTTTTTTCGCGATCTCTTGAAGAAATTTGCCGATTTGTCGTGATCTTTTGACAAAAACTGCCGTTTTGTCGCGATCTCTTGAAAAAATTCGTCATTTTTTTTCCCGCTACCTTTTGAAGAAATTTGCCGGGTTTTTTTTTTTTTTGTCATTTTTTGAAGGAATGTTCCGTTTTTTCGTGATTTTTTGATTAAATGTTCCGTTTTTTCGTGATTTTTCGATTAAATGTTCGTTTTTTCGTGATTTTTAAATGAAACTTGCCGTTTTTTTGCGACTTTTTGAAGAAATTCTTTGCTGTTTCGTTATCTTTTTGCGAAAACTTCCTTTTTTCGCGATCTTTTGAAGAAATTTATCATTTTTTTCGTGTTTTTTTTTAATAAAACTGCCGTTTTTACGTGATTTTCTGACGAAAACTGCCGTTTTTTCGTAATCTTTTAAAGAAATTTTCCGGGTTTTTTTTGCAATTTTTTTAAGAAATTTGCCGATTTTTGCGATCTTTTAAAGAAATTTGTCTTTTTTTCGTGATTTTTTGACGAAATTTGCCGTTATTTCGCAATTTATCGAGAAAATTTGCCGTTTTCAGAGATTTTTTTGACGTAAACTGTCGTTTTTTTCCCGATCTATGGACGAGATTCGCGTGGTTTTTCGCGATCCATGACGAAATTCATTTCTTTTCGAAGACAATTTGTCGAAATTCGCGATACATTTTATGTTCAAATTTTTAGACTTAGGACCGAAATTTTTTAATTTCTACTAAATTTTTAAAAATTGAAAATAGTCTGTAGACCTTCCCAAGAGTTTGCGACGTACGTCGCAGCGATTCTGCTCCCGGGGAGCCAGCCAGCAACCCTATTCCGTCTGCCTAACGACAAAATACGGCATCATTAAGTAGGCTATCTTAAACAAAAATCAATTGGCAACCGCTTAGCATGTATTGTAAAATCGGTTGGAAAAAAAAAAAGATTGTGGGAAACAGTTAAATTACTAATTTCGTATAAAGTAATACGTCCACTATTTTTGGGGCCCTCTTAGGCTGAGGGCCCTCGGCGATCGCCGACCTGCCGACCTGGCCAGTCCGGGCCTGGGAGGAAATCTCAAATTTTGATAGACTGCAGAAAATCATCTGTTTTCTTCGTTTATTGCAAAATTTGTCAATTTACCTCAGGAAAAATTGCAAGTTTCACCAAAGTCAGTAAAAAATAATGATTTTTGATAATTTGCAAATTTTATCAGTTTAAGTTATGAATAAAAAATTTTATTAATCAGTTTGAAAAATTAACATAAATTTTGCTGACCACGTGCAATAAAGCCTTAACATTTAATCGATTGGGTATGAAAAAAAAAGTGAGTAATAATCCTGCCCTAAAAAAAATTCAAATTTTGTTGGTCAGGCTTTAAAAAAAATCATGAATTTCATTGGTGTCTTAAAAGGGAAAAAAACTGCAAGATTTATAACAATATGCAGTGTTCGCTGCCTTGATGATTTGCTTCTGATCCTGGTTTCATATCCATGTCTTTTTTTACTTTTAATACAACAAAATTTACTCCCCTGAATTAAATCAAGGAATATTATCACTTGTTCAAAATAAAACTTTTAAGATTGTTTCCACAGTGCGCTATAAAAATGAGTAAAAAGATTTGATGCTGATAACATGAATGAATTTTGTCTTCCCTTGAGGTTCATATGCTAACGAGGTTTGACTGTACAAACAAACTGCTAATATGTGTTTGCAAATTGGCTTGATATACTGACTGGTAGAAGATACTGATTGTAAGAAATGTTTCAGAGACAAAATGAGCGATTTTGCATTTATGGTGCTTCTTGCTAAAAATAATGATGTATGATAATGATGTTTAATACCAACTATCAACCGTAGCAGGTGCATTTTTTATTTTTTGAAGTACAGCCAGTACAATTTTTTTATGCTGCCATCATTAGCGATACGTTTCACAAGAAACAACTATTCTTGCATTCACTTTCATTTTTTCAAAACTTAAATAATAAATGATGTGAATGCAATAAACAAAAGCAGCAGTATCGCATATTTAACGAGTTACATTCAAACGAAAACTTTGCTAACAATATTGCATTCGGGCGTCAAAACGTAAACAAACAACAAATTCAAAACGTAAACAAACCACACTACGGAAAAATAATAAAGCATGCACAGCCAAATAAAAAAATTCAAAAGTCAGATTTCAAGTCTACTTTACATTACTAATACTTTTAATAACGTAAAATGAAATAAAATGGTAATAACTGTGATTAAAAAGTTTTTTTTTTTTTTAATTTAATTATATTTTGAAGCATGATTGTACAATGGCTGTAAATACCACAATAACTATAGTCAGCAATATGATTGTTTTTTTATACATAACGTACGCATTTAGGTGTGGGAACATTGGGATTTCAGATGAAATTAAATAAGTAGAATAGTTTAATAAAAGATTTTTATAAGTCACGAAACATGACAAACAAATTTGAACGATTATCAATCAGTCCCAATGACAATTAAATCTCCAGTTACAATAGCAAAGATTGCCTGAAGATTTATTAACAATTCATTTTTATATTTAATTAATCAAAGCGAAAAAAAAAAGCAGGTTTTAAATTTACATTACTACGCATAGAATATCAATATTAAACGCGACGTACGCAAGAGTTAAAGTTAAGCCTAAAAGAAATAAAAGATAGTGGACAAATTAACTTTTAGTAAAATGATTATTTGTATATGTTTGTAGTTTAAATAAATATAAAGTAAAGCTTACCTTAAAAAATGAAAATAAAAAATATAGCTGGTCAGCAGCATATAATCCATCCATGGCTGGCTAGCGTGGTGTGGTGGTGGTCAGCAGTAGTGTCATGTAGTAGCACCCATGGAGATCATTACTTCTGGACAGCATCTCTTGGAATCACAAAACTGGCGCATGCGTATCTACCGTGCTCTCGCATTTGGCTAGGTTCTTCTGGTATTTTTGTATGACTTTTATTTTAATTGTAAAGTTTTTTGACATTTTTGTAAAGTTGTAAAGGGGTCATTGTAAAGTTTGAAAGCAGAATGAAGTTAGATTTTTGAATATTAAAGTTATAAAAATATTTTTCAAAGTTTGATTAATAATTAATCAATATAATTAATTATTGTATGATTAATTATTATATAACTATTAATAATTATATAAATATTGATTATATATTTATATTACATAATTAATTAGTACATAATATATTTACAAAAATAATAATTATTACATTATTTTTTTAATTGTCATTTGAAATTAAAACTACATACAGTTTGTTTTTCAAGCTGCAATTAATTATTATATGATATTAATATTATTATTAATAAATTATTACATAACATGTAAATATTATTAATAATATTTTTAATTAATTATTATATAATAATATTAATATAATTATGTATAATTTATATTGAAAAGTCAATTATAACTTTCTGTAAATAAATACTTTATATTAGTTAAGTATTAATTAATAATTATATTCTATATACTTCTTAGAATGCTATCTGTGATAAAAACTATGTATTTTTTGTTTTTCGAGCTGTAGTTTCAGGGAGAATTTTTACTTCTAATCGATATAAAACAGAAAATAATAAAATCAGAAGTCTGAGTGTGTAAAAGTGTCTGTGTGTGGGGGGGGAGGGGGGGGGAGATCTCACAAACAATCCCATAAAATTATACATATATGTTCATTTATCTTCACATAACTTAATTCACATTCCACAGGAGAGAAAAAAGAAAAAAATATATTTTATGCCCTTTTTTATTTATATATATTTTTCTTTGCCTCTTTAATTTCATTTTAAGTTCAAATTTTACAATTAAATTAACCAAATTTGCAGAACCAAAACAGAATCCTCAATATATATTATAAAATTAAAAGTTATTTTCTTTATTGGTCGGCTGGTCGTTTACGCTCGTCGTTCTTAAGATTACAAAAGGTCAGATAAAAACGCATGCGGCATAAGCATTCAGATACAAACGTTATTTCAGTAATGTTACTAATGTTATATCAGCAATGATTCAAGAAGCTTTAGTTACAGATGATTTTCTAGTAACTCTAATGATGTCTGTAATGATACTAAGAATATTTAAGTAAAATCGCACAATTTTTTTTACAGTGTACTAACTCTGCAACTAATTGAAGAAAATTACTGCTACCACTGGATTGGAAATAAAATCAAACTTTAAATAACGTATATAACATTTGCTTAGGGGTTCATCTACAAATAAAAATCAAACCAAAATGCATTTTTTGTTTGTTTTTTATATTAAAAACCTGATTGGCATTATAATTTAAATCTTCGGCTCAAAATATGCCTAGAAACAAAATGTCTAGTCATTTGAATGATAATTATTTCAAATATAAACATACAAAATTTAGAGCTTTTCATGTTAAATTACATTTTCATATTTTTAATAATATCTCCTAGAATTATAATTATAATATGATATTTTTGTTTGCTTTTACAGTACTAAAAACCCATACACAAATTTGCAATTTCAAAAAAAATCTTAACATTAGTTAAGAATTATGAAATTGATATTCATAAATCATGTCAATTGCAACTACAGTTTTTTTGGTAGATTTATATTTATTATGTCCTGCTTTATTTAAGTTCCCAATTTAAAAATTTTCTTTCGAATAGTTTACTAATTACAATTTAAAAAGGCAAAAGTGATCGTTTAGAAGGCCGTCTATGAATTAAAAATGACATAAGTTGAAAACGTATATTTTACTCATTTTATTACAGTATTTGGACTGGCAATAGTAGAAACATATTATATGAGTGAAAGGGTCCTATTAGCCAGAAATAATACATTGATAGAAGTTACATAACCAATCCGTAGCATTTAAATAATCAAGTAACCAGCTTGAATGTGGATACAGTCCCTAAATAGGCTCATTACAAAATAATTAATTTTTCGAAAACTAATCGAACGAATTTTATAAAAAATTGCATTTGGGCTAATTGAAGGTTGTATAATTTATTTATGGTGTCAAATTTGGGTATTGATATGGGGGGAGGAGAATGTGGGTTAGTTTGTAACGAATTCGTAAGCCGTTATAGAGGGTCTTTTTTTAAAAATGTGAACGTGATTTGGTTTCTCTTGGTCTCGTCTACATTTCTTCGCTTTTTAAAACTACAACTTTTATAAAAACGGTATGAAACAGTATGAAAATTATCAACAATGATTTAATATTTCTGTTACGACAGGTATTTACAGAACAACATCTGTCCTAATTCTCGCAAATCGAAATTTATGTGGAATGGAAAAATTCGATTTCCTCAAAAACTATGCTATCTAGAGTAATCGCTGTAGTTTTCCTGTACGGTTTAGATTAATACCTACTACATCTAATTTTTTCATATTTTTAGTTTCATTAGTTTCGGAATTACATGGAGGTGAACAGATTTTTACAGTCTATTTTCGATAATGTCTGAGAAAATATATTGCATCTAAAATTAAAAAAATTGTATTTTTGAGTTCAGCGTTACAAAAGCTTCCACACAATATACAAAGTAAAGCTTTTTTTCAAATAAATTAATAGGCCACTCTACATTTTCACTAAATATATTTCTAAATGTTTAATAGTTTATAAATATGTGGATCAATAATCTTTATAATTTCACTCAATTGGAACTTTCTATGATTAAAAAATTTACTAGTAAAATGGCTGTGACAAACAAACAGACACATTAATGATCTTTTAATTTTTCCGCTTTTTTCTTTTTAAGTACGGATCTTAAAAACGCTTCAATAATTGGAAATTTGCTAACAAATGTTTTAGGGATAATTCAATACATTATTTGCAAAAATTGCAAAATTTATATTTTGCTATGTTTAGCTAAAGGAAGGACACTAATTTATTTCAAAAGTGTACAGCCACTTTCAATAGGGGTTAGGGAACATCAGCTGAGGAATTTTAACGTTTGATTATTTCATCGTTTTATCCATAGTAATAAAATTTACGAAACGCTCCTACTTCAGATGGTCCCTCCTACATAACTTTTTAGAAAGCTACAAACATGGCTCAAACTTTTACTTTTCATGTTAAGACTAATCCTTATTAAATTCTTCATACTAGTTCATCGTAGAAGTTTTGAATTAAGGCGAAAATTTTTATTTAAAAATTATGGTAACACAAGAGTAAAATAAGTCTCAAAATTGGATGTCACGCATGAAGCGCCTTGAAAAGCCAATGACCAGCGGCTGCTTTAAAATACAATGCACAGAAAAAATATTTTTGTTAACTTTGTATTCATACATTTAATTAATATAAATGTAAGCTTGAAATAACTTAAAAATAATTGAGCGGTAATAATATTCAGTGTATCAATAATTATTTGGAGAGTTAAAATCAAGTGCATTAAAAATTATTTTTTTTTACTATCTTTTCAGCTAATCTCCCCATCATCATATTAAACCAATCCATATGAACGTATGGTATGGCAATTAATAAAAATAATGAAACTTAAGACTTGGTTCAAGTTGGAAATAGTTTAAACCTTCTAAATGGACTATACATATGTATATATATATATATATATTAGTGGATTTTGTCTGCTATGATTGTGAACACCTCAATTAATCACAGAAGCCAGATTTTTATTAATAAATTGTGGTAACAAAATATTCCTAAAATTGGAAACACCCATGTAGCAGCTTATCAAACCACTACAACTTAAACATAAAATATGCACAAATAAATATTAAACATACTAAAATCTTAAATTTTGCTCATTTCGTTCATTAATTTCAATAAATAATTATTCGGATTTGCAATCAGGAGTAAATAGTTGTCTTTTATGTAAATATCTTTTCAGCTGATCCCCCCATTATCATATCCCGGTTCGAAGACAAAGTGATCAATCTGGGTCATCCAGTCTCCCTCCGCTGCATAGCCAAAGGTCATCCGTTGCCCAAAATAACGTGGACAGCCGATGGAGAGAGTATACCGTCCTCTGCACGG
Source organism: Maratus speculifer (assembly GCA_964019185.1). Taxonomy (NCBI): domain Eukaryota; kingdom Metazoa; phylum Arthropoda; class Arachnida; order Araneae; family Salticidae; genus Maratus; species Maratus speculifer. Next base: position 44,231,850 of record OZ025301.1, read on the forward strand.
ATCCGACTGGGTGACTTTGTCACCCAAGACGGGAGTGTCGTGCACAGTTTCCTGAACATCAGTTCTGTAGAAGTGGGTGACAGCAAAGACTACGCTTGCCATGCGGACAGTGATTTTGGCACCGCCTCCCACCAAGGCAGGATCAACGTTCCATCTGCGCCGATCGGGAAACCGCCGCAGAATAAGACGGCCCTCGTCGGACAAACGGCTGTGTTTGTCTGTCCCGTGGCTGGATATCCTTTGACACACTTTGCATGGGAGAAAGGTGAGAGATATTACTTTCCTACATTTTAAAACGGAATTAAGTTTAACCCTTTCGGGTCTGGTGTACTATTAATAGTACGTGTATTTTTAACCGACTTCAAAGAGGAGGTTATGATTTCGACCTGTATGTATTTGTTGTTCACGCATAACTTCTTTAAATATGAACCGATTTTGATAATTCTTTTTTTGTTTGAAAGCGTATGGGGCCCATGTGGTCCCATTCGAATTTAATAGAAATCTGATAATTAGAACTTTTTAAAAAAATGTAAATTTCTAAATTAAAATTCTTTATGAAGCAATCGACCAATTAGAAGCGTTCATTTTTCATGCTTGCATGTTACGCTTTCACAGACACATGATCTTTTCAAACTGTGAAAATGTAACTGGAGAAGGGCCGGGATTCACATAAATTTTTTGGCTGTTTGCGAAACAAGATTGAATAATAAGAAAATTTACACGCACTGTTAAAAATTTGACCCATTTGCTGCAGCGTCACTCCACCTCTTTCATAGAATATATCTTTTATGACCAATGAGAATGCTCCATAACACTGTAAAGTAACCGTATTCTATAAAAGCGTATGAGTGATGCTGCAGCAAATGGATCAAATTTTTAACAGTGATGTTAAAATTTTGAGACTTTTGCTGCATCGTCACTCCACCACTTATATAGAAAATGATTACTTCAATTTATTATGAAGGATTCTCATTGGTGAAAATAGAGATATGTTACAAAAGTGATGGAGTGACGATGCAGCAAAAGTTTAAAATTCTTAGCAGACTACTTAAAACAGTGAAAATTTTGCAAAAATTGAGGCTTCTGTTTGGTTAATGTGGTTTCGCTAACAGCGCAATTCTACCTGGATTTCGGCGAAGTTATCTTATCCACCAAACCAGAAGTATGGCATCTAGACTATATAAAATGTAAAAAAATTTACCCTTTTTGCAGGATCGTCACTCCACCGGTTTTATAGAAAACGATTACTTCACCCTATTATGGATCATTCTCATGGGTCAAAATAGAGATATTCTATAAAAGCGGAGGAGTGACAATGCAGCAAAGGGGTAAAATTTTTTTACAGTGCTGTGTGGAAATCGGCTCTCTTAGGAATGCTTAAAAAAGAGCTCAAATGTTTTATCCCTTAAATGTGCAACAACGCTGAAGAAATCTAAAGATAGCAGCGAAATCTGCAGGACATTTTCCAAAATTACAAGAATCATTGCTAGTTTATACATTGTAATACAAACATCCCGCTGATGTCGCTGTGATCGACACTTTGGAATTCAGTAGCATCGTTACACATATAAAGGATACGAATTTTTAGCACTATTTCGATAGCAGATTTCTACACCACGTACACTATAAAAAATATCACTACTTTGCTGCATCGTCATTCCACCGCTTTTATAGAAAACAACTACGTCAGGCTATCACGGAGCATTCTCTGGCCAAAAGAGTGATATTCTATAAAAGCGGGAGGGGGGGGGGGTGACAATGCAGCAAAATAGTCATATTTTTTACAGTGTATTCTGGACACTGCACTGTAAAAAAAATGACTATTTTTCTGCATCGCACTAGCCCGCTTTCATAGAATTTCACTTTTTTGGCCAATGAAAATGCTCCATGATAGCCTGAAGGAGTCGTTTTCTATAAAAGCGGTAGAGTGACGATGCAGCAAAATAGTCATATTTTTTACACTGTGTACACTGTGAAAAATATGACGAAATCACAACTGGAACAATTTTCGTATCTGCCAAAATGAAAGATCCACATCGATATCTACCGACATGAGAAATAAGAATCGAAAAGCTGAAAATTCATCTTTAAAGAACCTTATACGTCAAAGCACCAGAGTATCAGGCTGTTTGTTATGCCAGATTCACAAAATGATTAAAGTGCATTGCTATGTGTATGTACACTGTCTTCAGATTAAATTCCGTTATCGGATTAGATATAGGAATAATTTCAGATTTTTAACCGACTTCAAGAAGGAGGTTATGAATTCGATCTGTATGTATTTCTTGTTCAGCCATAACTTCCGTAAATGTGAACCGATTTTGATAATTCTTTTTGTTTGTTTGTTTGAAAGTATAAGATACTCGTGTGGTTCCATTTCAATTTCATTAAATTCTAGTGATTAGAACTTTTTAAAAATAAAAACATAAAAAATTCAAAATCTTTTTTAAACCAATCGTCCAATTAGAAGCGTTCATTCTTCAGACTTTACTCTTACATCGATACGAGATCTTTTTTTCTTCAAAGTGCGAAATTTTGACTGGGCAACGGCTGGGCTCTACACTGTTAAAAGCTTGACTTATGTACTGCAGCGTCATTCCACATCTTTTATAGAATATCTCTTTTATGACCAATGAGAATGCTCCATAATACAGCTAAGTAACCGGTTTTTATAAAAGTGGTGGAGTGACGCTGCAGCAAAATGGGTAAAATTTTTAACAGTGTAGATAGATTTTGCACTGTTACCGAAAGAAGATTTATCAACGTGAAGTTTTACATTGTTAGAAATCTGAAGCTGTTGCCGCATAATGACTCAAATGTTTGTATATATCTCTATTTTGACCAATAAAAAAACTCCATCCATCTGTTTATTAGAACTTTAAAAAAAAATCAGATTCTTTTACAAGCAGTCATTCAATTGGAAGCGTTCATTTTTCATGCTGTTGCTGTTACTCTTACGCAGATACACTGTAAAAAATAAGAACCTTTTGCTGCATCGTCACTCCCCTGCTTTTATAGAATATCTCTTTTTTGACCCATGAGAATGCTCCATGATAGGTTGAAGTAATCGTTTTCTATAAAAGCGATGGAGTGATGATGCAGCAAAAGGGTTAAATTTTTAACAGTGTATATGAGCTTGCAAAATTTTGACTGCACCGGATTCAGGTAGATTTTGTGCTCTTGTGAAATAAGACAAATAAGAAAATTTATTTACTTTAGGCAGCGACAATTTCGCAAAAAATGCAGGTTTCTAATTGGTCAATCTGGTTTCGTAAATAGCACAAAATCTACCGGATTGCGCCCAAATTCTCTTTTGCTGTTAGCAAAATCAGATTGGCCAATCAGAAACCCGCATTTTTGCGAATTTTGCATTTTTGCTGTGTATTTCAAACAGTGAAAAGATTGGAAAAATGCAGACTTCTCATTGGTCAATCTCGTTACGCTAAATAGTGAAAAAAAAATATGTATATATTTATCGTAGCCATTGTTGCAGAGATGCGAGTTCCTTCCAAAGTGCGAAATCTTAACTGGATCAATTCTCGCATGCCGAAATGGAGGACGAGTCCCCGAAATGGAGGGACTTCATCGATGCTTACCGACATTGAAAATAGGTGTCAAAAAGCTGAAAATCCACTTTTAAAGTACCTTTATATGTCAGAGCACAAATGCCTGTTTGTCAGGGTGCTTTTTATGCCGGATGCACAAATTAATTAAATTAAATTGTTATGTGTATCAATAGTGTCTTGAGGTTCAGATTCAGTTAAATATCGGAATGCTTTCAGATTTTCTTCTGACAGAATTCTTCGATATCAAAATGTTATTATACGTGGATATTTGAAAAGTTGAGACGAATCTAGACAAAATAAAATGGGGAAACATATTGATGAGCTTGCCATCAAAGTGAAGCTAGTAACTTCTTGTACTCGGGGCCTCCGACGCCTAGGGGGTCAGGAAACCAAGCACTAATCGCTTGCAAACGTAGGAGGTTGTGGGTTCGAATCCCACTGGTCCCATTCCACCACCACTCCCGGCTGTATTTCCTTCGTGTTATAAAAATTTCCTTGCGTTATTTCGTCCCTGTATATTGATGATAACATATAAGCAGGGTTTCGTGTCGAGCGCACAAATCAGATGTATGAGAGTGTATTGTTCTTGCACTCGTATAATCGTTCTTGTTGGCAAGACTATCGCCAAGTTTTGGAATAGAAAATTCCTATATTTTGTGTATTTTGGAAAACTACGTCTGTCGATACCCATTTCTGAGGTCCGTAAGAATCGATGTGGACCTTGAAGTTTGCGGTAACTTTTCAAAGAGTGAGATATCCAAATAAGTTACCACATCCGAAAAACCTAAAGACCCACAACGATACTAACCGTGATTGTAAGTTGCTTTCGCATAGCTAAAAATGAAATAGGAAATTGACTAGCAAATTAAATATTTCAAAATCCAGCAAAGTACATCAATCAGTCAATGTATTGCAAAGAGACGTCATATGTTAGTATACAAAACTGAGTATTACAGTATGAATAACTAAAAAGTATTAAATAAAATAAGCTTTTTTCAAAAAAATATCAACCGACTTCAAAAAAGCGCTTAAAAGCAGTAAATAATTCTTTAAAATTCTCTAATGACAAAACGTTATCCATAAATCAGTCATCGGATATCAGGTACTGGCATAAAAACCGTTAAATTTAATATATATAATTTAATATCCACCAAACATGGATTTTAGAGAGAATATTTTTTACAAGAGATGAATTTGCATATTTATGATTTAATTTATGAATATATACATATAAAAAGTAATGAATTACTTTTTGAAGTTGGTGCCAAACTATCTTAAATATAATGAGAATTGTCACTATATTGTGAATAGTACCAAAAAATAAAATGGTGATGATCATTATCGATTGCTATTGTTTGGCACCGACTTCAAAAAGTAATTCATTACTTTTTATATGTATATATTCATAAATTAAATCATAAATATGCAAATTCATCTCTTGTAAAAAATATTCTCTCTAAAATCCATGTTTGGTGGATATTAAATTATATATATTAAATTTAACGGGTTTTATGCCAGTACCTGATATCCGATGACTGATTTATGGATAACGTTTTGTCATTAGAGAATTTTAAAGAATTATTTACTGCTTTTAAGCGCTTTTTTGAAGTCGGTTGATATTTTTTTGAAAAAAGCTTATAATGGAGTATTATTTTGTTTTAAGAAATACTTTCGCTACTACTTATGTGTAGGAATGTCAGTATAAGTCTATGCATTTACAATATGACTTCATTTATGTTTAGGTATTTAATAATAACAAAAATAATAAATTATTTGCGCGCCGTTTGCGATTCTTTTATTTTAAACATATATTTCACTCTTTTAATTTAAAATTAAAGTTACTTTCGTGAAATAATCGTGTGTAATAAAGCACAAAAAGTATTAGAAATTTATAATATAAGTTAAATCTTGTTATAATACCATATTTTCTAAAAGTCTCCAAAATTTCTTCCTTAGCCTATTGTCATATGAATATCAATTGAATAGACCCAAAACAATAACATTCATTATCGTTCAGACCGTGAAATATTTTTTAAACACTAATTAATCTATTTGCATAGATTGTGTTAATGTTATTAACGTAAAAGTAATTTTTCTAAAAACTGAAAAAAAAAATTAGAGCCGAAAGGTTTAACTTTTTTCCTTCAGTTCAGTTCAGGAGTATAAATATGCAATATTATTACATCCTCATAAAAGATCTAGCTGTTTGATTGTTTATATTGATGTTATCGATAAAAAGAAATAGATGTCAAAGCTCTAATAACTATCCCACTTCAAAATAAAAAAGTATATTTCTTTAAGCATTTCAAACTTTTTGTTTTGCAGTTGAAATGTAAAACATTTAATATGAAGTTTCTTTAAATAAGCAAAGTTCTATTTAACTAAGGATTCTAAAGAAAAAATTATTCAGCAAACGTACAGTTACAATTTATTTGAAAGACTTATTTTGTTCACATAAATAAGTATTTTGCCAATAATTTGGGTTTACAATAATCTGGATATACTTTGACACATTTTGCATGGGAAAAAAGGTGAGGGACCTTGCTTTTTTACCTTTTAATGAGGATTAACTCTTATCTTTCCATAGCTGCCGACTTTCAGCTAATCTTCCGTAATACCTGGATTCGTTTGATCCAGGTTAACGTCATTTCAAAGCAGGAAATATATTTCATGAATCTTTATTTATTTAACTTCAGGATTGTTACTGGAACATACTTAATTTTATTTCTTTGAAAAAATTCTGGTTCGAAACTCATTAAACCAGGGTCAAATTAACGCTGTATTACGGATAATCGATGTCAGGTTATCTATGTCTTTCACTTCAGGAGTTCAAATTTAAATGTTCAAAATTACTACATACATAGCTGTTTTTTATGATCTAGACTTTTTTTCATATCATCAATAAAACGTCATAGTTGTCAAAGCTCTATTGATTATTTCATTTCAAATAAAAAAGAGTATACTTCTTTAAGTACTCCAAACTTTGTAATCTTTTACTAACCAAAACTCTAGAAGTAAAAGTGTAATTCAGTATTCTTTAAAAATCTATTGTTAGATGTAATGTAAAATAGTTTTAATCAAATATATTGGAAGCGAAATTTGCGGATTGAACGCAACTAGGTATGATAAAATTTTTTTGCTAAAACTTTCAAAGTTCTCATTTTATGAAAGAAATGTTTAAGAATTAAATCATTGTAGAAGCAGTTATGGTGAAATATACCAATGTCTGTAAAATGTCTTTGACACCAATGAACAAAATTAGGTACAATTTTAACATATTAACATAACTACTTAAATATTTTGAAATGTGTCTTTTTTAGAACTCTTATTAAAAAAATTTTATATCTTATAACAAAAATCAACTATAAACAAAAATCATAATTTGGATTTTTTTTTCCTTACCGGAATTATAGAGTAAAGTAAGGAATAAAAGTTAGATTGTTGTGTGTGGCGGTTTAAAAATATGTATTTCTTTAAGAATAGAGTTGACAAATACAAGACACTTCGGCAAAAAAACTTCATAGACTTTCACAGGCAACGGATTTGGTATCTGAAATCATTTTGCAATTAATTTGTGAAAATGATCCAATAGGTAGTTTTTAAATGAATATTCAATAAACCCGCGAGAACTCGCACCGAGTATGATATGCTTGTTCCGTTTTCATTCAACTTTTTTTTTCACTTTCTTCTTATCGGATCAGGCCAGAATTTCGCGTAGAGCCCATTCATCACCGTTCCCTTTCCGTTCCCTTTCATCAGGGGAAAACTAGTTGTACACAAAAAAAAAAGATTTTGATAAACATGGGTCGTGGGGTATGTTATACTCATGCTAGTCCTCGTGTCAGTCTGATCGTTTCATATTTCTCTAAGTTTAGGAAATTATAACGCGCTATTTGAATTACGATGAAGAAAATGAATAGTTTCAGCATCTTATAGAAACTGTTTCTAGAGATGATGAACACATATCTGACGACAGTGTTGCTTCTGATGTTAATTGTAGCAATCAGGATTCTTCAACTGAAATTGAGACAGAAATAGAAGATGAAAGTTCACTATCAAAAATCGATTTTTATATCACTTAAGATAAAGTTACAAAATAATAGAAGAAAAAAATATTGGCAAAATGTTAGCCTTCAAGAAACCAGGTAATCAAATCCAGGCTTATTCAAGAGATGCCACTTTACCCGTAAATGCATGAAATACTCTTATGTTATTTAAAGTAAAGATAAAGCAAAAAATTGCTTTGTATTCTGACAAAAAAGAATATAGTTATGCGGTCTATAATGCATATTGATGTTCAGATAGACGAAACTACCATGGAATTGAAAAAAGCCGATACCATCACTTTTTATAATCTTACGAAAAAAGCTGTGGACATCGGCGATGAAATGGCTGCAGCATACACTGCATGGTTATAAAATCGTTGGCCAATGGCTATTTTATTTCAATGTTGAATGTGACTGCTATTAATAGCAGAATTCTGTTGATGTCTTTTAAAAATCCTCCCACATAGTTCAAAAATAGATGTTTCTTTATCGAAAATACTGGGATTCATTCTTTTGTATGCTTGAAAGAAGAATAGCTTATCGCAGTACTTCTAAGGAACTGAAAATCACAAATAGATTACCACCTGCAAAAATGCTCAAAGCAAATTATAAACATTGCGAATTTTGTCTATGTAATAATGATAGAAAATCAGGGTTTATGTTACAAAAATGTGAAAACAGTCTGTGTATTTAACATCTGTATGTTGTTAACCAAAACCGTCGTAAACGCATAAGTAAGCATTATTAAATTCACTAAAATTCTTCAGTGTATTATCCTGTAATATTTAATTACGTAAGATATGCTTATAGACAGTATTTATTATTATTTAAATAATAGAATTGAACTATGGTATGAGGTCCCCTGCGCAAGCTCTCGTGTTCGAAAGTGGGTGCATGTTCTCGCGGATTAAATACATTTATTACTCACTGACATCCTATGTCGATACAAAAGTAATACTTCAACAAGATCATTGTTGTATTTAGTAAAAGTTTTTGTTACATTATTAAACAGTAACAAAAATTACTGTGGATTTTATTAAAATGATTAAAGATTCGAGAAATTTAGGTATATGTGAAAAAAATTTGACGGTTTTTTTTTCATTTACAAAAAGTATAAGTTTCCCATTTTACGAATTAAAGTGCACTATCTCCTATACCCTTTCGGGCAAGGGCGAATTGTGCTAGTAAAATGAATAATTATCAACTGCCATCGGAATTTATGAACGACTTTTTTAGATATTATGAACGCCTTAATTTCAGCTTTCATTGTAAAAGCAAAATTTTACAAAAATAATATTGGCGTCATTTGCATGTTTGGAATTAAAATAAGATGTGTCCGGACTGGGCACAGTGTGTCGGAAAGGGTTAAGACATTAGACCATTTTCGGAGTTCTCAAATGGTTCGCTTATCGAATACCTATAATAGAACCTATAATAGAACTAATAATCTTCTAATAGAACTTATAATTCCATTTGCAACACGGTCACTCTTGATCGCCATATTTCAAACCGCAGATCACGGATTCGGCGCATGACTCACCCCTTTTCGCTCGCCGTTACTCAGGGAATCCCAGTTGATTGCTTTTCCGCCGCTTATTAAATTACTAATTCCGCCGCTTATTACTTAATTTACGAAAAATTCCGTATCGCCTGATGTGAGGTTGAAAAAATCAGTTCTTTCTACTTATGAGAAAGAGTGCTGGTCCCGCATTTACCGTAGGCTCGCATTCTTGGTTTGAGATGTCCGCCAAGCCCACGTGCTTCCAGGCTGATGGAGCATGCAATGTTTAGGTCGGCGAAGTCTTTCGAAAGTAACTCTGGTGCGATCGATGAGGAGGTGAAGTTTTATGCATGCATATACCCGATACTCAAACAGACGTGGTTCCAGGTAGTAGCCGAGTCCGCAATGTTCAATGTGTCCTGAAATTTACACAAAGTCTCGCATCTGGCAGATTTCTTCATCACTCCGTGAGCCGAGTGATCCACTGCTCAAAGCTGTGATTTATTTTTATATCCGGGTGTTTTTCCCCGCCACTCTATGCGTTCGAAAAGGACACCTATCCCGCGAGAGGAGAAGCCTCGAGGCTGTGGACAGAATACACGTTTCTGAGAATTTTTTCCACAAATGAGAATTCTGTCCTCGTTCCTGGTGGAATGGCTAAAAATTCGACTCTCAGACATAGACCACGGGAGTCTGGAGGCAAAGGCCATCCTTCTTCGAATGTGGCACCCCAGAAGGCACCCCCTGCGCCGGGTAAACGGTGGCGAACAAGCGTTTCATAAATGCCGATTTTGCGTTTGAAAGTGCTGGGAGCAATTTCTGAGAGAGTCAACAGTTAGGCTCATTGAGGACGAGACCCGGCGGTAATGATCCTACTACAGGTTCACGTACAGTAACATTGTTACGACATTTTCTTCCTCTAAATAATCGATTCCGGTCAGCTTTCCGGAACGTCGCTGCGCAGACCGCAGACCTTACAGAATGATTTAATGTATAGTAGCGTGTGGATATGTGTACAAAGGCAGAGATGTAATCAACACGAGTTAATGACACGTGTTTACTTGTCTTTCTTACAGTAACATTGTTACGACATTTACGTCATCTAAATTATCAATTTCAGTCACCTTTCAGGCACGCCACCGCAACGTGGAAACCGTTGCGAGCACCACTCTGAAGAACTCCTTAAATGATTCAATCTGTAGTAGCAATGAGCTGGAAAACAAAGGTACAAAGGGCACAATGGCACAAAGGGTACAAAGGGCAGGGATGCAAACAACACCAAATAATGACTCGCGCTTACTGGGTACTCCTTGTTCAAGAAAAGGCGATTACTACCCCTTAACGAGCTCAGCGTATCGGGGTGCATACCGGGAGAGAAGTTCCGCTTAAAGGTGCGGCCTAGCCAGTGCTAGAGCTGTCTCTTAGGCGGTCAATGTACCTATCTCTAGCATGAAAGAGGTAACTCGGTTTAACCAGTTCTGTCAAGCACACTCTGATTCCTTCAACTAGGCTGACGGATTCGGGAGTAATTTTGAAATTCCTACGAGATTACATTAAATTTCCGTAAACAAGCCTAATACAGCATCGATCATTTATTGATATTGTCACTGTGTGTATTTTTATAAAATAGTCATAAGTACATTTCTTTAACTTCTAGATGGTAAATCTCTTCCAAACACACATCGACATGAAATCCGACCGAATGGAAAATTTGTCATCCACTACGTCGAGAAAGACACGGACGATGGGACTTACTGGTGCACTGCGGGAAATAACAGAGGAGTATCTGCAAGAGGAAGGTTGGATGTCACTGTTGTTGGTAAGTTATTTAACTTTTACACATTCAATATTTTTCTGTAATATTATTTCATCAAATCAAATAAACATTTTTAAACAGCATGGTAATGTCATTTCGACATATGATTTAATTCACTTTTTAAATTGGAGAAAAAAATAACACCACGTGATTTAAAGGTTACTTATATTTACTAATTATGGCCCTTTTTACTCACAAACATACATTGCCGCAAGTTGGAAGCCTTATTATTAGAATTATTATACTACTGACTAGGCCCCTATCAGCCAGGCAATATGCATAGCCTAACACATTTATATTTAACCGCAGGTTCTTGCGAGGACCATCTTGCGAGTTGTTCGAGTACACTTTTGAAGATTCAAGGTGATTCACGAACAGTTTTAGCGGCAATCAAATATCTCGCAATGTGTTGCTCATCAGAATCAATTGGAGCTTCATAAATGATACACCTGAAAATCTTCTACACTTGCTAGACGCTACCAGACATATAAAGATGTTACTGGTAGCATGTTTGAGTACTTACTACAATTGTTGCGTCAATAATGAGCTTGAGTCTATTCTTTCCACATTTCTTCTTTTTCAGGATTTTTTTTCATTTCCAAGACACATTGTTATACCAAATTTGTTTCCTTGGGTATACTTTACTTTCCCTTACATTTTCGACCTTACTTAAGGGATACCCTGTATAAAAAGAAAATAATCGTAATCGTATTAAAAGGCATCTAAAACATTACACTGTAAAAAAAAATCCGTTAAATTTATGGCTAAAACTGCCGGCAGGAATGTTGTTAGCAGTTTTTGCCGTAAAAAATGCAGTAAAATTAGATGTAAATTTTTTATTATATCTAATTTTTTTGCGATCTTCAAAGCAAAAACTGCTGGCAACATTGCTGCCAGCAGTTTTAGTCATAAATTTAACGGATTTTTTTTACAGTGTACTATAAATTTAGTAAAATAAAACGCTCAAGTATATTTATAAGCACATTTTATTTGGTAGAAATTCTGTGTAAGATGTTTATCAATGTTATTTAAACATTTCACACATTTTGTATTAAAAACAACAACAGTTTGAGATGTGTATTACAATTTTAAACACATCTAAACACAAAATAATAACTGAACGAATTTTATAGAAAAAATACCTGAATGCATTTTCAATTATGTATTTCAATGTGCTTTTTGCGATTTTCCCGCTATTGATCATGAAGTTCAAGAAAATATTTTTTAAACATGATTTTTCACAATGTAGTGCAACGCCTTTTTAAATTTTGCAGCTATTTTTTAATGATTTATGAATGTTATTTTTTTTTAAATTCATATATTACAGAGCTACACTGTAAAAAAACATTCAAGAGGTTACTAAAAATTTCTTAGTAAATTTGTATTCCACAGAATTTTTTAGTAACCATTACAAACTTTTTTTTGCAAGTGAAACAAGCATTTCTTTTGTAAACTGAACGGAAGAATTTTTTGTATAACTAACTTAAAAATTTTTAGTATGAGCCACCAAGCAAATTTTAGTAATAGATCCAAAATAATTTTTAATAACCATTACGCGCGCCCAAATGGCAGGAGCTGCATCCAGACTTCTTAAGCGGAAGATTTTCGGCAAAACCGCAGTAGATGGCAGCACCAAACATTCCTACCTACTCCGACAGGATTTTCATAATCCCTTTATTAACGAGACACTACATACATTCAGGGCGTATTTAGCGGTGGCAAGTTTCGAACCCGGAACCTTTTAGCCTAGAGTCCGTTACTATAACCACTATGCTATCAAGGCCACACCAGCTGAGTTTTAGTAAGAGCTATTAAAAATAAAAAACTATTAACTCTATTCGTTGCTAACTTTTTTCTAGTAATTCTTACAGATTTTTTTTGTAACCATGATTACTAAAAATTTTTTAGTAATTACAAGGATCACTAAAGTTTTTTTAGTAGATCGACCCTTTTTTTTTACAGTGTAGACATTAAAGAAAGTTAAAATTATTCTTTTTCATTTCAGCCGGTCCAGTTATCGAGGAGTTTAATTTCCCACTAAAATTACGAGAAGGGCGAAGAACAAGTTTGACATGCACGGTATCGGCTGGAGATCCTCCAATAACTTTCAGATGGGAAAAAGATGGAGAACCCATACAACCAACCAGTTTAGGAATTACAGTAGACTTTTTTAACCAATATACATCATCTTTATTTTTTGAAAAGGCATCGCAGAAGCACAATGGAAACTATACATGCTTTGCTTCGAATCCTTATGCGGAAGCAAATCACACGGCTTCATTAGTTTTGAACAGTTAAGTTTCTATAGTTACTAACTCTTTTTTTTATCTTTTTTATAATATGTTTGAAAAATTTGTGGTTGCTTTATAAAACACGATAAATTTTTTTCAATATTTTTTGAGAAATTATTTTTATATCATATTTTTAATTTTATGTAACATGTAACTGTGACATTTTCTTCTTTTCACTAATAGACAAAAATGGAGAAAAAGAACAAAATTATAGAAGTTATCTTTAAAAATTAAATTCTGATTAATTTTTTATCATTTATTGTATAATAACATAACATTTTACCGTAAAATTATATTAAAAGTACTAAATAAACTATTCTAACATCTTAAAAAATGTCATTTGCTATAGCCACATTTATTTTTATTGCGTAAAAAATGGTAATTTATAAATGATAAAAACATTTGTAACGAATTTTTTTTTTTTTTTTGCAGAAGTTTTTTTAACATCAAAATAACGAAAAATTGTTCATTTAAAAAGATAATATATATTTTTATTTTTTTATTTACATAGATTATGCTTATTAATTTATACTCTTTCAAAAGATAAACAAGTCTTAAATTGTAAGTCAAATGTGACGCTTTCGTACTATAACTAGTTTAATAAGTATGCATATCTTCGTTGAGTAACTGCGTCTCCTTTACGCAAAAGGGTATAAATCAGACCAAAATCTATACATTAAATTCAGTAATAACGAAATAACAGAACACCTCATTAAATAGGATATCATTAAGATGGCAACCTAGAATCATACCCTATCATGGGATATCATTAAATTAATGACGATATTATGATAAGACTTATTAGGATTAGCAAACATTTTATTAATATTTTTAAAGTTTTGATACGATTTTTATAAAATTTGAAATGACTCGAAAAAACTCTGCATCGATTCCATTTGCTAAATCTTAAACTGGTTAGCTTTTGCTCTGTTCCACGCGGATTGATGGACAGGCAGACGAATGCACCAGACAACGACTGTAAGGGCTATAAATTTATACAATTACGAACGCAACTAAAACACCTATGATAAAAAAATAATTTTAATAATGATGAATTTGATAATAATAGTATGAGGCCAAATTTTTAAAAGCCTAAAGGCGTAGTGGTCAGAGCATTTGACTGCGACGCCGCCGGTCAAGATTTCAACTCTCGATTGGAATCGTTTCACTCAGCCCTTCATTTCTTCGTGGTAGATAAAATTAGTACCAAGCTTGCTTGAGGTCTTGCGTTAGGCTGACCACCTGGCCGGGACCATGATGCGTAGCCCCTAGGGGCCCATGGTCGACTGGAGAAGAAGGGGCATGGTTGGCGCTCATCATTCATGGATTGTAATGCCATAGATTTTCGTATTAAACTTTTAAAAATAAACAGGGTATGTAGAGACAATAAATGTATGTATGTAGAGAAAAGAAGTAATTCCCTCCCTACTTTACTTGGTCCGAAAAAAATGCATGTAGTAAAAATGAGGAGGAGAAAAGCGTCCCGTTGAATTGAAGACACTATTGTTAATAGATTAAATGCTTATATATGACCTGGAATATACGACGTTGCATATCATTAACCAATCACTGGAAGACAGTAGTATCAATATTATCCCAGGCCTGGGAATGATTCTGGTCATTGATATCAGGATTTTGCAACGGTTGTGAAGATGTGTTCCCGCTGAAAAATCAGTTTTATGTCACCAATTCTTCAAGAAATTGGCCAAAAATGGATATCTAACAATTTTTGATATTCGGTAGTCTACATGCGGTCTGAGGGAGAAGCCAAGTTAAGGTTACCACCATAGCCGAAGCCTCCCTATACTATTAATAAGCCTCTGGAATTCTGTATTTGTAGAAAATTTTCGTTCCTTTCTCCATGTCATGTCAATAAAGAGCAAGGCTGTGTGAGTCATTCAAACTAATTTTTTT
This sequence comes from Maratus speculifer, assembly GCA_964019185.1. Lineage (NCBI taxonomy): Eukaryota > Metazoa > Arthropoda > Arachnida > Araneae > Salticidae > Maratus > Maratus speculifer. The sequence goes on from OZ025301.1 coordinate 44,246,984, forward strand.
CATCGGAGAATATAACAAGATGCCACCGGTCCACGAGTAAACAAGTGCCGGCGAGTAAACAAGTGATTAGATTCACCAAATTGCTAATGCTCAATTTTTGCTTATTGTTTCTTTTCTTTTTTGTTTTTCATATATATCCATGCATACATATTATTAATACATTTGTAGCGAATAATTGAAACTAGATTTATAACAATCGTCGTAGCAGTTGTAAAAACTTGGGTTATTTTAGAACACATTGAAAAAAAGAGCTACAATAAATGATTAAAGATTTTTTTTTTTTTTTTTTTTTTTTTTTTTTTTTTGCTACACGGTGAATTTATTTTGCTAATACTTTTTTCATTTGGCGAATGTTATTTATTTTTAATTAGCCAAATTACTAACGGTGGTCAAATGTCAGTGAGAACACTGGAATGGCCTGCTTTGTATCCTCACCTTAACCCTCAAAGAAATGTGTCGGGTATTTTCGGTAGACATGCATATGCCAATGGGAGGCAGTTTAAGACTATGGTAGAACTGAAGAACGCCCTCATTGGAATCTGCGATAATATTGATACTACTGTCTTCCAGAGACTAATATATGGAATGTCACATTGTACATTCCATGCCGTATATAAGCGTAAGGGATATATTGGCTATCAACAATAATGACTTTATTTCGATGGGACATTTCCAGCCCCCTCTTTTTTCACATATTCTTATTTTCCTGCCCATATGGGGCAGGGAGAGAGTTATTTCTTTTGTAATAATAATGTATTTGTAATAAATTTTCTTATTATATTTGTTTGGTTGTCATTGGTTTGTTTCCTGTGCAATTACGGTACAAAATCACGGTTGCTTTTATTTCGGTGGCACACACTGTACTTAGCTGACTACCTATAAGTAGTTGTTGTACTTAGTTGACTACCTATATCCAGGGCCATAGCTAGAAGTGAACAGTAGGGGGGGGGGGGCTCAAGAGATTGTAGGGAAGGCTCATAATTTTTTTTCTCTTTCTCAGACGCAGAAAGAGAAATTAGTGCATATTCAGATTGTAGGTACAATATTTCTTATTAAACTGTTGTAATAACTTCGTTTTATGCTAAGAAAAGAATACGATGATGAAAATTTTGAGTGTATAACTAGTGCAAAATTAAACATCATGTTAGCTTTATATATACTAATAGGATGATGGAGTGTTGAAATACTTATTATAGATAAAATTTAGTAATTCTGCAATGCTGTGCAAGGGTCTCAAAACTAAATTAGATATTTGAACAGAATTTCATTTGAATTTTCAGAACAGAAATTCATTGCGTGACCTTGGAATCTTTTCCAGGGGGAGCTCAAAATATTTTAGGGAGGGATCCGCCGCCCATAGAGCCCCCTTAGCTACGGCCCTGCCTATATCGTTTACTATCTATCCGAGGTGATTTCAAAGATTCATCGTTGAGAACATGCATTATGTGGTACTCACACATAACGTAAATGTACTTTTGGATAATTGCTAGATTATCTAATGACTTTTAAAATACAATCTGTTTGTATTCAATATGAAGTACACAAATGGCTTATCTGTGGTGACTTCAAAATTATAAGAATACCATTGGAACAATAAGCTGTGAGTACACAAAAATGTCTTGCTTACTACGTGAATACGTCAATCAGACAAAGCAAGAGCATTGGATTGTGGGAATTTGGCCATAGCGTAAAAAGTGTGTTCCAATGACAAAAAACATCACCCGTAAACCACTTTTAAATCACATGGAGAGATAAAAACTTCATTAACACACCATAAAAAATGCTTGAATTTTCTGGGCCTTTCTTACGAATTAAGTCTTTCTTCGTCAGGCGCAAAAAAGACTTTTCTTTCACTCGTAAAACAAACAAGAATCTTGCTTCCGCCATTACGCATTAATGAAGCAACTTGCAACTATAATTAATGAAGCAGCTTGCAAAATCCCTATTATAAAATGGGTATTGCTTCAATTACCTTACTATGAAATTTCCTTTCATAACAAACAAAAATTTAAAAACTAAAGTTTTCGATTGTCTTCAAATAAAAAAATTCATGAAGGACAAAGATGAAAAAAAAAAAAAAGTTGAAGCTTTCTAGGGAATAAGAAATATCTAAATTACAGGAATATTGTTGATAAAATGCTGAGAAAGATTCAGAAATTTGGATTTAATATAAGTGTAAAAATGCACTTTTTGTATTCTCATATTGACAATTTTGCAGAAAATCTGGGATATTATAGTAAAGGTAACGCTGAGCACTTTCACTAGGATACCAAAGAGAATTAATTGTAAATTTATGGAAAACTACTGTTGGATGTTTCAGAGGGATATAAATAATGAAGAAAGCCCTGCAAGAATACACACACACAAAAAAAAAGATAAGAAAGAAAGAACTAAACATTCTTTGCTTTTCGTTTTAGGAAGGAAATATTATGACTCATAAGGGCATTTTTTCATCATTTTTCAATGTGCTTAACGAAATACTTTATAGGAAATTTACTGATTGCATTAATTAAAGTATTAAAATCAAAACTTCTTATTTAAAAAAAAAAAATCCTGACGTGATAGAGTCTTTCCTGAAATCAGCATGAAAAATAAATTCAGAAAAGTTTGTTCATAAGAAATCATCTGACAAAAAGTTTTAAAAATGTAGACTGGTGTTATTTGTATATTATCATCCAAATTCGAATTCTAAACATTTTCTATTTTATTGTTTTTAAACATCCGATAAGAAATGTTTATATCTAAATTATAAAGGACAAATGTATCTGTGCGTAACGCATACGTCATTTTGCGAATGGCAATACTTTCCGCTTCATTTTCCGCTTTGCAATTTTCGCTACTGCAAATTTTACACTTCTAAACATCGCATATTTTAAATTTTTATACCATCGTATAGAGAAAAAAAATTTTTTTAATGCAATTTGTTTGAAAGCTGTATCTCAATTTGTTTTTGAAATATTATTTTTTTATAGTTTTTAGTATCAATTTTGTAATTGTGGCAACACAATTATTCCATTTTCTCTTAAAAATGAAAAATAAAAATAAAATAGAAATTAAAATGCATATATTATTTCAAAAATATCGTATGTTATAAAATCCGGTAAATTTCTGTATTATTTTGTTTAATAATTCTGATAATTGAGTTTTGCAGTTTTTGTTAATTTTAGCTTAAAATAATATTTATTTGAGAGTTGGACTGACCAATATAAAATGTATTTTTTGCTGTAACTAATTTTGTATATTTATTATAAATCAATGAAACAGTTCTTTGTTAAATATTTTCTTTCGTCGAATTTCGACGGGTTCCACCTCGTATTATTAATGTAAAAAAAAATATATTTTGTAACAATATTCCATCTTATTGTACTTTTAGAATAACCTATATGTTATAAATCTATTGCATCTAAACTCAAATTTCTTTCCTTTAGTTCCTCCTAGGTGGATTCTCGAACCTAAGGATGTCGAAGTCGTCCAAGGGAGCTCGATTCGTGTCGATTGTCAGGCGGATGGTTATCCAAAGCCCATCATAAGGTGGAAACAGCTTGTAGGTGAGTTTGTTGCAGAAAGCAGATGTTTATAATTTTACATAAATATTTTATTCTGATTTTGTTTTCACTGCTACAAGTCACGTTAAGTTTAATATTGTTTATCTCTTTTTGGCACATCTATTTACTATTAAAAAGGTTAAAACTTCTAAATCAAAATGAAGTTTGCCATAACGAAAAATTACATCTTACAAGGGAACCGCTTTTGGTGTTACAAATTACTCAGTCATGTAGTTCATATGCTCGGCTTTCGAATACAGAAATTGCTTGGTTGAAAAGTAAACAACCGCACAAACGATAGCTGTTTGCGCGAAGGAATCTCCCCTTGGCGGAAATCATTTTACTTAACATAATAAATAGAAAACGGTCATTATTATATATCCATTTCAAAAAGCGAAATATATCTGTTTATAACAATGATTCAAAGTTCCATTTTTCGAAATTTTCTTATTTTTTCAAGACAGAATACAGTCGAACCTCGTTAACATGAACTTGAAGGGGAATCAAAATTTTGTTCATGTTAACAGTAATTTATGTTATCAGTATCAAATGTTTGAATTCGTTTTTATAGGGAACACTGAAAAAAATTCATGTTAAAAGTAATTCACGTTAAGCGTGTTTATGTTAACGAGATTTGACTGTATCGACTACCAATGGAGGAATAAAAACAATGTGTTGAATATGATTTTTACAAAGATAAAAAGATATATATTTGAAGACATATTTTGGTACTACTAGGTTATCCCGTCGACCAAAAAATTATCGCCAAACTATAAGATTAAATGCCAATAATGGATGATCTTGAATATCACATTCAATGCCGTTAAATACGATTCACGTGTTTAAAATGTCATTAAGTGATTTTTAATTCGACTTTTTATTAATATTTTTTATTAATAATCCACTATTTATTTGTTTTTTCGTTATTTAAAATAAAAATTATGTCAATGTGTAAAATTTGGCTATTAGTTTGGCGATTTGTATAATTTGGCGAAATTGGTCGACGAGATAACAGAAAAGTACCCATATTTTTTACACTATGTAAAATTCCGTTTGCACTTCAGGGAAACATGGTACTCCGGAAGCATTTCAAACTATCATGAGCAGCGCTCGGATGCAAGTTTTGGAAAATGGTTCCTTACTTATCTTGGAAGCCGGACCTAGCGACGGAGGTTCGTTCCTTTGCCAAGCATACAACCGAATAGGCCCCGGACTGAGCAAAATGCTTACAATCGATGTTCAAGGTAAGTAAAAATTTATAAGTTTTAAAATATTATTGAAATATTTAAAGAATTATGGTTTATTTTTGAAAGATAAAAAAATAATTTTTGAATAGCTTTTATATAAATTTCAACTTTTAAGAACTTTTTCAAAAAAAAAAAAAAAAAAAAAAAAAAAAAAAAAAAAAATGTAAGGGAAGTTAATTCTTAAATCCGTATGAGTCTTTTTAATGTGTTCAAGGGGTTATTTAATTTTTAAAACCAATTTTTCTATATTGATTTTGATCATTGAACAGTTCATTTCTATAAAATGACTGGATAGATGTTTATGGCATTTTGACTGAAGATATAAACACTTTTGTTTTACGAAATATCCTACGATTATATTTATCAGGTAAGAAAATTAAAAATTATGACTATTTCCCTTTAAAAAAATTAACATTTTGCGATTTTTATTTAATATTTTTTCTCAATAACCAAGCATTTTTTTTTTTTTTAATTTTTACTAAATTTATATAGCCGGTGATCCAGAAATTCCGAGAGTTTTTACAATCTCATAATCAATAAATTATTAACAATATAAAGATGCTTAGAAAATGGTGGGATTTCTATTTTTTTTAATGAAAAACAAATGTTATATTAGTAGCTTTTTTTGCAAACATGTGGCTCTGAAATGAAAAGTTTTGCTAAGATATGATGCAGCTCATTTAAAAGAAAAAAATTAGTGTACAAGGGTTACAATTTTTTAGTAAGATACCCCAGTATATAATACCTATCATTTATAAATACCGTCATGAGATTATTTAAAACAGCCTGCATAAGCATTAAAGAGCAGTTCAGGAGGTATCTTTGAAACTGATGGCGTATAGCATCTTTCAATTGAATCAATCATCTTTAAATCAAAAACATAGGCTGGTCTCTGTGCAGATAGGACTTGAAGTAACTCCACAACCAAAAGTCACAAGGCGTAAAATCTGGAAACCTTGGAGGCCATTTTTGCTGAAAATATCGACTCAGGACAAGCGTATATGAAAATGTAGTTCTAAGCATCATCGTAACAGGAGATGCCATATCAGAAGGCGCTCTAACCTGCATGGATGTTACTTAATCGAGCGCTTTTCTCTCTTTCAAGTGAGGGATATGCAACAATTTAGCATATCTGTTATATGCCACGGAAACTATTTGCAATCTATCAGCGGAGACTTTTTCGAAGAAAAACTCACTAATGATGAAAGAAGCTTTAAAACCTCACTCCACTGTTACTTTTAAGTCATGAAGAGATTTTCCGTCAATGCATGAGAATTTTCCTTCGCCCATATGCAACAATATTGCGTGTACATGCTTACATGTAGAGAAAAATGTGCCTCGTATGCCCACAAAATATTTGAAATCTTTTCTGCATCGCTCTCATTTTTATGCAAAAATTTAATTAGTACTTTGTTTATGTGTTATAAAGTCAGTTGACTTCAATTCGTGCAAATGTTGAATTTTATACAGATACCTTTTGAGTGTAATTCTTAGAAATCGCCTTGCATTTCCATTAGAAATTCCATTTCGGTTTGAAATCGAACATGCACTGCATTCACCATGTGTTGACGATGTTTAGATATCTGCATTGAATTGCATTTACGTTTCCAACAGACATTTGACGGTTACTTTACTTGGTTACCCACTGCTTTGAATATCTTCGTATGAACCTATTTCCTCGAAACTTTATATCATAGACTTCAGATTCGTAACGTTCATAGGTCCTTTTAAAATTGTAATTTCACTTATTGTATTATAAAAACTCAATGCTGAACTTTCCGATTCATCCTTTTAGTAAAATAGCTTAACTAATAAAGCTTTGTCACGCAGAAACGGCATAGCAGTTACACTGTACAACATAGCAGTTACACTTAAAAAAAATTTTTGAATATTTTTTCAGTGTAATTTTTTTAACTTTTGAAAAGGCGTTTTAAGATTATTAACACTTAAAGCGAAATCTGAGCAACAATCTTAGGAAAAATGCTACGCATTGAACTCTTCTGCGCAAATAACGAAATGTATACATACATTCAATGTTGTGTACTAGCGCCCCCTGTTACTGAAAATATTAACTATTTTTTTAAAGAAACATTATAAAAAAATGCCATACTTTTCTGAGTATATGCCTGAAAAACGCACCTTCAGGTTCGACATACTTTTCTATTTATTAACATTTCAAAACGCTTGGATCTTCTGAATCACCCGGTATTTTTTGCTCACTGCGACAGTTCAGTTTTGTGAAATCCTATCTCTAATTCATTCTAAAATAAATTCATTTAGTAAAAAAACATTAAATTTCACAGTAATTTAAAAAAATATATATACGCATACAGACTTTTTCAGAACTTAAACTGTTAACTATAGCTGTTTTTATGTGTATCTAAAATATCATAGCAATAAGTATATCAT